>JAQQAC010006904.1:28637449-28688274 GCA_029783875.1 Phataginus tricuspis | reverse complement strand
TAGATAGATAGATAGATAGATAGATAGATAGATAGATAGATAGATAGATAGATAGATAGATAGATATAGGAAGGAAGGAAGGAAGAAAAAGAATAAGAAAAGTGAACGAAGGAACAAGCAGGGATCAGAATCAAATTCATTTACACTTTTATGAATACAGATTAACCTACAGTCTCTTAAACATGCTATGCATCAGTCTCTTCATCAATTTGATAAGGAAATTGGAGTTAAAGTCATTTTTACTTTAATTTAAATTTAGTTAAAACTTTAAATTTCAAAACGTTGACCATAACTTTTACCTTTGATTGCTATTACAGAGGCATTATAAACAAATTATTGGAATTCCCCTTGTTGCACTGTTGTGTGAGATTCCACAGAAAACGACATTTACCAATCCTGCGAGTTGCATCCACCCTCGGCTCCGCCCTCTAACATATTCATTTACTATAAGAAATGTCCCATGATTGTGCTAAGTAGCTTTCTCAGCCTGCTTCATTCCACAGAAATTTAAAGTGCAGAATTTTACTTATAATTTGAGCTATCACACTCTCTTTTAGTCCAAGCCAATGTAACACCCTTAAACTTTTGTGGGTTTTCTATCAAATTATATTCTACTCCACTAAACAGAATCCAAGCCTATAATATTTTGTGAGACAAGTCTCTCTCTCTCTCTCTCTCTCTAGACTTACTCATAGTGCTTTTGGGGATTAGGCCTCTGGGCCTATACCCTTAAAATCTTTAGAGTCAAAAAAAAAAAAAATCTTTAGAGTCGTTTTGTTTCCCAGAAAGGATTTCCGAAGTACCATCCTGAAGGCCTCAAGGGCACTTACAGATACCCTGATTTAGTCTTTTCCCTGAGATTATGTCATACACAGGAGGATGGGGAAACCACAGAGGATACACAAAAACAAAAGCAGCCATTTCTCTGATGGACTTGGGGGTAACGGAAGTTGAGATATCAGAGTTATTGAGAAAAGTAAGAAATCTAGAACTCAGAAATTTTTTAAGAGAAAGTATTATACCGATTATGCAAAATACACAGCTTCCTCAATTTATATTACCAGAGATAACTTTTTTTTTAATATGTCATTCATGTGAAATAGACCTTGGTTTGGCTTCGCATTTGTAGAAAAGACAGAGTTAGTTAGTCATTCATAAAAAACTTTCCTTGGCAAAGAGTAGTATTTTCCATTTGGAAAAACTACTTTAAATACAGTAATAGACTTGAAAGAATGTTATATTTTGTGATTTGAAGACATAGGGGAGACACAGCAATTCTTGCCTCCTCTGCACACACCCCAACAGACGTTTTTTTCATTCTCATTAAATATTTAATTGCATATTAATTGAACAAGAATACAAGTCATTTGTTCAAATTTAAGTAACATCACAAAATATAATATTGAATGAGCGATCTGGCATGGAGGAGAACCAGATTTCTTTACAATTAGTTATACAGTGTAATGTGGTTTTGTGTCTCCAACTGTGATCTGTGAAGCAGAAGCATCAATATCATCTGGCTGCTTGTAAGAAAGACAGAATATCAGGCCCAAACCTTGACCTACTGAATAAGATTCTGCATTTTAACAACATCCCAAATGATTTTATGTACATTAAAATTGGAGAGGCACTATCCTGGGCACTGAAAATGGTAATACATGGCAACTGGTATGTCACACCTGCTAGAGAAGAGGTCATTATTCATAGGGGATAATATACAAGTAAACCAACAGTTACATTAGCTCCTTTCTTAAACCCAGTTTTTGATGGAAGTAAAGTGAGAGAGAGACATGAAATGCCATTCACACTGCCAAATGCTTATTACATAGTGACAGAGAGAGTAATAAAAAGAAAGAATACAGACACAGGTATACAGATAAGAGACAGAGCTGCAGTCATCCAGATATTCCATTAACAAGTGAACAGAGAGGTTTGATTTTTGAGGGCATATTGATGGATGAAAAATCCTAACAAATCAATGATAGGAGTTTACAGATCTTCCCCCCAGCTGACTCTAAAAACTATGAGGAAAAAATGCTTAGTTTTGAAATCCACTGAGATTTATGATGGTTAATTATGTGGTCAACTGCTGATGGATAAAGCACATATATGGAGACAGAATGCTAAGGGCCCTTCAACAAAAAGATGACATTCCAGAAAATACTTCACAGAACAAGGACATAAAGTGACCAGAAAAAGATACAGAACATATATCATCAAGACTATAGTCACTAATGGTTAAGAATTCTTAGCTCTTTGCAAAGAAGAAAACAGGGACTCATTCAGAACTTACCATTTATCTTATATTTTATTGTATGAACACAGGCATAATAAATTATATTCATTTCTTCATTCACAGGGAAGGTTCAGCTACTCTTAGTATAGAAAGCCTAACTGAGGAACTTTGAAATTTTATTTATGCACCCATACACTGAATGAGCCCTCCTAGATTATTAAAGATATGATTCTGGTATACAGAGAGAAGATGAGTTATACAGTCCCTCTGAAAGATAGGACCTTAACTGGGGTCATTGCACCTCACACCAGATCTTTGTGAATTTTCTGGAAAATCTAACATGTTTGAACCTATGTTACTCTCATGGATATTATAATCACAATTCCAAAACAGTTTGTCATTTACAAAAAGTATTCATCATGGTTCTTAGGTCATGTTACCAATGTTATATATATCTTTTTCTGAAACTTCTTGATTTTCCCCCCTATCTCCCCACATCAGCATATTTCATATGCATAGAACACATAATTCAGTATGCCATCTATCAACACTGATTCTCTAGACAGGAAAATTCACTATATTAAAATTTAGGTTGATCGGGGGCCCAAGTGTTTTTCTTGCTGTACAAATTCTTTTAAATACCAGTCATATGCCAGAACCTATTTCCATCACTGGTACATCTGACTCTGAAATATAGTCTGTGTATGTGTGTGTGTGTGTGCATGTGTGTTTCATAATAAATAACATTATGTTTCATAATAAATAATACTCATAAATAAACTAGATATATTTTATTTCCCTAGCATGGATTTTAGTATAAGAGGCTCCATCTTGACTCTTATGTCAGAAGTCTCATTTCATGTGAGAATGACAGCATCAACATTCTTTTGTTATAACATATTCTTAATATAATCTATGAAAAGAGTGCATTAAGGAATCCCATGGGAAAAAATATATATATATTTATTAATAGGTAGCTTCCCCTTTGTCCATATTGTAGGATTTGTTTTCATCTTTATAAAAGAAACTACAGTATTTACCTTACAGGACTGCTCTGAAAATTAAACACAATTAAACTTATAAAAGGTGGTGCACAATGGTTTTCTCAGCCTGTACAAGGAAAAAAACATTGACTCCTTCCACCTACCCTTCCTGGAATTCTTCTGTGGCCATAGACCTAGCATCCCATGTAACTCAGGGGAAACAAGTTCCATCTGTTCATTTATTTAAAGATTCTATGTGCGACATGTCACCCTAGGAGCTAAGCATATAACAGTTTGAACAAGTGTGAAACAATTCTTTCTTTCTTAGTACTGTGAAGTAATCCTATAACTCACTATGCTGATCTAGTTAGTTTACACACACCCACCAAGTCAGACATGAGTTTCCTGGTGGAACTAAACTCTGCCCCACTCCCCTGTGTGCTTAGCAGGGATCATGACCCTGTGATCTGATTTTTGCAGGTCACTTCCTTTGATATCCGCACAGTGTCTACTATTGCATTACAGTTTCAGTGAGGATCATGATGATGATATAACAAAATCAATAATAGAGGTGAAAATGAATACAACAGAATTTGAAATAATCTCAGGCAGATTATTTTAAATGTATCACTTTTCTCTCAATTCTTCCTGACGTTTCAAGGAAACATGGTTTTGAGTGACCAGATAGCTCCACAATTATTTTTCTCTGATATTTCCTTCCTAGCTGATAAGTTAAAATATCTGTATTAAATAAACAAATCTTCAGACCTGGGATTTACAGTAGCAAATAAGACTATCGATATGAGAATTAGGAAGTGCATTTTTTTCCTTTTTGAAACTAATACAGTGTTTTTGAGGCTTTATATTGGGAACCAATAACTTACAAATTCCCATTTTGTGTATTAGAGGAAAAAGGTGTACACCTCAGGACAATCAATAAAGGATGTATTCTATCCTCACCCCAAATAACAGATAGCTATAAAGGATTACAGCTGTACTGGAAATGGTTATGGTGGGAAGAGATGAGAATTTATCATTTTGAGGCTATATCAATTAGGATGCCTCTGGCCATATAGCAGATACTACTGCTGGTGCCCCAGACTATTTGCACATCTGCAAGTGGAGACGTTGATGCTCACACCTGCAGGGTCTCCAGAGCACTACCACTGAGCTGCATGCGTCTTGCTTAGAGGGCCTGGCAGGTTATGCCTGTAACCCTTCTTGACTCATAGGCAATGATCAACCAGAATGAGGATACAAAAAAATAAAATAAAAATCCTTCTTTCTTTCTCCCAAGCAAAATAACACAAAATTAAACAGAAACCTCTGTGGTGCGACACACATTTCAGACCTCACTGCTCTGCTTCTATCCCTCCCCTTGCCTCCCTTGCTTTCTTCATGATTTCTACTGAGACATTCAATCTTAGCTTTGCACAAGAAAACGCCCTCAGATTCTACTACAAGAGACCCCAGACTAGGAGTCTTTGACCCTGGGAAGTCAACTCTGAGGAAGAGAACATAAAATTGGATCACTGGCTGGATGGCAATAAAGCCCCATTGTTGGGAGTAGGGAGAGTATTGACAAGTCCTGGAAATTTCTAGAAGTTCTATTGTTGAGATTTTTCACCTCAGGTGAACTAGAATGGACTACTGACTTATGAAATGTAAATGGAATTATAGCCGTATTGACGCATTAAGAAGAGAATATCACAGGCTAGAGTGGAATATTTATAGATTTTAATGAAAAATCCCACAAGTTAAAGAACCACATAGAATTATGCTAGGCCTTGTGACCTAGTCAAGGACATTCCACCATTTTCATGACTGGATTTTCCCTTTTTGAGCAGGAGTATTCATCGTGGTTATTCTATGCTTCCACTCCCTTTCCATGTTGGTGAGGGACTGATAACTTGTCTCTTTAGTTCCACACATTCCCTAAAATGAAATCCTACATTTCTGATCACAATTAATGCCAAATATGATATTCTATTCCACAACCTTGGGAGTAATCATAGACTTCTGAAACTTTATTATGGCTGGCTTCTAACTGAATACCAGATCATGTTGAGTTAACCTCAGACATGTTTCTCAGAACCATTCCGATCCATAGGGCTAAAAGCTCACCACAACCATCACTATGAAGTTGAATTAAACAGTTATCCTCACACATAGTTAAAATATTCTGTTAGGCACACATGAGCAACTGTGGTCACCTGCTAGATGAAACCAGGCTGCTCCTGGAGAGTTTTCAGCTTTCTAATTTTAAATTTTATTCACTTGGAGAGTTTTATCAAAACTTTAAAATTTTTACCAAGTTGTCCTCAAGTCAGAAACAAAAGTCAGTTATAGTTATTTGTTTTTAATTCCTCACAATACTCCTAGTAGATCAGCTGTCTTGTTTACATGCATTACCCATTAAGGCCATGTTAATGACCAAATTATATTCACTGTGACATGTTCCACAGGATTTCTCAACAATGCTTGTAAAATCAATATAATCTGATGTACAAACATATTATATTTGTCTGTGAATATCCTCTCTTCAAGCACATTTTCCTATTAATCATGCTAACACTTGAATGTAATTGTCATATGAATTCTCCAGATCAGTAATTTCATAAAATGTTGTCAGACCGCAATATCCAAATCGTCCTTCACTAGCACTTCTGAGAGTGGCTAAAGCTTAGGAAAGCAACTCTCAGTAGTTACACTTTAAATGGTAGGTAAATATATAAACCCATATGGATGCACACATCAAACACTAGTTTAATGTCTAAATACCAAAAGTAAATTTAAAATCCCTCAGTAAACTTTGTTCACAAGCCAATTAACTATATGTAAGTCCTAACGTTTTATTCTCTTCCTGCTGAGAAAGAAACTACATTTTTAATATATAGCCAGTATCACAGGGGACAGAATATTATTTCAGATTCAACCCATATAGTTATTATCACTCAGCCAAGTTTCTAGAAATCCATGGACAGTGTAATCCTCATCGGCTGCCTGCTCTACTCACTTGCCTTCATTTGCAGTCCCTCCATTTTTGCTAATTCCAGTAGGTTAGAGTGGAAAACAGTTTATTTTGTAGACAGTCGCCTTATCTTTTTCTTTCTTTTTCATCTTATCAAGATTTCTTAGCGCTCTCTTTCCCTTGGAGAGGCACTTACACTTTTTCTTGTGCCAGACTCCCTAGACCTTTCTTCTAGCAGCTTCTCATGTTATAATAGAAACATGCTGAAGAGTTGTTTTGTCAGTCAAGATAGACAAGGCTATGTGGAAATGTCAAACAGCTTCGCAATTTCAGAGGTTTACTGGAACAAAGTTTAATTTTTCATCTTACTTGTCCAACATGGACCATGATAACCACTCAAGGAATATCATTTAATTTTAACATTTGCTTCCAAGATCACTGTAAAAATGGGAAGGGTGTGCCACATAGAACACACTAACTTCATGTTTCCACTCTGAGGTGACACATGCCACAGCTGCTTGTATTTCCTTCGCTAAAGCAAGTCACAATGTCAGGGCTTAACTTAAGTGGGTTGAAAGAGAGCAATTCCATGTTCTAGGAAATTCTGTGTGCTGTGATTAAATTATTTGTGAAGGGCTAATAACAATTACAGTGATTAAGGGGTAGACTCAAATCAAAAAATGTGATTTCAAAAGTTAGCAGCAGTTTCTAGTTTTGTGATCTTAAGCATATTACCTAAAACTTCCATACCTCAAATTTTTAATCTACAAAAAACACTAAGAATATCTACCTAAATGGCAAATTGTGAGAATTGAGTTATATAGCAGTGTCTCATTAAAATGTGCTCAGTAGTTATTAGCCACTCCTGTTAAAACATCCCTGCACCATAGCCACAGAATACTTGTGCATCTTAACTTACAATCTACACCAAAGTGAAGAAATAGATGTTAATTCTAAAATATCTTGCACTATTTCCTGAAGTATGACATAACGTACTCCAATAGACTCAGGGGTGATAAGTCTGTTCTTCAGTAAAAGACAAGTACAAAATTAGTGAAATACATTCATCTTATCACCTGGTCATTTGCTCTTATATTTAGAGTATGATTGTAAGGAAACTAAGTAATTTTAAATGTTTTTTGTTTTAATCAAAGTCCAAAGTTACAATTGCATAGATACATACCCTTTGTCTTTGAAATTTTTATTTCTTGGGGATGAATATGCTGAGAGAATGGAAATGACCATTCTGCTCTCAAGTTAATCTCAGCTTTCATCATAACATCTGAATTTGCTGCCATTCAAATTTATATCTGATAGGAGTGTATAGAAGACAATAAATACATTTTCATCCAGTGTGGACAAAGGTGCTGTCAATATTATCAACTTGTGACTAAGGGCAGGATACCCTGACAAGATTCCCTCCTAATTAAATGTTTCTCTCTACTGAGCGAAATGACATGCAGAGTCTGAAGTCTGAGTTGAGTATCAATGGCTATGTCTCCATTCTAGTAACTATAGTAGCTCTCTTGCACTTCTACAAACATCTTTAGATCTTTTTAGCCTTATCAGAACATCAAATCCCTCCAACAACTCAGGGTAAACTGGGAATGAAGAATTCAATTACAAGGGTTGGTTGAATGTCTGGTACATAAACTCTTTGAACTATAAGTCTTTTTACTTTATATTAGATCAGGGGACAGAATCCTGCAATTCATGTCTATTAGAAAACAACAACAAACGAAAGATTTATGTAGTCATTGCCACATAGGGAAGTCTATGTCAACTTATGCTCCATCTCTTCACAGTTGGTCACCAACGAACCTGATCAAATTAGGGTCTGTTTACAACCCTCTATTTCCTCCTGGTTATCTACAAAGTACAAATTCTGGACATTAATGTAATATAAAGTCCTTTTAAATTTTTCACTTTTTAAAAGTTCTCAGCACCATTTCCTATTACTCTTCACCTTTGCTCATACTGCATATTATACACTGGCAAATTTATCAAGAGTTTGTCCTCAATGAATGAATACAGGAAGTCAATACCTCAATGAACATAGGTGAAGTGCTGAGCACAGCTAACAGATGAATAAGTCGATGGAGAGTGTAAAGTCTGAAAGCTCTTTCATAAGGTTTAAAGATCCTTTTGAAGGTGGGACACAACACCCTGACACTTGGACAGATGTAAGGCAGAACTCTTTGTTACTTACAGCTCCAAACAAGAGAAGCCTGCCAGGCAAGGCCACATAAAGAGTAGTACCTGGGGACAGGCAGACCAACAGCCTGCTGGAGCTGGAGGGATCAGCTTACTTATGACAAATGGGGTGAGCCTAGCTCGCTTCCACAGCCTCCCTGTGGACTGCCTAAATGTGAATGATTTCCAGGGATCGGGGGTGGAGGAACTGTTTCCAGTTGTCTGGCACTTGGGCAAGTAGGGCCAGTGCACAGTGTTCCCTCCTTGTGAGGGCCCCTAACCTTGATAAGGGAAGTGCTGAGGTGTGGACTCAATCAGCTGCTCAACAAAGGGAACTGACAAGCCTCCAGTAGGGCCTCAAAACTGGGAAAAACAGCATTAAAGAAAAACTATTTTACACTTGCCTTAGCCCAAATAACAAAGGATTTCACTCATGCCTTAGTGAGGAATGAGCTAAAAACAGAACCATGCTATGCTTATATCCTTGTATACAATATAATTACCTGATGTTCACTTTACCTACAATGTTTACAATCGAATAAGTATTGCATTGTTTCTTTACTCCAACCCCTAACTCTCTTAAAAAATGATTCCTAAAACTATCATAATTCACTGTGTTTCATGTATCCATTCAAGCTCTATTTGGAAATTTTTTAAGTCCTCAAAAAGAATTCCTTTGGATGTGATTAATGTGCTTCTGAGAAAGGTTAACCTGAAGGGAAGTTTTTTAGGGTTTTGTTACCAGGTTGGTATGTCAGTGCCTTAAGACTGTTTTGCATTTTAACAAAAGAAAATCAGAGAGTTAAAAAAAAACAAGAAGGAGAGGAGATTGGATTAAAGATGGTGACTTGAGGTGAGACAGAGGCTTCTTCCTAAAACTGCATATAATATGAAAATATAACTAATACAACTACTCTTGAAAGAGCAACAGAAAAGACGACTGCAAAAAATTGCATACACCTGGAGACAAGAGCAGACCTCATGGAAAAGGGTAACGAACTGAAGCTGTGGTCCTGCGGGATCCAAGCCCTTGCCCCACCCCAGCTCACCAACAGGAGAAAGAGGAACGGAGCAGGGAGGGAGTGGAGATCGGAGACTGCTGAATACCTAAATCTGGAGATCTGCTCTGGGAGCACAAACCTACATTTCATGATGCTTGCACGATACTCTCATAATTAGGGGGTTGGAAAGCTAAGACAGACAGAATTCCTGGAGAGACTAAGATTCCAGCTGCTTATGGAAAGCAGGGATCCATATCCAGCTGCTCTGGGACAAAAGAAAGGTGGGCAGTCTGAGAGACTTCCTAACAAAGAAGCCCTTAGAAAGAGGGCTGCTAAAGAGGCAAGGATTGCACAGAGCTTACTGCTCAGGAGAAAGGACAGGCAGACAAAATTGTCTGGGTTTTGTCTGCAGATTGGGAGGTTTCACGATCTACAGGTGCTCCAGCTCCCTGGCTGCCTACACAGCTCCAAGAACCCCTTCTGTGACAGGCAGACTACTGCGCCTTTCTCCTGGCCAGCCCCACTGGGCTTGCAAACTGGGAAACCCTACCCTGGCATTAGGCCAGCCAGAGGGAAGATCTCTCTACAGCAACTAAAAATGCAAAGCACAGAGGCTTATACCTGTGTGCTCAGCCCATTGGTTCAGGCAGTGGAGACAGGCATAGCAACCAGGAACCAGGAAACAGCTCTTTCCTCCCCCTAGGCATGAATACCACTCTCCTACAATCCCGGACATTGCTTCAGGGGCTTAGCAGCTCCAGAGAGTAGAGCTTCTGGGCACTAGAGGGCGCCATACACATTTATGAAAAACCAAAGGAACCTGGTCCAGAGTAAAATTATTAATACAACTCCTGAGAAAGATTTAAATGATATGGACCTCATGACTCTCCCTGAAAGGGAGTTCAAAATAAAAATTATTAACATGCTCATGGAGGTAAGGAAAGATATTCAAGAACTCAGAAATGAATGACAGTCGGAGATCCAATCATTGAAGAACACAATGGACTGTATTAAAAGCAGATTAGCTACGGTGGAGGGGATGATAAATGAAAAAGAAACTAGAGAAGAGAAATACAAAGAAGCTGAGACACAGAGAGAAAAAAGGATCTCTAAGAATGAAAGAATATTGAGAGAACTTTGGGACCAATCCAAATGGACCAATATTCTCATTATAGGGGTACCAGAAGAAGAAGAGAGAGAAAAAGGGAAAGAAAGTGTCTTTGAGGAGGTAATTGCTGAAAACTTCCCCAATCTGGAGAAGGAGATAGCCTCTCAGGCCATGGAGGTGCGCAGATCTCCCAAAACAAGGGACCCAAGGAAGACAACATCAAGACATATAGTAATTAAAATGGCAAAGATCAAGGATAAGGACAGACTATTAAAAGCAGCCAGAGAGAGAAATAAGATCACATACAAAGGAAAACCCATCAGGTTATCATCAGACTTCTCAGCAGAAACCTTACAGGCCAGAAGGGAGTGCCATGATGTATTTAATGCAATGAAGCAAAAGGGCCTTGAACCAAGATTACTTTATCCAGTAAGATTATCATTTAAATTTGAAGGAGAGATGAAACAATTTTCAGATAAGCAAAAGCTGAGAGAATTTGCCTCCCACATGCCATCTCTACAGTGTATTTTGGAGGGACTGCTATAGGGAAGTGTTCTGATGGTTTAATAGCTGTCACCAGAGGTAATAAAACCACAGTAAAGAAAAAAGAACAACTAATTACTAAGAAAATGCAAAATTAAATGAACTATCCCCAAAGTCAAACAAGGGATAGACAGTACAGAATATGATACCTAATATATAAAGAATGGAGGAGGAAGAAAAAGGAGGAGGAAAAACAAAACAAAACAAAAAAATAACCTTTAGATTGTGTTTGTAATAGCATATTGAGTTAAGTTAGACTCTTAGATAGTAGGGACGTTAACCTTGAAACTTTTTGGTAACCACGAATCTGAAGCCTACAATGCCAATAAGTACATACCTATCCATAATCACCCTAAATGTAAATGGACTGAATGCACCAATCAACAGACATAGGGTCACTGAATGGATAAAAAAACAAAACCCATCTATATGCTGTCTTCAAGAGACTCACTTTAAACCCAAAGATATACACAGACTAAAAGAGAAGGGATGGAGAAAGACATTTCATGCAACTAATAGGGAGAAAAAAGCAGGAGTTGCAGTACTTATATCAGACAAAATAGACTTCAAAACAAAGAAAGTCACAAGAGACAAAGACGGACATTACAAAATGATAAAAGGGTCAATCCAACAAGAAGATATAACCATTATAAATATCTATGCACCCAACACCGGAGCTCCTACATATGTGAAACAAATACTAACAGAATTAAAGGGGGAAATAGAATGCAATGCATTCATTCTAGGAGACTTCAACACACCACTCACTCTGAAGGACAGATCAACCAGACAAAAAAGAAATAAGGAGACAGAGGCACTGTAGAACACATTAAAACAGATGGACCTAACAGACATCTACAGAACTCTACACCCAAAAGGAGCAGAATACACAGTCTTCTCAAGTGCACATGGAACATTTTCAAGAATAGATCATGTACTAGGCCACAAAAAGAGCCTTGGTAAATTCAAAAAGATTGAAATTATACCAACCAGTTTCTCAGACCACAAAGGTATGAAACTAGAAATAAATTATGCAAGGAAAATGAAAAATCCCACAAACACATGGAGGCTTCACAACATGCTCCTAAATAATCAATGGATCAATGACCAAATAAAAACAGAGATCAAGCAATATATGGAGACAAATGACAACAATAATTCAACACCACAAAATCTGTGGGACACAGTGAAGGCCGTGCTAAGAGGAAAGTATATTGCAGTGGAGGCCTACCTCAGGAAAGAACAACATTCCAATATGAGCAGTCTAAACTCACTGTTAACGAAACTAGAAAAAGAAGAAAAATGAGACCCAAAGTCAGTAGAAGGAGGGACATAATAAAGATTAGAGCAGAAATAAATAAAATCAAGAAGAATAAAACAATAAAAAGGATCAATGAAAGCAAGAGCTGGTTCTTTGAGAAAATAAAAAAAATAGATAAACCCCTAGCCAGACTTATCAAGAAAAAAAGAGAGTCTACTCACATAAACAGAATCAGGAATGAGAAAAGAAAAATCACTATGGACAGCACAGAAATACAAAGAACTATTAGAGAATACTATGAAAAATTATATGCTAACAAACTGGATAACCTAGAAGAAATGGACAACTTTCTAGAAAAATACAATCTTCCATGGCTGACCCAGAAAGAAACAGTAAATCTCAACAGACCAATTATCAGCAATGGAATTCAACTGGTAATCAAAAACCTACCTAAGAACAAAATGCATGGACCAGATGGCTTCACTCCTGAATTTTATGAAACATTTAGTGAAGACGTAATACCCATCCTCCTTAACGTTTTCCAAGGAGTAGAAGAAGAGGGCATACTTCCAAACTCGTTCTATAAGGCCAGCATCACTCTAATACCAAAACTGGGCAAAGACACTACAAAAAAGAAAACTGCAGACCAATATCCCTGATGAACATAGATGCAAAAATACTCAACAAAATATTAGCAAACCGAATTCAAAAATACATCAAGAGGATCAAACACCATGATCAAGTGGTATTCATCTCAGGGATGCAAGGATGGTACAACATTCGAAAACCCATCAACATCATCCATCACATCAACAAAAAGAAGAACAAAAACCACATGATCATCTCCATAGATGCTGAAAAAGCATTTGACAAAATTCAACATCCATTCATGATTAAAACTCTCAACAAAATGGGTATAGAGGGCAAGTACCTCAACATCATAAAGGCCATATATGACAAACCCACAGCTAACATCATACTTAACAGCAAGAAGCTGAAAGCTTTTCATCTAAGATTGGGAACAAGACAGGGATGCCCACTCTCTCCACTGTTATTCAACATAGTACTGGAGGTCCTAGCCATGGCAATCAGACAACACAAGAAATAAAAGGCATTCAGATTGGCACGGAAGAAGTTAAACTGTCCCTGTTTGCAGATGACATGACATTGTACATAAAAAACCCTAAAGAATCTACTCCAAAACTACTAGATCTAATATCTGAATTCAGCAAAATAGCTGGATACAAAATTAATGCACAGAAATCTATGGCATTCCTATACACTAACAATGACCTAGCAGAGAAAGAAATCAGGAAAACAATTCCATTCACAGTTGCACCAAAAAGAATAAAATACCTAGGAATAAGCCTAACCAAGGAAGTGAAAGACCTATACTCTGAAAACTACAAGATACTCATGAGAGAAATTAAAGAAGATACCAATGTATGGAAACACATCCCATGCTCACGGATAGGAAGAATTAATATTGTCAAAATGGTCATCCTGCCTAAAGCAATCTACAGATTCAATGCAATTCCTATCAAAATACCAATAGCATTTTTCAACGAACTAGAAAAAATCATTCTAAGATTCACATGGAACCAGAAACGACCCCGAATAGCCAAAGCAATCCTGAGAAGGAAGAATAAAGCTGAGGGGATTATGCTCTCCAACTTCAAGCTTTATTACAAAGCCACAGTACTCAAGACAATTTGGTACTGGCACAAGAACAGACCCATAGACCAATGGAACAGACTAGAGAGCCCTGATATAAACCCAACCATATATGGTCAATTAATATATGATGAAGGAGCCATGGACATACAATGGGGAAATTACAGCCTCTTCAACAGATGGTATTGGCAAAAACTGGACAGCTACATGGAAGAGAATGAAACTGGCTTATTGTTTAACCCCATACAGACAAGTAAACTCAAAATGGATCAAGGGCCTGAATGTAAGTCATGAAACCATAAAACTCTTAGAAGACAACATAGGCAAACATCTCCTTAATATAAGCAAGAACCACTTCTTCCTGAACGCATCTCCTCGAGCAAGGGAAACAAAAGCAAAAATGAACTCATGGGACTACATCAAATAAAAAGTTTCTGTACAGCGAAGGACACCATCAACAGAACAAAAAAGCATCCAACAGTATGAGTGAATATATTTGTAAATGACATATCCGACAAGGGGTTAACATCCAATATATAAAGAACTTACACGCCTCTACACCCAAAAAGCAAATAACGCGATTAAAAAATGGGCAGAGGATATGAAGAGACAGTTCTCCAAAGAAGAAATTCAGATGACCAACAGACACATGAAAAGATGCTCCACATCACTAATCATCAGGTGATTAAAACCACAATGAGATGTCACCTCACACCAGTAAGGATGGCCACCACCCAAAAGACTAAGAACAACTAATGATGGTGAGGATGCAGAGAAAGCAGAACCCTCCTACACTGCTGGTGGGAATGTAAATTAGTTCAACCATTGTGGAAAGCAATATGGAGGTTCCTCAAAAAACTAAAAATACAAATACCATTTGACCCAGGAATCCCACTCCTTGGAATTTACACAAAGAATACAACTTCTCAGATTCAAAAAGACATATGCACCCCTATGTTTATTGCAGCACTTTTTAAAATAGCCAAGATATGGAAGCAACCTAAGTGTCAATCAGTAGATGAATGGATAAAGAAGGTGTGGTACATATACACAATGGAATACTATTCAGCCATAAGAAGGAAACAAATCCTGCCATTTGCAACAACATGAATGGAGCTGGAGGATATTATGCTCAGTGAAATAAGCCAGGCGGAGAAAGACAGGTGCCAGATGCCACTCCCTCATTCGTGGAGTATAACAATGAAGCAAAACTGAAGGAACAAAATAGTAGCAGATTCAGAAACTCCAAGAAGAAAGTAGTGGTTACCAAAGGGGAGGGGTGAGAGAGGGTGGGTGGGGAGGGTAGGAGAAGGGGATTGTGAGGTATTATATTTAGTACACATGGTGTGGGGGATCACTGGGAAAACAGTGTAGCACAGAGAAGGCAAACAGTGAATCTGTGTCATCTTACTACACTGATGGACAGTGACTGAATTGGGGTATGAGTGGGGACTTGATAATATGGGTAAATGTAGTAACCACATTGTTTTTTCATGTGAAACCTTCATAAGAGTGTATATCAATAATACCTTGACAAAAAATAAAAATAATAAAAGAAAATAAAATGAAAAAGAAAATCATAATAGCTATAATGATATCTAGATGGAAGGATGTCTGTATATTCATATGCATAAATTCCATTTAACTGGAATTATTTGACATATTTTCCTATAATGAAGCTTATAATGAACAAGAAAAATGAAGAAATGACAGATCACAAACTATTAGGCATCATACGTAAGGTTTTTAAAGTATAAAATGAAAAATCAAGAGAAAAAATTATGAGTCCCTGGGTCTATGGACATTCATCAATCATGGCCCACAGAACACATTTGTCTACTTCTTAAAATAAAATGATGATTATTAGTTTCCAATTCCACTAAAAATAAGGGGGTTAGGAAACTCCACTCTCATAACAAGTTAAACAGACTGAAACTTCAACAACTCTTCTTGGAACCTTAAGAGAGGGGAGGACCATGGCAAACTGGGGCACCCAAGAGTGGAGAGACAGAGGCGAATACAAGGAACAAGTCACATGCGGGGGCAGAGACTCGTGAGCAGAAATGCCTCAAGAACCAGTTTCCACATAGGAAACCCTGAACTCTAATTGATGAATTGCTGGAGGCTCAGGGCAGACAACTCTGAGAGTTAAAAATTCCAGGGTGACCTAGTCATAGGAGGACCCCCACGTATTGTTAGGTTTACGTCCAGGATCTGGACCAGACTCCCACAACATTTCTTGGAGAAAAATCACCTCAGGCTTCTGGAGGAAGAAGGAACCATTTTGAAATAAAGAGAGAACTCTGTTCTTAACAAGACCTGCCCTCAAGAGAAACTAATTAACCAGAGCCTAACCTACTGAGATTACAGAGCCTAAATGACCTGGGGAAGGGAAATACCCACCTCCAGCCAGCCTGAGGCACTCTGTCCCATCTACGTGGGGAGGAAACAAACTGAGAAACACTTGCTAATTTCACAGCCCAGAAGACTGAGACCTAATTGCCAACTATAGAATGTTCCCCTCCTGCCAAGCCTCACTGCCCCATTAAAGGACTATTTACAGCAGTTCCTTTTACCCAGTATATCAAGAAAAAAATCACAAGGCATACCAAAAGGAGGGAAAAACAGCAATTTGAGAAGACAGAACAAGAATCAGAATCAGATATGTTAGGGATGTTAGACTTATCATATGGGAATTTAAAACAATTACAATCGATATACTAAAGACTAATGGATAACACAGACTGCATGCAAGAACAGATGAGCAATGTAAGCAGACGTGACAGAAGTTCTAAAAAAAGTGTCAAAAATAAAGCAAGAGCTAAAGAACACTGTAACAGCAATGAAGAATGTTTTTGATGGGCTTATTATTAAAGTGAACACGGCTGAAGAAAGAATCTCTCAGCTGGAGGACATGTCAATAGAATCCTTGGAAAACAAACAGCAGATAAGATAAAGACTGAAAAAATAAAAGAGCATGATATCTAAGGACTATGGGACTACTATAAAAGGTGAAACATACATGAAGTGAAAATACAAGAAGGAGAAAAACAGAGAGAAAGGAAAAGAAGAAATATCTGAAGCATAATGATTGAGAATTCCCCCAATTCATGGCAAGCACCAAACTACCATCTAAGAGATTCTGCTCTTGCAGTCTCCCGTTGCCACTAGTTGCAGTCATTACCGTGGGACAATAAGAGAATAGAGAAAGAAAGAGAAAAAGGGGGTAGCTTCCAAACTCCCACTGAGCATTAGGTGTTCCCTTGTTGACTCATTGAGCCAAAAATTAATAAGCTCTTGGAACATTCTCTGTATCTGGCACTCACTCCGTTTCCAATGCACTGAACTCGGACCAGGGCATTTCCAAGGGTAAGGAAAGTGGCGAACTCTCTGCTGACTCGGTGGGACCACAAACTCGTCTTCTCTTATCTGCCTGCTGCTATTTGCTTTTCAGGGATTTTTTCAAATCTGTTTTGAATTTTTTCAATGCAGTTTTTCATGATGTATAGTCATAGTCAATGGAGAGACATGATAGAGTGTGTTTACATCTTATAATTTGAAATCTAGACCATTCCCATTTACTGTAATAATTAATATGCTCCAATTTAGATTGACCATTTTATTACTTGTCTGTTTTTTTAATCAGCTTGTTTCTCTGCTTCCCTTTTCTTGACTTCTTTAAGATTTTGTGAATGTTTTTAGCATTCGATTTTAATTTATCTGAGTTTTTCACTATATATTTTTCTATTATTCATAGTGCTTGTTCCAGGGATTAAAATATGGATATCTAATCTTTCAGAGTCTGCTTCGAGTTAATATTTTACCACTCCAAGTGAAACAGAGAAGCTTTACAAATAAAAAAGTCCATGTTCTTTCCTACTTTATGGTACAATTATAATATACATTACATCAATATTTATGAAAAGCCTCACAAGACATTATTGGTTTTTTTACTTCAGTCACATTTGCTTTTAAAAATATAAATGGAGGAAAAATAGTCTGTTATATTTACTTAGATATTGACTATTTTCTGTTCTTCATTTCTACAGTTACAACTTTCTTTCTAATACCATCTTCCTTTATAATCTGAAGAAAATAACTTATCATTTCTTTTTGCAATAGTCTATTGGTGACAAAATCCATTAATTTTTTTCTTCATCTGAGAATGTCTTTATTTCTCCACCACTCCTGAAGAATATTTTTGCTTGATAAAGAATTCTGGACTGACAGTTATTTTCTTTAGGCACTTGAAATGTAATGTTCCAATGTCTTAAGGCCTTTATGCTTCTTAAAAATCTGCAGTCATTTGTTTACTTATGAAATGAGTTACTTTTATCTGGTTGCTTTGGAGATTTTCGTTTCTTTTATTTGATTTTCAGCAGTTTGATTATACTTTGTCTTGGCATGATTTTCCTTGAGTTTACCTGTTTTGGTTTTGATGAAATTTTTTAATCTGTAAATTCATGTCCTGCAATAAATTTGACACATGTGTGGCTAGTATTTTTTTCACGTTTATTTCCCAGTATATTTTTCTTTTCCTGTAGATTTTCAATAATGAATTTTAGATATTTTGATATTGTATCACAGACCCTGTTTTACAGTCTCAAGGAAAAATGGGCCCTGTAGATGTGTTATTTCAGTACCAGTTAATGGCATGTAATAAAAGCCTGTCACCTATTTCCAAAATTCATACCTCATAATAACTTCAGACACAAGTAAGCCCCTCATCCTAAACACCAAAATTTGGTACTCAAGAAATATCTGCTTTATTGTCTCAATTATTTTCCCCATCTTCTCGGGGAAGGAGATCATTCATCTGAGCTTCAGGGCAGTGAGAGGAGACATCTTACTGCTCTGGAGACAAGTAGAAGCATTCAGTAATTCAGAAGCATCAATGGAAGCAACCTCTCTGACTCATATGGACAATTACTCCTCAAGAGTGTGGTCTGAGACACCCTGCATTGCCCCTGGCCCCCAAGCAGCAGTGACTTCTGCTTTGACTGTACTTCTGACTACATCTGAGGGAATTCCCAAAAAATCCCTCACAAACATTTTACAGAGGAGGACACCTTGATAAAACAACCCTGGTAAGGGGATAAAAAGTGTGTCTTAGATGTAAAGAAGTTGAGTTAGAAGTATTTCGTTGTAATTTCTTTCATTTCATGTTAAATATTTTATTTTCTAAGCTAGCATTTGAATTAGTATTAGCTAACATTAAAAGTAAAGAGTTACATTAATATGCAACCTTTTAAAATATTCTTAATATTCATTAACCATTTGCAAACAAAATACATTTTTGTACTCTTAAAAATCTTCCCATTATAAAACCAATATATATTCATTACAGAAAAAAATAGTAACTATGGAAAATAAGAAGAAAACTAATCTTGTGGGGTTACTAATGGTTTTGTCTCATACTTTTTAATACATGCATATTCATTTTTAAGATAAGGATCATTAAATACAGTTTGTATATTTTTTTCATGGTCCCATAATTGGCTATGCCATCACTTATTAAAGTTTTCAAGCTGTTTCAAATTCGGATTTTCTAGTTTTCATTATAAATAAGGCTCACAGAAGATGTTCTGAAGTTTGGGGTTTTTTTGTTTTGTTCTGTTTTGGGTTTTTTGGCCCTACTGACCTCTGTGACTGTTTGGCATAACCTATAGACTCTCCTTAGGTAATGTTTTTAAGTGTATGAGATAAAAACAGAAAGCCAACCAAGCATATTAAAATATAATCTCAAAAAGTGTTTATCTCTTATATAGTTTCTTGATTGACATTTGTTGATTGCCTTTTCCCTTGACAACTGGTTATATTTTCCTGGTTGTTTCTATGTGGAAGAATTTTGAAGAGTATGTTGTGAGACTTTGGGTACTGTTAAAACTTTTTGTTAAGTGTTGAAGATTTCTGTGTATCAAGCAACTAACCCAGTTAGGTTCATACTACAAATTCCATCTAACTTTCTGTGATTATGATTCCAAAGGTAGCTTGGCATTCCAAGCTTTTGCTATGCTGCTTTGAGTCTATACCATGCATACACCTCTCAAGATATAATTTGGAACTTAAGTAGTGGATTTTATCATATTTCATTTCTCAAAATTTTGCTATGCTTCTTTGGGTCTGTTTCTGTCCATGAGTAGCTCAATTGTGAGCCTGACCCAGGTGTGAGCCTGAACTTGTGTCAGAACATAGAAAAGATTAGGGGATCCTTTTTTTAAGCCCTCCCACCTCCAGGATTTCCCCTCAATCTTCTCTACCAAGGACCTCTTTTCCTCACTTAATGAATAAACAAAAAATGAGAGTTTCTTCATTATTTTTCTCAGTCATCTGTAGAGTTTTTTGTGACTAGAGCCATTCTCAGGGCAAAACTGTGAGTGAAAAATGAGAAGAGAAAAATATGCAGGGAAATGACCCATACCCATTGGACCATGGAGTTCCTTTTCACCCTTCCTTCTGTGGCAGATCTGAGGACAATTAAAACACAAGGCAGAAAGAAAGAAGATAAGAAGAAAAAATGGAATTTTCTTTATAGTCTGGCCCTCAGTGTCCACTTTTCCTGGATACACTAAGCTAGAAAGCCAGAGTCTCTCCAGGAACACTTTGCCACCTTCCTGCTACCAGGCATTTCCACATTTAGTCCATCCTTTAGCAAAAGACAAGAGACAGAAGATGTTTTGAAATATGGAGATGAACTTCATAATGTGCCATTCTTCGATTTTGGCATCTCACCCCTCATCTGGCTGCAATTGTTAACGTCTCGGAGTCTTTGCACTTTTTGTGTTTTGTACAGTTTTAGTTATGATCGATGTAATAGATAAGGTGTTACAGGCTTACTCCTCTCAGTTACTTGTCCAACACCAGAAAAGGATTATATTTCAATGGAGAAATTATTGCATGAACTTTGGAACAGTTTGTGTGAGTGAGCATGAGTGTGTTTTGCCTTTACCTATATCAATCTGCTGTAAATGATAAAAATCACCTAAAATATAGTGGAAAATATTGGACTCTCTCCCTGTGCATGTTACATATGTGATTGAAATAAATCACAATTGTTTCAGATCTTCTCTAGAGAAAGAAAGCAAACTGTTATGAGTGGGAGATTTTGCTCTCAAATTATTGAAAATACAGTGGCATATATCACAACTTTCTTCAATGGGAAAAATTTCTGGGTAAATGTAAAGTTCCCAGACAGTGGACCCTAGTTTGACAATTGATTTGGTTGGCATCCTAATTAAGACAAGATCCTAAAGATTTCCTATGTTTATTCTGCCTGGAATATGCTTCCAAATGAGAGCTGGAGGGAAAAATTCACTTTTTCAAAATGCTATTTTCTGTAAAGGTGTGTCTTCTTTGGAAATATGTCTATTCAAGTTATTTACCCAGTATTTAATTGGGTTATTTGGTGTTTTTGTTTTTATTTTTGTTTCTTGGTTTTTTTGCTATACCATTATAGTAGCTGTTTATATATTTTGATAAGTCCTTTAATCTGTAACCTCTTTTCTTTTCAGGATCTTCTAGTGGCAAAAGTCAGCTTGTTGAGATATATAGGTTTCCAGACCTTGACATCTTTTCTTTGGAAAGCAAATAACATTGTTTTTCTCCTTTCTTAATTCTCCTTTCTTCCCAGATCTCTCTTTTTTGTCTCTTCTCTTCCTTTTTCCTTTTTTTCCTTCCCTTCCTTTATTCTTTTGTCTCCTCTTTCTCTGAATCCTTCTGGACTTTGGGCTTTTGGTGCTTGTTTCTGCATTCTGTTGCTGAGTTCAATGATTTTCTTGTGACACAGCAAGGCTCTTTATGAATATTACTGTATCTTCTTGTTTTTTCTCTTTCCTCCACCCCCTCCTCCCTTCCACCCACCCTTTTTCTAATAGTTACACAATCTTCCAGGTGATAATTCATGTCAAAGCCATACATGTAAAGTCTAATTTTTAAGTGGGCTATGGTGGATTTTCTTTTTCCAATTTAAAATCTCAACAGAAAAGATTTAAAAGGATAAGTTATAACTGTTTGCAACAAAAAAATCCTGCAAATACATAAAATGTCCAAAAAGAAGTGAAAATAATCAAATTAAGGTTAGGACTCAATTAAGTCAAGACTAAACACCATTATACTAAATTGGAAAGAACTAAATTTAACCTAGTTTTTCCGTCTTGTTATTAATTATGAATGTAGCTGTTATACTGCCAAGTTAATCAAAATGTTCACATATACACACACAATCTATCAATCTATATAGTCCATCTGAAAAGTTAAAAGATTGGGAAGGTAAGAGAAAGTGTAACTAGCTATTAATATAGCTATAACAATAACTGTATACTTGTAACCTCTGGCCTAATTCTACATTATAAAGCCCCAAACCTACACTAAACCCTAAATCTGATCTGTCTGGAAGATTTTGCTTTTATTGTTGTTCTGCTTTGTTTTTTAATATTATGTGGCCCTTCTTTTTTAACGTGTCTGAGCATGCCATGGAAAAAAGCTGTTTTTGCATGAATATATCCAACTCACTATTGCTGAGATGAAGTTATTTTTTTCATCTTAGTATATCAGAACCAAAAAAATACTTCAGAAATAGTGGCATCTTGGTCCCCAGTTTTCAGGAAAGGACAGTGAAGTCCAAGAAGAGGAAAAAAAATTTTTTTTGAAAAATAAACAACTAGAAGTGACAATGCTAAGACTAACACCTTGTATTCTGTTTCTGGATTCAGTGATTTTCTTGTGACATGTCAAGGGTTTTTTATGAGTGAGTGTGAATGCTGAGATTGGCTAGAAAAGTGTGCTGTTGATGTCATAATCTGGTCTCTTTATGAAGTCATGTAGTACACATAATGAAAGCTAGTAGAATTCTTTAGTTTATGCAGAAGTCAAGAGAAAAAGATTAGATTTATTTTAATAAAATAATACATAGAAGTCCTTAAAATAAAATAGCTCATCTTTTTCTGAAAGACCATCTTTTCATAAAGAACCCTGCTTTTCATAAAAATTGTGTCAGCTGACATCTTACTACACTGGTGGATAGTGACTACAATGGGGTTGGGGGGCACTCAATAATAAGGGTGAATGTAATAACCACATTGTTTTTCTTGTGAAACCTTCATAAAAGTGTATATCAATGATACCTTAATAAAAAAAAATTGAGTTAGCTGAAATGATAATACTTGCCAAGAAGTGACCAAGCTCTTCATTGTTAGAAACATTATCCTTAGAAATAATGATCTTAATCATAAACCCTATGTGTTCACTTAAAACACTAACTAAATGAATCATCTAACCTATCAAGAGGTTTATCATCTTATCATAGGGAAAGAAATGTGGATAGAAGACCCTAACTTTGGATAAATTTGAAATGAATCCTAGAGTTACTCATAAACTTTGTGACCCTGGGCAAGCTCTCTAATCTCTCTGAGGCTTAGTTTCTCATCTGTAAACTGAATAATAATTCCTACCCTGTAAACTCAATTAGATAGTCTATGGAATCTGAAAATCACATTAGAGAACAATGAGTCTATTATTGTATAATATGACTTTATACTGGCACACAATTTTAGCCACTGCATTATAAATCATGACATACTTTGAAGTAAACAAACTTGTTTCCTTAACCATTCCCTGTGTCTGTCCCATGGTCTCTTTTTCTTTTCACCCTTTGATTTGAACAGGCTCCTATTTTTGCTAAGGTTTCCATTTTCTGAAGTCAAGTTACAGCACAATCTTTGTTTGTCACCATGACTATGCCTAAATCCTGCCCCGGAGAGATTAAATGGAGATTCCCCAGGCTATTGCACCACTTGATACATTCCTTTATCCCTGTAAGAATTTTCACTATTAAAAAACTACTGATCATTCATAATCATTTGTTGGGAGCCATGTGGCACAAGAACAATAGGACTCCATTTTGTTTTAAAGACTCCATCTTGTTGTTTACTTCTTCTTGGTCTCTTTCATGCCACAATCTCCCGCCAAGTGTTCCCACTCCAGTAGGTCGCTTACGTCAGAGACGACTGCGCATGCGCACAACTCGGTGCATGATTGGACTTTGTAGATCGCTTCATTAGCATAATGGGCAACCAATCAGAAGAGACCACACCCTGTACTGTCTATATATTCTCTGCTCCAACCTGTAAAAACGAGACTTGATCAGAAAGCCTGTCTTGTCTCCATTCTCTCTGTCTTCTGTCTCTCATTCCCCCTCCTTAGGTCCCAGTTGGAGAACCCCACAGCCGGGGGTTTTACATTTGCTGACCTGCGGGCTGGGTCAAGTGGCGCCCAATGTGGGGCTCGAGGCACGGGGGAGCCTGTGACAAACGCCGTTCCGGAAGGGCTGGCCAGCCAATGATTCTGAGGCCACCGCGAGAGTATTTTGGCGGCCACAGATCTTCTCTGTGAGACACGCCTGTATTTTGGCAGCCTCAGAGCTACCTGCTCTGTGAGACACGCCTGTGAAGAATTCTCGTGAGTGAAGACCTGCATTTTGGCGGCCACAGAGTCACCCGCTCTGTGAGACACGCCTGAGAGGTAAGTGAACGGCTTAATTATGGGACAGACATTGAGTCAAGGACTCACTCAAGGCATGAGGAGTAAGGGTTAAAAGAAAGCAATTGCTTGAGTTTTTTCTGTCCTTGGTTCCCGCAAGAGGGAACGATAGATGAAAGAAAGTGGAAAAGAGTGAGTGATGCCTTAAACGATTATTGCACCACTTTTGGACCTGAAAAGGTCCTGGTAACTGCATTTTCTTACTGGAATTTGATTAATGAAATAATTTCATTTAGGCATGTTAATCCAGAAATAGCAGCCATAGTAAAAAGAGACAAACTGTTTTATATACACACAGTCCCTATCAGAGCAGAGGCTTTAGCAGCTCCTTTTAGTCAGAGCCCAGATAGTTCAGTTGGTAGAGCATCAGACTTTTAATCTGAGGGTCCAAGGTTCAAGTTCCTGTATGGGCCTTAACCCAGTTATGTTTAACTCACCCTTAAAATGTGTTCTTGCAAATTGAGATACCTTTAACCAAGTAAGCTAAAAAGAAAGAGGACAATTGAGTATTAGTAACTCAGATCTTTGTATTAGTTTATCTATCTAAATAGATGTTCTTTTATGAAAAGTGTTGCTACTTGTAATCATTATGTTTCAGTCTGTATGTTTGTTTGTCTAAGTGTGTAAATGAAAAATGTTTTTCTACCTCCGGATGGTATTAATGCAAATTAATTTAAAAACGAGCACTTGTGAAAATTGGGCATTCTAAAACTTCCAAGAAATTTTAATAAAAGATATTAAGCATTAATGCTAATTTAAGTTTATCTGAGACGGACATGTCCTTGTAGTTATCAGTTGCCTGAGTTTGCCTAGAGTCATTTAAGTTGATGTTATCTGTTAAATCTTTCAAGAAGATGCTTAAAGAAATGCTTGACTTTGTCTGATGTTTAGTAGAAGTTTTATAAGTAATCTAGCATAATTGCTAAAGAGTGTGTAAACAAGTATAACAAATGAATATCTTAATAATAATAATAGTATATTAATGTATAACTATGTATATCTACAAACAGCCTGAGAATTTTTGTAGTAACCGAAGTTCTTAGGAGTTTTGCTAAGTTATATAAAGATGTTTTGTGCTCAGTAAAAAACTGCTGTAAGGCACATTTCCAGTAATGATAAAAAGTATTCACAAATGTAACAATCTGAAGAATGCTAGTGTTACAGTTTACAAAAGCCTATTTTTCAGTGTTCATTGAAAGTTAAAGTACCTAATGTTTTAAGTTCTAATTAAAACTGCTTAAAATAATAAGACATCTTTTGCTTGCTAAAAAATGTGTGTTTTATAAGAGAAAGTATAAGGAATAGAAATTCATTTTGTTGAAAGTAAAAGAAGGTAACCGTTCTGAAGTGCAGCTGTTTATCTGAAGAAGGGGAACACTGAATGTAAAAAGAAAATTATAGAAACTAGAAAAGTTGATATAGTCGTGCTATGTGAAATTAAAGCAAATGAGTCTCAATATTAAGTACACAGCAAAACTAGAAGTTTTTGTTAAAAGAACAGAAGTTTATTAGTCTGCCTTTTAATATTGTAAGATTGCAAAAAGTTTTCTAATTGTTTTCTGAGTGTTTAAGAAAATGAACTCTTCATATTAAAAGGACTGTAACCTAAGTGTTAATAACCTATAATTCTGTTTAGGCAAGTGCCTTAAAAGCTTTCTTTTGACAACTTTCCAAAATCAAATTCAAAAAGGTACTTTACCTGTAAGTAACTGATATTTTCCAGAGGGCCCCTGAAAAATGTCAGAGAAATTTTCTCTTCATTAGAGAAAGTATTTGGCTAATTTGGCTTATTTATCTGATATATAATTACCTGGAAAGCACGGTCTAAAAGAATGATGCCAAACTTTGTTACTGAATATTTTATATTGCAAAAGTGTCCAAGTTTCCTTATGTCAACTGTCTTATAGTAAGCTCTCATCAGATCTTTAGCCACTCTCATTTACAAGTCTTTTGTCATTTATAGTCACTGTTTTATTACTCCTAAACTAGTAAAGAACTAGATTTCAGCAGAACAGGTATTACATACGATTAAGTAAACTAAGGAAGATGATTTTTGTGGCTTTTGTTTCAAATGTTACTGATAGTGTTTTAAGCTTTTTCTCTTAAGCCGACAACAGTTTAGTAAATGACAATACCTTTGTAAGCAGAATTGAAACATTTATCTTTCTCTCTACCTGATCCCTCCAGAATTTAAAAACTCTCAGTCATTTTTAACTATTTTCTTAATATGGTTACTTCTAATAAAAATGAGGGTGATTTTAGAGAAAGTATTGTTTCAATAATGCAGCCTTATCTATACTGAGTCCTAATACTAGTCATTGAGACATAGACTAGATCCAGAATTCTAGTTTCCCCAAGATATCTGGCTATGATTCTCAATTAGAGTTTTACTATTTCTAGTCCTCATATTCAGCCATGCATTCTTTAATCTTGTTAAGTTTGTCCTTCCAGAATGGAGAATCCAACTCCAGATGTTGCTGCTTAATCTAGTGACATGATTTGTTCTGTCTCACCTAAAAGCCATGAAACTGCAAATAGTGATTGCAATAAAACCCAGGATGGAAACTCCCATCTTCCAATGCCCTCCTGACCAGCCATTGATGGAGACCTAGCTGCACCCCTTACTGCGTCCCCTCTCAGCATGAAGCAGCCAGAGCTGTCATCATCCCCTTTCCCGAGCAGCAGCTAGAGTCTCTATCTGTAGAAAGAGGAATAACACAGAGACCATGGACTTAGACCAATTCTGAGAGGCATCCTACTTCCTCTCCTCATGCCTCTTATCATTTTCTGCCTCCTCCTACTCTTTGCCCCTCCCTGCCTAATTAATTTAAAACCCAAATTTCAAAAATTACTAACGAAACTATCAACCAGTTAATCATGCAGGAATACCACCGCCTCTTGACGGAGATGAATTAATTCCTTCACTTCAATGACTGCGACTTCAAGGCCGAGCATCAACTGTCACCACCCGAGCTGTGACTCCACCAACTTGGGGACAACTGAAACAGCTCTCCAACCGAGCATGTGACATTGTGCAGGGCCAAGGGTCCCCACTTACTCCTGAAAATCTTTTTATTGCCATGCTAGCAATCTTCACCTGCCAGGTGACCCATGTTTCCTCCTCTACTCTCCGCTATTGGGCTTACATCCCTGAGCCTCTTTTATTACACCCTACCCCTTGGGGCGGCCCTAATGTCCGTGTTTTTAATAATTTAATAATTCTGCTCTCTTAGGAGGTGAGTCCAAATCTTTCATTCCCTTCTGTAAGAATAATAATTTCACCTTTACCGGAAAGTCTGGGGACTCTCCTATCTGTTTTAGTTCTAATACTACTTTTACTCCTCCTGGACGCCTTCCTATTAACTATAGAAGTTTTCTAACTGACTCTCAGACTAAGTCAAGAAAAAAACTCTACTTTGCAAGACTTATGAGTGCTTAATATGAGCTTTTTAGGGTCTTATAACTATCAAGATACTATTACTTTAGAAATGCACTCTACATTTGTTTCTAATTGTGAAGATCTTCTGTATGACTTAAATTCTATATGGACCACTATTGATAGATATAAAGGATATCCTATTTGGAATGAATGTATATTTAAAAACCATGGTTTTTTCTCCCAAAAATTTTACTGTAAATGTTTAATTATTATTCCATTTCTTCTCCCAATTATGATTATAGACAATATTTAATTAATAATACTAATAGATTCTCTTGGAACAATTCTCTGATACCTAAACCAGAAAAAAATTAATAGATGGTTTTCTTCAGGATGGGTAAGTAACTCCTTCCTTATTAGCAAAAACTGCAGTAAATGCTACACAAGTTTACCTTGATTTGTATGAATTAATTGCTGCCATTGGATTAATTTTTCTCAAACGACCTAATTATCCTGACCATTTGGATGTTGTTACTGCTTGTGTTGAATCTCCTTTTGCTTTACTCATCCAAGATAAAGGAAATTTAGAAATTAATATTGTTAATAATACTTATCATATTGAATGCTCTGGATATATGCTTACCAATTGCCTTGATGCTTCTTTTAGACCTGATACATTTATTATTTTACATCAACCTTCTTATGTTTTAACCCCTGTGAAGCTAAATATTTCTTGGTATGATAATTCTGGATTACATGCTTTGCAATTGATTGAACAATCCTTATCCAGACCAAAGAGATTTGTTGCAGCTCTTATTCTTAGAATTACTGCATTAATCACTTTAATTGCCATATTTGCCTTGCCTTTATGTGCCCTATTGTTGTTTTCGTGCCAAATAGCTCCCCTCTTTTAAGAACTGCATAGGATTCAGACCTATGCATATCGGCTCACCTTAAAATGAGTACGATATGGGCACCAATGTGGGTGCGAGGCTGAGCACCGCAGGGGAAGGTCCATGAACCGCTTCTGAATTCCCTGAGAGAAAAACCTGGCTTGCATGGAGGTCAGTATCAAAAATGACAACGCCCTTCCTCCCCTCCGCAAAAGATGCTAAGGGCCAACATTGACCCCCATCGATGGGGAGTCTTGGAGGAGCCAGGTCACTACTCCCCCAATTGGTTAATGCCCATCGCTAAATAGCGAATCTCTCTTTCTTTTATATAAAAGAAGGGAGGAGATGTTGGGAGCCATGTGGCACAAGAACAATAGGACTCCATTTTGTTTTAAAGACTCCATCTTGTTATTTACTTCTTCTTGGTCTCTTTCATGCCACAATCTCCCGCCAAGTGTTCCCACTCCAGTCCGTCGCTTACGTCAGAGATGACTGCGCATGCGCACAACTCGGTGCATGATTGGACTTTGTAGATCGCTTCATTAGCATAATGGGCAACCAATCAGAAGAGACCACACCCTGTACTGTCTATATATTCTCTGCTCCAACCTGTAATAAATGAGACTTGATCAGAAAGCCTGTCTTGTCTCCATTCTCTCTGTCTTCTGTCTCTCATTCGCGCACCCCCTCCTTAGGTCCCAGTTGGAGAACCCCTCCGCCGGGGGTTTTACGTTTGCTGACCTGCAGGCCAGGTCAATCATTTTTTAGAAAGCACCTGTAAATATGTGTGGATTTAATTAAGCTTAGCAAATAAAAAGCAGATTTTCAATAAAGGAGAATTAGCTACGTCTCTATTAATTTACATAAGAGGAAAGGAGAACTTTTGCAAAAGAGTCCTTTTAATTATGAGTACATTTTCTTAATAAACCTTTTAATACAGCCATCCAAATGTGGTAAAGAGAAATATGAAAGTTGTGCAGCATCACTTTCCTTTCTATATCTCCCTGCTCTTACATTGGGTAGGACACAAATAAAGTGGCATAGTTGTGACTGCACGTGTGTGCATTTTTATTAAGTACAATAGGAATAATCATTACATTTTTCTAAATTTTACAGTTTTTAAAGAGCTCTCTACTGATTTATTACATTAAGTAGCACAACAACTCTAAGATAATATTCCCCTCATTGAGCAGATGAGGAAATGAATATCAGAGATTAAGTGACTTGCCAAGATCACACTGTGGCACAACTAATAAGAAGTAGAACTGAGTTTCAAATTTGTCTTTATGACTCCGTGATTTTAGAGCACATCACACGGTGCACTGTAAACATTCTTTTTCCCTCCCCTCAGAACTTCAACCTTAAGGGATAGAGCTAAGTTTCATATTCAGTTCTACAAACCCTACTTCCCAGTACAGTGCCTGATACATAGTAAATATTCAGTAAATTATTCTGCAGATATAGATGTAGCTCTAGTTCTTAGAAACTTTACTCCAGTCCCTTAGCCTATCTAAGCCTCGGTTTTCTTATCTGCAAAATGAAGAGCTTAGACAGTATGATCTCTGAAACTCCTGTCAGCACAACTAACTCACTCATCTTTATCTTGGAAGTGAAGCAACAGTTTTCTTAGTCATAGAACAGGAGATAAATTCCTGTAGTACACTCAAGAGGGGCCAGGACTGTTTTCTGGACTCACTGTAAGACCTGTACTCTCATCAAGTTTCTGCAGCCACTGAAACCACATTATAAAAGTTAGAGAAGTAAGAATGATAACAGGAGAGACAAAATGAAGCCAAATGTTTCCTTTACGTAAAGAAATATTTAATTCAAATAGAAGAGACATTAGTAGAAGGGGCACTACATGTGGGATTGTCAGCTGGCTCAACACAAAATCCTTTATTTGAACCTAATTTGTTTGGCCATTCCAAAGTTTGCCCTTAAGAACCATTTATCAAACCATTCCCATCTCTTTGTCCCTAGTACTATATTGCATTGTTTTTCATATAAAGATGGCCTCATCAGAAAGGTTCAGGTCTCCTGAGATCAGTCCAATAGAATGTCTATAGGGAGAGGGTTAGTAGATGCATAAAATAATGATTTTTTTCATTAGGAAACTCAGTAAACAAAAATCTCTTAGCTAGTTTCCCCAGGATCATTTAGCATCATCTAGGTTGGCAGCTAGAATCCAAAAGAGAAATGCGTGAATGATCTTGAAGGAGTTACATATCTTTTCTGAGCTTATGTGAGACAGCAAACTAATGATTAACAAATGCTAAGTTCCTCTAATAATCTATGTCTTGCTCTTCTCACTAAGTAACTGCTAAGAGCAAATTATCTTCTCACACTAACGAAAATACTCACGAAGTAGAAAGTGTCATCACAAAAACTGAATTCTCAGGGTAAACTACCATCCCAAAATTGGGCGAGAAAGATGTATCCAGAAAGATATAGCACCTGAAATCTGCTTATCTGGATAAGAATCAACTAGAGCCATAAACTATCAGGGAGAAAAGAAAAGTACACAGTTTGAAATACTCCCATAATGTCCACTATAGCAAATACATATTCTCTAAGGAAAAAACTATATAAAAATGTGATTCCATATACTTATCCAACTGGAGGGAAGGAATTCTTCCTCATCCAGACCCAATAGACTTTTTGTCTCACATAAAAGAAAAACAAAATAAACTATAGAAAACAGGGTTTCAAGGAAATGCTGGCACCAGGGAAGGAGTCACAAGGTAGATATATATAAAGCTGTACCACTACAGGAGGAATAGAAACACTTGAGAAGATCAAGATTCCAAAACCCATGTCTACTAAAAACCTAAGAGTTAATCAGATTATTACAAAATATCCTCACACTAAAGCCGATATGCTTCAATTCCTGTTACCCAATGCAACGTGTCTATCAACATAAAATTACAAGACATGAGAAAATAACAGAAAAAAACATGGTCTGAAGAGACAAAACACACAAGAGAAACAGACTCAGATATGAGACAGAATTATTAGACAGAATTTTAAATAACTATGATTTAATAAATTAAGGGCTCTACTGAAAAAGGTAAATGATTTGCAACAGATGGGTAATATAAGCAGAGAGATGGAAATTCAAGAAAGAATCAAAAAGAAATGGTAGAATAAAAAGATGCAACCAGCAAAGTGAAGAATTTTTTGACAGGCTCATCAGTAGATTGGACATGGCCACAGAAAGAATCAGTGAACTTGAACATATGTCAATAAAAACTTCTCAAACCAATATGCAGAGGAAAAACACTTTTTCAAAAGTACCACCCAAGAACTATGGGACGATGTCAAAAGTATGTCAGATGCATAATTGAAAAATCAGAAAGAGAAGAAAGAGAATACTGCAGAAGAAATATTTGGTATGATAATGGCCGAGAACTTTCCAAAATTAATGACAGAAAACGAACCATAGATCTAGAAAATATCCAGGATAACTATCAAGAAAAACAAACAAAAAGAACATTTAGGCATATCATAGCTAACATGCAGAAAATTAAGATGAAGAAAAAATCTTCAAGGAAGGCAGAGAAAAACAAAAATCTAGTCTGCAGAAGTAAAGGAATAGAAGCACAGAAGATTTCTCATCAGAAAAATATGCAAGCAAGAATAAAATGGAATAAAATATTGAAATTGTTGAGAAAGGAAAAAAAAGCCACTTAGAATTTATCCTGTAAATTTATGAAATTATCCTTAAAATGTAGAGGAGAAAAAAATTAAGTTTTTAAAAAGTGAAGGAGAAATAAAGACTTTCTCATACAAACTAAAACTGAAGAAATTCCGTCAACATGCTTTCAAGATATGCTGTATAGAAAATTTCCTCAGAAAGAAAAAAGTGATGTATGTCAGAAACTTGGATTTACATAAAAAAGGAAGTGCATAAAGAACGAACAAATGAAAATAAAATAATTTATATTTTCTTATTCTTAATTGAACAATGACAACAATAAAGTATTGACTTATATATAAGTGAAATGAATTGATAAAATTTTCACATGGGATGGGAGGGAAGAATTAGTAATATATTTTTTTAATTATATGTGAAGTGGTATAATGTTACTTCAAAGTGCATTTAGACTATGTAAGAATTCATACGGCAAATTCTAAGGTAACAACTAAAAAGGGAATCATATCAAATGCTCAATTGAAATAGGGAAGGCCAAGAAAGAAGCAAAGAGCAAGTTCAATGACTAGAAAACAATTGTAAAAATGGTAGGTATTGAACTCTACCATTTATCACTTCAAAAGTGAACAGCAAAAACATATCAATTAAAAGACAGAGATTGTCAGGGTAGATAAAAAAATAAATAAAACAAGATCCAACTATAGGTTATCTATAAGAAACCTACTTTAAATATAAAATCCCAGATAAGGTAAGAGTATGAAAAAAATATATATTAAGCTAAAACTAACCAAAAGAAAGCTGGAGTAGCTACATCAGTTTTAGATAAAGCAGGCTTCAGAACAAAGAAGTTTATAAGGAATAAAAAGGGGCATTACATAATGATAAAGGAGTCACTTTTCCCAAAAGACCTAACATTCCAAAATGTATTGCATGCACCTAATAACAATGTCAAAATATCTGAGGCAAAAACTGATAGATCTAAAAGGATAAACAGACAAATACAAGTTGCATTAAACCTAAGCTCAATGAAGACAGAGATTTTTGCCTATTTTATTCACTACATCTCCATGATTATAAAAGCACTTCACACATTCTAGGTTCATAATAAGCACCGTTAGCTAATAAATACTTTAAATAGCTCCTAGTGCATTGCCCCATTTCAATAGGTCTGGGTTATATCCAAGGTTTGAGTGAAGAGGTATTAACATTGGGAAGAGTCACGTTAAGCACTACTGCAGTGGGGCTACAGTAAGAATAATTCTTATACCAAGGAGTATGTCAGAGAAAATTAAAGAATGAATAACTGTCCTCGGCATCTAAGCTTTGAGTTCAGAGGGGCTAAAATGCTGTGTTTTTCTAGCATTAGCAATGATGGAAGACCTCAGTAAGAAAGTTAACTGTGCTGCGTTGGCTCCTCTGACAAAACGGATCTCATAGAACTACAGTATGGCCTGAGATAAATAAGGCCAGCTTTTGTATCTAGAGGTATACCAGAGTACTCTTTTATAAATAACTTTTATAGGTATTTAGGAATCATAACAATTGTAAACCTCATCATGGCATGTGTTAATTTTTCCTAAACCTTCTAAATGAAAATTTCCCATCATTCGTGTCATTTGCAATCAGCAAAGGAATATTTTTGATCAAGAACTTTTGCAAACTAATGATAAAGAGGAAACAAACTGAAATAAATGTAACACTCTTCAGAGATATCTAAGAAATGACACTTACATAAGATTAATTACCTCATTTTATATTTATCAATCACAATATCTTAAAGGAAACCAAGCTTTTTATTCAATTAGTGAGTTTGATTCAGTATTATCCTCTCAAAAGAGTGCCATTCCCAGAATAGATGTGTTTATAATGATATATTTGATAAAGTTGGGGCTAACCAATGAAATTTATTTTCAAAAGTGTTCTAAATCCCAGTTTCATACAAAGAAGAAATAGAACATATAATCATTAAATCTGGCATTATAGTGTTTAATTGGAAAGTTAGACTATCAAACAGGTTAATTAAATAAACCATCTTAGTCCTTAGATGAATAAAAAGTATTTCTTGTATAAGTATTTCCTTAAAAATACAAAAATGTGATCCTTTGTTAATCAGCCTGATTGTTCCATAAGGCAATTCTAAAATGAACGAAAAGCTTTCCACCTCAAATATATCTTTCAAAAGTCCTAAAAACCAGTATAGTCTGGGACAGAGAACTAAAATAACCCTTTATGGCTACACATGTTTTGGAAATAGGATTAAACAGTATTGACTAGATACTTTAATAAATTGTTAACCAAATCAAGGAGATATACAATAGCAAATAGGTTGAATTGTGTCCCTGTGAACTAAAAGATGATAGTAATTTAAGGTATATACAAAGCTGTTCTTTTTTCCTTCAATAGTCAATACTTAATATAATTTTCCTTATTTCTCTGGAATATTATCTGTGTTCATCGCACAAAGACATATGCCTGTTAACGTACCTAAGCTCTGTGAATTGTATAAAGACGGCTACAATAAGATGCGCCTGCAAGTGGGATTCAGAATGTCAGTGTACAAAATACAAAATTAAAACTAAGTAAGAGGTGTTCCTTAAGAGAAGCAGATACAAGTTTCATTGGACATTTAAGTGCGGTTGTGATTCTTTCCAACTGTCCATGCTGTTAAGGTAATAGGAAGAAGAAAGAACAGATCACTTCAGATGAAGGGAACAATATCTGCAGTAAATGTTTCAGTGTGATTGTTGAAAATGTTAACATAGCTTAAGATTTGGGTCAAAACTATGCTGTTGTTAGGTTGTGATCAAATATGAAGACTGACAAAGGTTATACTTAGGAATTTGGTTTTCAAATCTCCCATTCAAGAATAGAGATGGGATGAAGATCAAACAGAAAACTGTTACAGGAATCTCAGGGACAGATGGAAGTCTAAATTAAGGTGGCAATAGTGAGGATGCAAAGGCATGAGATTTATAAGTTTTGGAGAAACAATGCCCTAGAAATCAATAGGATTTGGCAAAAAAAAAAAAATAGATATAAAATAAGAGATTCTCCCTATTCCCTAACTCTCCTACCCCCTTACTGAATGCAATTGATGAGAATTATATTTTTACCACATCAGTATGGAAACCAGCAACTTTGCTGATAGTGGGAACAGATTTGATTTGGGGCAGGAAAAGAGAATGAAACTCATTGTTTTGCAAACTAAAGCTGATTAATTCAGTAGGAAACAAATGGAGAGAACTCAAGCTTTGCTAGTCTGATGTTTCAAGTTTTGTTGGGACAAGCAATGGGGAAGTCAGGAACTTAACAAAGAGATCCATGAAATCAGAGAGCCAGTAGAGGGCTGAAATAAGCATTCTATAAATTCTAGCTGACTGGGAAATTAAGTATATTGCAGGGGCACCCCAAAAAAGCCCACTGAGAAGTTAAAACTAAGGGAGACTTGAGAACTGACTGCAACTTTGAGTATGTTTCCTAACCAATACAGATACACAGATCGCTTGGAAAAGGGAAGAAGCCTTAAAATCTTGAGTTGGTTGAAAGCACAACCTCTGCTCAAGTCATTGGCTTATTAGTAAGTTATGTAGACACAGGGTTAATCCCTAGGAAGACAGGCTACAAAATAAAATAACTGTCATAGACATCAGCAGTCACAGTAGAATCTGCAGTTTATGTTCAGACAAGACTGAAAAACAAAACAAAACAAAAAACAACTTAGAGAAATAAAATAAAATCTAGAGTTACTACAAAACATATTATTGATGTCCAGTATTCAATAAAATATAATGAAATATACAAAATGGGAAACAAAAGCAAAAAACAGGAAAGTGTGACCTATATTCAAGGAAAATGGAGCCAATAAAAACTGTGAGTTGATGTAGAGATTGGGTTTAGCAGACCAGAATTGAAAGAGCTATTCTAGTAGGGTCAAAGAATTAAAGGAAAATATGAAAATTATTCAATAAAATCATGTCAATGGACAAATATAAATTATAAAAAAGTATCAAATGAAAAATTTATGTTAAAAAGTATAAAAACCAATATGAAAAATTCAGTGAATGAGCCCAACAGATTTCAAAAAGCAGAAGTAGCAGTCAACTTGGAAGATAGTCAAATAGAATTTTCCAGTGCTGAACAGAGAGAAAAAAAAATGAAATAAAGATGAACACAGCCTCAGGGCTCTGTAGAACAATGTCTTTTCCTAACTTTCTTAAAAAATATAATAAAATTCTATACTTGGGTTTATGTGAAAAACAGTACAAAGAAGGAAAAAGGAAATGGAGCTCATAGGAGCAAAGTAGCTATATTTTATCAGAATTAAGCCAGTATTAAATTGAAGCAGCATATAATGATGTAACATGCATATTTGCATATAATATGCATAGAACAACCACTATTAAAATATTGCAAAAGAAATGGTTAAAAATTCAAGAAGTTAAAATTGTATATTAAAAATACTGATTTAAGACAAAAAGAGCTAAAAAGAAAACCAGTGAGCCCTAACCTTCAAAAAAGAAAAAAAAAAAGATGTATAGGAAACATAGAACAAAAGATAAGTGTAAATAGAAATAATTATAAATTTGTTATATATTGATGAAAAGTAGATTTTTTCAGGTTATATAAAACAAGAAACACCCTCAACTATGAGTTAAACTTTAGATTTAAAGACAGAAATTGTTTGAAAATTTTTTTTTAAAGTTACATCATGAAAACTGTAATTGAGCTGGAGTGACTGTACAAAAATCAGGCAAAACAGACTTTAAGAGAAAAAATATTTCTAAAAACAAAGAGAACCATTTTATAATGATAGGTAAATGTATCAGTAAGATACAACAAATTTTAGTAAATATACACCCAACAATAAAGCCCCAAAATACACAAAAACTAGCTGAACTCAAAGGAGTAACAGACAATGTGATCATTATAATTGGAGATTTCAACACTTCTTTCTTAGTAACTGATAGGAAAGGAATACAGAGATCAGAAAGAACATAGAATATTGAAAACATAGCAAGGTTACCTGAAAAATATTTTGTAATACTCTACCCAACAATAGCAGAATAACCATTATTTCCAAAAATACATGTACTATTCTTCAGAATTAATGATATATTCAGGTATAGTCTCAGTACATTTAAAAAGATGAAATAAGCTCAAAATATTCTCAAACCACAATAGAATTGATATAGGAATCAACAGCAGAAATAAACACAGGACAATTCCAAGAACTTGGAAATTGAAAAACACACTTCTAAATAACCCAGGAGTTAAAACAGATACAAGAAAAATGGGAAAAAAAAACTAAATTAAAATGAAAGCACAATATTCAGAATGTGTAGGATGCCCAACTGCTCTAAGAAGTGTTGAAAGGGAAATCTATAGATGTGAACCCATATTAGAAAAGAAGAAAGATCAATTCTCTAAGCTTTTACTTTAAGAAGCTAGAAGAATACAGCAAGCCAGTCTCAAAGTAAGTTAGAAGAAAATAGATAATAATGAGAGTAGAAATCAATAATAATGAGTATAAATTAATAATTATTACAACCAACAATTTAGAAATTAGAAATAATGAGAAAGAAATTGAATGAATGAATGGAAATTAACAAAATATAAACCAGAAAAACATAAAAGAAACAAAAAATTGATTCTTTGAAAAAGTCAAGAAAATTGATAACATTTACCTAAACTTGACCAAGAAAAAAAGAAAGAAGACATAAATTACCAAAATCAGGAAGGAATAAGTGATCAACATTATGGACTCTAAAGATATTGAAAGAACTGTTATAGAATATTATGAAAAACTTAAGATCAACATGACAGATAATTTATATAAAATGGGCTAATTCTTAGAGATACAGATATTACTGCATAAAATTAAAGAAGAAAAATAAATTTCAATTATTTTAAAAGTCCAGTATTACCCAGATAGCAAAGACATTGCAGTTAAAATAAAACCTAATTCTACAATTTTACACCATGACCAAGTGAAGTTTATTTCACTAATACAAGATTGGTGTAATATCAGAAACACAACTGTAGTATACTACATATAAAATTATGCACAAAACTGAATGCTTATCTCAGCAGATTAAGGAAAACATTTCAAATTTCAATATCTATCCATACTGAAAACTCCCAGCAAACTAGAAAGAGAGGAAAACATCCTGTACCTGATAAAATGTGTTTATGAAAACCTAAAGCTACTTTCGTACCTAATAGTGCTTGCCTGAATGTTTTCTCCCTAAGATCTGTAACAAGGCAAAAATGTCTATTCTTACCATTTCTACTCAACATTTTTCTAGAGATGCTAGCCTGTGCAAAAAGCCAATCAATAGGACCCAGGTTGGAAATGAGTAAGTAAAACTGTATCTACTGATGAAATAATTTCATATGCAAAAAACTCTTAACGAATCTACCAAAATGCTACTAAAACTAATAAGCCAGCTTAGCAAGGTCACAGGATAACAATTTCAAAAAAAATTCATTTTATTCAATACACTACTACCAAAAAATCCAAAAGTTAAATTATTATTGAAATACATAAAAACCCCAAAAATTTAGATATAACAAAAGAAGTGAAAGGCCTGCACATTAAAAAATATAAAACACTGCTTGGAAAAATGTAATGGGGCAGTAAAAACTGAAGCAAAATCCTATACGTGGAGAATTGCATATTCTGTAATTTTAATATTCACTTGTCTCCCAATAGATATGTAAATCCAACATAATCCCTATCAAAGTTCCTGTGGCATTTTTGTTAAAAATGGTAAGTTCTTCCTAGAATATGAATGACAAAGGGGATTCAACTATCTACATTTTTGAAAAAGAATATAATCAGAGGAATCACATTATCCAATTTCAAAACAGTAACGTCAAGTAAAGCCTTACAGTTTTGTACAAAAATTAAGTCAAATTGGATCTTAGATCCAAATATAAAATGTAAAACTATTAATTTTTTAGAAGAAAACACAGGAGAAAATCTCCATTACCTAGAGTTAGATGAAGTTATTAGACAAGGCATCGAAAGCAAAAAAGCATAAGAGAAAATATCAATAAATAGGACTTCATCAAATTAAAATACATGCTGCACAAAAAAATAGTTTAGGAGAAAGAACAAGCCACAGACTGGGAGAAAATATTTGCAACTGTTATCACAAAGGAATTGTATCCAAATTATAAAATGATATCTGTAATCTCATCTGTAAGAAAATGCATAATTCAATCAGAAAATGGGCAAAATACTTGAACAGACATTTCACTGAAAAGGACATATGGATAGCAACTAAATACATGGAAATACAATGAACACCATTAGACACTAGAGAAATGCAAATTAAAAGCTCAATGACATACCACTACATTCCTATTGGAATTTCCATAAAAACAATTCTTGCTTACTAACTGCTAATGAGGATGTGAAGCAACTGTATTTCTCTGAAACACTGCTGATGGGAATGCAAAATTTAACAACCACTCTGGAAAACAGCTTAGTTGTTTATTATAAAGTCAAATACGCATTTACCACATAATGCAGCAACCCACTCTTGGGTGTTTATTTCAGAGCAGAGGTTGGCAATTTTTTCCTGTAAAGTGTCAGATAGTGAATATTTTCAGTTTTCTGAGCCAAATACCACCTTTGTCACATATTCCTCATTTTATTTTTCAACCCTTTAAAAATGTAAAAATAATTTTTACATTTGTACAAACATATATTATCATTTAATGTGGGCAAATATCTAGAAGTGGAATTTGTAAATCAAATAGTAAATATGTATTTATTCAAGAAAATGTCAAGTTGATTCCAAAGTAGTCCCACCTTACATTCCTACCGGTAAGTAACATGTGCAGTGTATGAGGATTCTAGTTTCTCCTAACCCTTTCCAGTACTTGGCACTGTGATTATGTTTTTATAATAGATATTCTAGTGGGTGAGGTTTTGCAAACCTTGAGGGTTTTACAAAAACAGGCCATGACACAGGTTTGTTATGCAGACCATAGTCTGTTAATCCCTGCCCTAGACAAAAAAATAAAACTTACATTCACATAAAATTCCAGACACAAATACTCATACTAGCTTTTTTTAACAGCTAAAAATTGAAAACAACTCATATTTTCTGCAGTGCTTCTGTAGTTAAGCAAACTGTGATACATTCATGTAATGAACTAAGCAGTAAAAGAAAAATATAGAATCATTAATATGTACAGCAACATGGATGGATCTCAAGAAGATTATGTTGAGTGATAAAAAGAGTTCAAAAGGTTACATACATATGATTCCTCTTTTATAACATATCTGTAATGGCAAAATTATAGTGATGGAGATCAGACCAGAAGTTAGAAGCAGTAGCAGAGTTAGCTGCCTCCTGGTTTGGGTTAGCAGGATGGAGTGTCTCTGGGGATGATGGAATAGTTCTGTATTCTGATTGTTGTGGTGTTACACTAATCTCTAGTTGCAATAACATTTTATAGAATTACACCCCCTCCCAAAAAAGGAATGCATATAAATCTGGTGAAATTCAAGTAAGAAGTATAGATTAGTTAATAGCATTGTACCAATGTCTATTTCCTGCTTTGATAAGGGGCTATAGTTACGCATGGATTTATATTTGAGAAAAATGGGTACAGTGCACAAGAAATATCTGTAGTGCTTTTGCAATTTTTATGTGAGCCTAAAATTATTTCAAAATGAAAAGCCATTTAAAAGTCAAAAATAGTGATATTCTATTATATATTCATTAGAATATCTATAATCAAAAAGAATGACAATACCAAGCACTGGAGAGAGTTAGGAGAAACTACAACTCTTGTACATTACATATATTACTCATGGGAATGTAAAAATGGAATTTCTTTGGAATCAATTTGGCCTTTTCTTAAACATATATTTACCATGTGGGCTACTAATTCCATTTCTAGGTATTTACCCAAATTAAATGAAAACATGTTTACACATGCATAAATACACATACCACCAAAACCTAAAAATAATACAAATGTGAAACAATTGATGAGTGGTTAAACAATATGACATGTATCTGCACAATGGAATATTACTCAGCAATGTAAACAAACTAGAGACTCATACAACATGGAGAAATATCTGATCATTCATTTGATGGCCAACAGACACATGAATAGATGCTCAACATTATTAATTATCAGGGAAATGCAAATCAAAACCACAGTGGGATATCACCTCACACCATTCAGAATGGCAACTATCCAAAAGACAAGAAATAACAAGGTTGGTGAGGATGTGGAGAAAAGGTGAATCCTGTACACTGTTGGTGGAAATGGAAATTAGTGCAGCCACTATAGAATGTATGGAAGTTTCTAAAAAAAACTAAAAATAAAATATCTTATAACTTAGTAATTCCACTTCGGGGAATTGACCCAAAGAAAACTAAATCATTAATTAAAAACAAAATACACTCCTATGTTTACCACAACATTATTTACAATAGCCAACCTACAAAAGCAACCCTAAGTATCCACTGATAGTTGAATGTGAATTTTATGTTTGACAATTGATTCGATGAAGCAATCAGGTCCCTGATGTTTTCCTCTGTACTATTATTTACTCAGTAGGAAGCTTCTACAGCAAACTCAGATGAACTCATATGAGCAATATTAGTGCAAATGTAGTGTGTTAATTGAATGTTTTCATCCCTGTTTTACATAAAAGACGACTAAAGCTAGAGATGGATACTAAATAATTTGCCAAGAGCACTTGAATTTCCAAGGCCAACCAGGTAAACCACAGCAAAGGTGAGACCGAGGAAGGCCTTGCTTCAAATACCCAGCTGGAATCCAAGCCTATTTCAACCTCTCCACTTAGATCTGACCCATTTACACCAATACTACGCATACAAAGATTAAACTTAATGCAGGTTTATTTTCATGAACCTTGCCCCCTGTTGGGACATTATATACCTCCCCTAGGAAGGACTAGGCAGTCAAGCAATGTTTCTACTGCCTAGGAGTCAGTATAAATCATGATGGTATAAAATGTCAGAATTTAAATTTTCAAAGAGGAAATGGCCTAATTTGCAATTTCTTCATCTCAGACATCATGATGCATCAGTACACCCATAACTGGTTTCACAATGAATTTCATAACAGAAAGCATCTGGGCTCACTCCCATGGTGACCAATGAGAGCCATTTCTGAGGCTAGGACAAATTATCCTCTTTAAGAACAACAGCTGTCTCAGTGATATATAAATGTGTCTTCCCCTTTAGCCTGGGAGAATACGCATGCTGCACAAAAGCAAGGGCAAGGGCATTATGGGAGGTATGGCTCTTGTGGAAAACCAACTGTTCCCCATTTATCTTTTTTGGTGACCAATGAACCTTTATTCACCATACAGCTGTTCCTTCCCATCCTCCTGATTAGACACACTTGCCAGTTCTATGCATACCTGGTCACTAGATTCATCAGTATGTGGGAAGTTCTTTTCACATTATTTCTCTGTATCCTCAAAGGTAAAACCCTTTTCAGAGACTCAGTATATAACAAAACACATTGGTATCTGCACTGAGTGTCAGGAAGAAAAATCCCTAGACCTGGACCTCCTACTAGTATGTTGCATATTCTAGGAATAAAAGTCTAAAATGAGAGCACTTATCTGGATGATCTTACCATTGTACATTCTCCAACACTCTATTTTGTTCCTCTTAATTTTACACTGATGAAATAGAGACAAAAATAAGCTATAATCATTAGAAACAACCCATTTAACCAAAAATTACAAAAAGAATCTCACCATGTAAATATCTCTGAAATATGACTCTCTGGCTCAGGTCTCTCTTGAGAAATTAAGAACAATTCTTCAAATTGCCTATGAGAGTTATGACAAAACCCTTATAACATCACAAATATATCATACAATATCTTTCCCCAAAACATTGAGCTTGTCAGGCCAATGCATTTTCCAGGTTTTTGGACAAAGTTAACAAACACTGCCACTTTTTCAGCACCAAGATGGTTATTTTGGTGAATAAGGAATAATTGGTAATCATTTTCTGCCCTCTTCAGAGCTTAGGTGTGAAAAATTGAATTCCTGATAACAAATTACATGGAAAATTCCTCCTCCCTCAAGTGTCTCCATAAACTGTATGGCTCTGGTCTACTGGAGTTCATGTCCTTTCTCACCTCTGCATCCAGCAAATCATTGAGGAAATGGAGATGTATTTCAAAAGAAAACTAATATTAAAGAGAGTAGGAACTAGACATTTGATGCTCAGAAGACTATCTTATAACCTTACTGATGTAAATACACATATAACAAAATTCTTATTAAAATAGGTAGAATTTTGTGTATAATTTGATGAATTTTGACAAATGGATAAAGTAATGTAACTACCACCATGCTGAAGATACAGAACACTTCCATTACCCGAAAAAGTATCCTTGGAACTGTAGTCAATTCCTTCTCTACCTCCCATGCCTGGAAATCACTGATCCTTCTTCTCTCTGTAGTTTTCACTTTTCTAGAATTTCATATGAATGCAGTTTTGAATGTCTGGTATTAAACTTATTTATGATTTTGCATATATCAGCAGTTCACTCAACTTTGTTGCTAAGTAGTATTCTACCTATGGATATACCATGCTGCATTTATCCATTTATCATATGATGGACATTTGGGTTATTGCCCAGTTTTGGTATACTGATTAAAGTTTCTATAAATAATTGAATGTAAGTCTATGTGTTAAGATGTGTTTTCATTTATCTTCAGTGTATAACTAGGATTAGAATTACTGGCTCATAAACAAGTATATGTTTAATTTTATACAAAACTGCCAAGTCATTTTCCAAAGTAGCCATTTGCTTTTGCAACCTCAGCAGCAACCATGAGATCCAAACGTTTTATGTACACGCCAACATTTGGTGGTGTCAGCCTTTTTACTTGTAGCTATTCTTAAAGCATTAAAATATCACATTGTGTGTTTTAATTTTCATTTCTAGGACAACTAGAAATGTTGACATCTTTTAACATATTTATTTATGACTCATATCTTCCTTGATGAAATATCTCTTCAAATATTTTGTCTTTTTTTAACTGGATAGTTTTCTTACTGTTGTTTTCCCCTCAATGTTGAAAAAAATTTCCAGTTATAAATATAAAACTGGTATTATTGGGTCATAGGTGTGTGTTTTTCATTTCACCAAATATTTCTAAATTGTCTTATTTACTTGTTTTATAACTAGTAGATGCATAGATGACAGAAAAGTAATTTCACATATTAAAAATGCAGTATCTGATAAGATTTGAAATATGTATATACCTTAAATCATCACCTGTCCCGTTAGTGAACATATCCTAAAACTCATGGAAAGTTCACTTGTTCCTCTGTATGCCCCTCCTTACAACCCCATACTGCCCTCCTGAGACAATCATTGGTTTTCTTTCTGTCACTATAGTTTATATATAGTTTACGTATTCCAGAATTTTATATACATGGATAATATATATTACATACTCTTTTTGGACGAAGAGTGCTCTGGCTTCTTCCACTGAGCATAACTATGAGGTTTATCCATGGTGTTGTTTATATCAGCAGTTCATTTCTTGTACTACTGAGTATATTGTATGGATATTGTATGGATATATAATTTGTTTATTTACCTGTTAATAGATATTTCAGGTGTTCCCAGTTTTTGCTCCTACAGATAAAACTGCCATGTTGTTATGTACAAGTCACTGTATGAACATATGCTTTGATTTCTTTCACTTTCATTTCTATCAGGCCAGTAATTTCATCAATACCTAGAAGTAGAATTCCTGGGTCATATGGTAAATATATGTTTATGTTTTTAAAACGTTGTCGAGCTGTTTTCCAAAGTTGTTGACGTTTTTAAATTCAGCCATCATATGTTTTTTTTTAATTCCTCATTTTGTATTTGTATGTTTCCTCTTGATTTTACCCAGGGTTTAGTAGTAATATATAATGGGTGTGGTGTATGGGAGACACATGAAGTCCATCAGCATTCATTTGTGGTGTTAATTTTGATCACCTGGTCAAGGTGTCATCTAATTTCTCAACTATAAAACTACTTTATTTCTCTTGAAACTAATGAACAGTCTGAGGAGAGACATTTTAAGACAATGCAAATGCCTTTCCCTTCATAAAAATCCCCCCTACATTTACCAGTAGGCATTCTGCAGTCTGCTGTAAACAAGAGGCATCCAATCTTCTTTTTTATGTGTATATTGATCTCTTTATTATTTGTATGAGCTCAGGAATTCTTATTTTTCCAATGGTTTGTGTTTTATTATGGCACTTAATCATTTTTATTCCCAAATTGTCTGACATTTGATCAATGGAAGTCTTTCAAGTTGGTTTCTGTGTCCTTTGGACTAATGTCCATTCTTTTTTTTAAGCACTTTTTTCTTGGAATAACATGTTCCAAGATTTTTTGTACCTACCTTGCCCCAACCCTAGAATCAGTCATTTATCCAAAGAGCCTTGGTTCTTTTCAGTGGAGATCATTTGAGAATCAAGTGCTCACTGCTATGTGGGTGTCACTACTTCATATAATTTTCATAGAAAACATACATATGTAATAGGAAATATATGTATGTAAATGTATATAGATACAAATTTACACATATATATTTTTCTACATATATATGTGCCTGTATGTATATATATTCATACTTATATATGTATACATATAAATGCATATATTTTATAAATCATGACTAAACATCTGTAACTTTTTTCTGAGTCCATCTTCATAGGCCTCATTTTGTTTTCCTTCACCCCATACTTTTAACTATTTCCTAAATGAAAACCTAGGCCTAAAACGACACATTTATTCACTAGTTCAGTCCTCCTCTGCTCACTGAGAGACCACTAGCTTCTGTTTGGGTTCTTTCTCACAGCACTGCAGTCTAGAAATTGATCACCTGAAAAAAACAGCAGCAGTTTTAGGGCTCACTATATGTGTATTCTTCTCTTCCTACACAGGCTTTTCTGTTGCTTCATACATTTGTTTAAGGTAGGAGAGTAAGTCTCACCCCAGTTACTATGTAATGATAGAAGTGAGTGTGCCCAAATTTCTTTTAAGCAAATGCCTATGGGGCATAGGGCTCTGTGTCTTTATTAATAAACTCACTATATACCATTGATCCTAGTTGGAACCTGATCAGCATCCTTCCTCATGAGGGGATTAACAAGTTCTATTTAGTTTATCTTGGTCATATCTCCTGAATCCAACCTCTCCAGCTCTTTTCTTATTCTAAACTTATTCATTGCCTCATAACTCCTTCCCTTGTGTGGTAAAACAGCCTGTTAGCCATCTTCCCAGTCTCTTGTTTATTTTATTCCAAATTCATCAGCTACACTATGCCTAAAACTCAACTGTGATCATGATGTCATACTAACTAGGCAAATTTCTTTGTTTTTCATCCTGCTGATACAATGAGCTTTATTTTTATATCAAGCTATACAACACACACACACAATTTTGTCCTTTCATCCTTTCACCCAATATTTATCAATGAAAGGTTAGGAATGCTTACTGATACCTAAATATGTGAAGTATATTTACAAGTATTCAAGTGTTCCAGAGCACTTAAGGCCACATCAAATAGGCCTTATTATTTGACTGAATCTAGGCATGTTTTCAGCATCCCTGAGAGTCAATTTCATTTTCTATAAAATAAAAATAATAATATGAATTACTTCACAGTTTTTATTTGAGAATCAAATAATATGATGTTTATGTTAGTAGGCAAATAGTAAAAAGTTATATAGGATAGTGTTTATGATGATGATAATATATATGTTGTTCCAAACACTTTGTCTTACTCTTCTTCAAGGCCAGAAGTACAATTTATTCTGTATAGTTTTTCACATTATTTAAGCATTTACTTAACTCACACATACACTATCATACATTTAAACAGATAAAGGTAGAGAAAGGGATAGAAAAAGTAAAAACTCATTTAGTGCAGACAATTCACCTTGCATGACCCTAACACAGTGAGCATGAGATAGAGATTTCCAGATGCTATTCCTCAGTCATTTTCAATGACTATGTATTTCTTAGAGTGCAAGCATCTCACTGCACTGAAAATGTGCCTGGTACTTAATAAGAGGTATATTCTTTGCATTATATGGCCCCAAACACAAACTTATGACTTGACCACGTATTGAACTGAGGAAACAGTGATCTCCAAAGTTGGAAATTAAATTGGCTATGTTGAATTTACTAAGCAAAGCAACCTTCATAACCATATACTTTCTTAAGACGTTTTCAAAGAAAAGTTTGACTAGTTTATATTCATATTCTGGGATCATTTTAAAACCAATGTCTTAAGCAAGATACAAGTTTTTCACTATAGATTTAAATCTTTAATTTCACTGTAGATTTAAATTTAAATTATCTTCAGGATGTTCTGAAGAGTGATCAAAACAATCCTAAATGTCAAATTAATATTCATTTATAAAAGACTTCATTTACAAAAAGTCCCTGAAACAAAAAACATCAAGTCATTTTCTAAAAACTATGTTGAAATTCTTTTGTAATTACCTATATTAAGTTGATTTAATATTTATTATTTCCTCCCTTTGAAAGATATGGAAATTAAAATATATACTTCCTTCCATCATTCCTCTCTCATGTCCCACTTTTTATTAGTTATGTAGTTATTTTATGTGTCCAATATTTTTAAGATTGAACAAATTTAATAGTCAGAAAATAAAATTCTTATACAGGAAAAAATATATTGGCCCCAGATTTCTTACTAACACTACTCAGCATCTAAAGACAATGGAGCAGAAGGTACCAGTGTTTCACAGGCTTGGTTATGCAAGTAGAAAGTTATAAAAAAGACATTCTAAGTTATGGGTGGTGAGCTAGTCTTGAAAATCTGACAAAATTAAAAATTGATGACAATATTCATCACACCGAAAGATGAATGATGATGTCAAGGTGTGTGGAGTAGTGGTGGAACCCATGGAAATAGAGGTCAAACAACACTGTAGAATTATGACTATAGAACAGACTTTAAGATAATTATTAAATCTCTTAATTGGTATTCACTTCGTAACATTTTGCAGTATGATTCTTTTAAACTCTTACTACAGTTCTCTTTCTATAATACTCAGCCATGATCGGTGTGTGTGTGTGTCCTGTTCTTATCCTACATTTATAGAAAGTTCACACCATACTAGACACCACTTGGCATGGTTAATACCAATAATAATAATAATAAAAGACACATTCAGGACATAATAGCAATGAGATAATGCAGAAAATAATCTGTCTTTTGTCTTTCACTCAGAGACCCTCAATGAAAAATTAATTAGTTCCTACCCCTTTAACCAAAACACAGTATTAGTTATAGGACTCTGGAAAATGCAGCATATATACAGAAATTGTCAAATGGTTCTAAAATTTGTAGGAAAGTTCAAGGGACCAAGAACTACCAGAACAACTTGAAAAAAAGAACAAATTTGAAGAACTCCCGCTTTCCAACTGCCAGATTAACTACAAATCTACAGTAATCAAGATAATAGCATAGCACTGGCATAGGGTTTGACATATATATCAACGCAATGGAAGAGAGCCCAGAAATAAACCATTCCATATATGTTCAACTACTTTTGACTAAGAGAATTCAGTAAGGAAAGAATATTCTTTCAACAATGGTTCTGGGACATCTAGGCATGTATACAAAAAAAAAATTTAAGTTGGACCCATATTTCAGACCATGCACAAAAATTAACTCAAAATGCATTATCAACTTAAAAAAGTTATAACTATGAAACTCAGAAGAAATCATAGGAGTACATCTTTGTGACCTTGTGTCACTAGAAGTATGACATAAATAGACTTGATACATATTTTAAGCTTTGTGTTTAATAAACATATAAGTATTTAATATATGCATTTAGATTCCAGAGCTTTTGACTACTGACAGCGTATATATTTTTTAAAGAAAAGGACAAAACTCAGAGGTATTACAGTGATAGAGATGAGTGTTAGTTAAGCTTGTCTGTAAATAAAAATCAAATTTCTGTAAATATCCCACTGATTTCTGAGAAAGAGAGATAATTTCCAGGCATTAAATGTCTACAAATATATAATATGCTTCATATATTAAATATCCTATCAACTAATTTCACTAAAGGAAAAGTATACAAGCCAAAAGAAAGTTATTCCACATAGAAACTTGTTAATGCACAAAGGAATGAAAGTCAGAAAAGGAAAATATGTTAAGTACATGTAAATAAATATTGACTGTTCAAAACAGTGATATTAGTGTCTTATAAGGTTATAATACATGATAATAGCACAAAGGGGTAATGTAAATATGAATTGAATTCCATAGGAGCTTTGTATTATCTAGGAAATAATAAAAAATTCTAATTTATAATAGGCCTAATATTTCAAATATGAATGCAGAAATCTACAGGGTAAACAATAAAACAAGAAAAGATAAATAGCAACCTAAGGGAAGTAAAATTTTTTAAATATTCAAGCAGTGCAAAAGAAGATAAAAAAAGATAAAGAACAGATGAGACAAATTTGAAAACATATATTAAGATGTTAGGTTTAAACTGATATATAACAATTTATGTTTTTAAATATAAATTAATTACAAAGTTAAATTTAAATGATAAAAGTTATCAGATCAGATCAAACCACCTGCTATTTAGCTGATAAGACTAAGCTACAAACTTTAAGTTTCTGTCAAGAAAAACACCTTACATAGAGGGAAATAAAAATATTCAAAATAAAAGAAAAAAGATGTGCTTTCTCAAACCCTATTCTTTTAAAAAGCCTCTTTTACAATTCTAATTTCCACAAGTAGATACTGATATCATTATTTTCAGACTTTCTCTAATTTGTTTTTAAATGTTTCTTCTAAGCGTAGTTTTAACTATATCCCACAAATTTTGAAATGTCATCACTTAGTTCAAAGTACTGTCTTACTTTGTTGTGATTTCTTCTTTTCACAGTACATTACTTATTTTCCAAGCACTGAGGATATTCTTACTATCTTATTGGCACTGATTCCTAGCTTTATTCCACTGTGGTCAAAGAAACATATCATGTGATTTCAATATTTTAAATATTGCTGAGATTTGTTTTGTCACCATATGGCTAGTTCTGATAACTATTACAGCAGTACTTGAAAAGATATGTAGTCTGAAGTTGCCTAAGGGTAATAATCTATGTATGTCAATTAGGAAAACTGTATTAATCATGCTGTTGAAATTTGAACGTACACATTTCCTATGATCTACTTTTAAATATATTCATGGTAGAAATGTATATATATGAATGTTTATAACATTATTCATAATAGCAAAAGAGCAAAAACAAGCCAAATGTACAAAAGAGTAGAATGGTTAAATCAATGAATACAGATA
>JAQQAC010006904.1:28611093-28636949 GCA_029783875.1 Phataginus tricuspis | reverse complement strand
TCTAAACATTTTCACTACTTAACTTCCATTGATATGTGTTCCTTCTTGGACAATGGAGACATTATCTACAAATATGTCTCCATTTTTGAATGTGCAGTCAATGTCTGGGGGAAAGTCCATATTGCACAGTGGATGGTAACGATGTTTTGTAGAAACTGGACCACCATTAGTCCATGCATGGAGAAATATTTGAAGCATTATAATCACTATTATGCAGATATTGTAGGAGTAAAAAGCTTCCTTTCTATTTGGGTTTGGCTTGTCTCTAAATTGAGTGACACTTTATCAGATATTTAGATGGATGAGATGCATGTTTTAGGCTTAGTCAACAAATATGAAGGTGAAACTGAGGACAAGAATAGTTAAAGCACTGCAAAAATGGTGCTGGCCGGAGCCCATTGGCACCTAAACAGAAGCATACAGAGGAAATAGAATAGGTAAAGACAGGGTATGCACATGGAAGAGATTTAAATTCTTTGGTGCCACTATTATGAGCCAAGTATTCTATCAAGTACATATCAAGAATAACCTCATGTACAGATGAGAAAACTGCATATCCGTCAGATGATTTTTACCCCAACATCACGTAGCTTTCTTGGGATAAGGGAATGATTTCTGCCTCTGTATCATGCACTTCTGATCTACAGGTCCTTGGGGATCCTGACACCACCCTTCTCTACAGATTTCCTTAGTACCTCTTCAGAGAAAATCAGTATCTCCCTTTATTGTGTATTCATCACATTTTGTTTTCCTTTTGTTTTTAAATTTATACTCCTTGGCTTTTTAAATTTTCCATTTTAAAGTAATAGATGACCACAAAGTAAATTGAAAATTAAAGAAAAGGAGAAAGAAGAGAACTCTAAACCATGATCTCAATTCCCAAAGAGAATTACTGTTAATACTGTATTCTCAACATCTTATTGGCATAATTTTACTTGCTTAACACTTTTTCCAGAAATAATTTTATGTTTTATATATTTTTAATCATCCTTTAGGATCAGTAGTTTCAAAATATGGTCTTGACCCAGCTAGTCCACTTCTGGGAATTTACCCGAAGAAAACAAAATCACTAATTCGAAAAGATGTATGTACATCTATGCTCATTGCCATGTTATTTACAGTAGCAAAGATACAGAAGCAATCTAAGTGCCCATCGATAGATGAATGGATGAAGAAGATGTGGTACATATACACAATGGGATATTATTCGCCATAAAAATAAAGAAATCCTGCCACTTGCAACAACATGGGTGGACCTAGAGGGTATCATACTAGGGGAAGTGAGCCAGGCAGAGAAGGACAAATACCATATGATTTCACTTACATGTGGAATCTAAAAAACAAACAAGAAAAGAAATAGACCTACAAATATAGACAACAGACTTTTTGTTACTACAGGGAAGCAGGTAGGAAGATGGGTGAAATAGGTGATGGGAATAAAAAGGTACAAACTGCAAATTGTAAAATACATTAGACATGGGAACAGAAGTACAACATAGAGAATTTAACCAATAATACTATAATATCTTGGTATAAAAATGGGATAACTACACCTATTGTGGCAAGCATCTAGTAATGTATATAATTATCCAATAACTGTGTTGTACATCTGAAACCAACATAGCATTGTATATCGACTTTACTGCAATAAATAAATAAATAATATGGTCTTGAGACCAGCAGTATGGGTATCACCTGGGAACTTGCTAGAAATACAAATTATTGGGCCCCTTTCCACACTGTATGCCATCTATGTAATAAATGGTATTCTAGGTGCTATGGATATAGTATCAGAATGGAGAATATTCTACTTAATTATTACCCACTCTGGTTATTTCCAATTTTTCACCATTATAATTGATGCTAAAGCTAAATATCTTTTTTAATGTAAAGGCATTCCCTCCTCATATTTTAGAAGTAAGGAAGGAAATATCTAAAACATATGACTTTGAGTATCACCATGAAAAGAGTATCATTTGTTTTCCCTTCTCTTGTCTTGTCTTTATTAAAAAAAAAAATCTGGGAGTTTAGTCAGCAAAATCATCCAATCCTGGTTTTCCCTGCTCCTTATAAACATTAGAAACTCTAGTTAATTCTCAGAAAGAATCCATTGCCTGCCATCAATGCTGAAAATCATGTGGTCCCTGCTGTTTGATACAATCCTTGTCCAATTCAGTAGTGGTTAAAGTATTTCCAACATTGCTGGTCAGCAATAATCTTTTATTTCTGATTAAGAAGGGGAAATCTGTCTTCCCTTTAGAGCTGTCCATAGCTAAGATCTCCAGTGTGTGCCTGGAGTCCCAGTGTATTCATTAGCTTCTATATTCTCACAATGGGCCAGAGTGGCTGGATATGAAGATACCATCTCTTAAGCCACAAGCCCTGCCAGGAGAATAACTTTCCACTCAGACCATTTAGACATAGGGTTAAGCACGTCTGACTCTCCCCTCCCTTTTTGTGAATTTCTATTGCTTGTCATCTAGCCAGTTGAACTAAGGCAGAACTAACTTGATCCATCAAAGGTGTCTAATAATGTTAGATCCCCAAAAGGAAGAGATCCAATCCACTTTACTCTCTTCCTGAAGCTTTGTTGGGCCTTTTGCCATGAAATAGGGAAAGGGCACAATCTGTTAAGCAACATTAAATAAATGCGTCTATTTCCTCAAATACAGGGTGTTTAATTCAATCGCAGCTACACTATTGAAAAGGAACATCCGATTGAAAAACAATAGCATATTATCCATGATGATTGAATATCTGTTCCAATAGACAACAGAGACTGAAAAAAAAATTTTTTTTTACAATTTATTTTGGTATCATTAACCTACAATTACATGAGCAATATTGTGGTAATTAAACTACCCCCTTCATCAGGTCCCCCCCACCAACCCTATTACAGTCACTGTCCATCAGTGTAGTGAGATGAGAATCACTACTTGTCTTCTCTGAGTTGTACAGCCCTCCCCGTGCCCCCCCCCCCCTTTAGTGTGGTAAACGTATTGCCCCTTTTACCCTTTTATCCCTCCCTTCCCGCCCTTCTTCCACAGTCCCTTTCCCTTTGGTAACTATTAGTCCGTTCTTGGGTTCTGTGAGTCTGCTGCTATTATGTTCCTTCAGTTTTTTCCTTTGTTCTTATACTCCACATATGAGTGAAATCATTTGATACTTGTCTTTTTCGGCTTGGCTTATTTCACTGAGCATAATACCCTCTAGCTCCATCCATGTTGTTGCAAATGGTAGGATTTGTTTTCTTCTTATGGCTGAATAATATTCCATTGTGTATATGTACCACATCTTCTTAATCCATTCATCTACTGATGGACACCCAGGTTGCTTCCATTTCTTGGCTATTGTAAATAGTGCTGCAATAAACATAGGGGTGCATATGTCTTTTTGAAACTGGGCTGCTGCATTCTTAGGGTAAATTCCTAGGAGTGGGATTCCTGGGTCAAATGGTATTTCTATTTTGAGTTTTTTGAGGAACCTCCATACTGCTTTCCACAATGGTTGAACTAATTTGCATTCCCACCAGCAGTGTAGGAGGGTTCCCTTTTCTCCACATCCTCGCCAACATTTGTTGTTGTTTGTGTGTTGGATGTTGGCCATCCTCACTGGTGTGAGGTGATATCTCATTGTGGTTTTAATCTGCATTTCTCTGATGATTAGCGATGTGGAGCATCTTTTCATGTGCCTGTTGGCCATCTGAATTTCTTCTTTAGAGAAGTGTCTTTTCATGTCCTGTGCCCATTTCTTAATTGGGTTATTTGCTTTTTGTTTGTTAAGGTGCGTGAGTTCTTTATATATTTTGGATGTCAACCCCTTATCAGATGCATCATTTATGAATATATTTTCCCATACTGTAGGATGTCTTTTTGTTCTACTGATGGTGTCCTTTGCTGTACAGAAGCTTTTCAGCTTGGTATAGTCCCACTTGTTCATTTTTGCTTTTGGTTCACTTGCCAGGGGGGATATGTCCATGAAGAAGTCGCTCATGTTTATGTCCAAGAGATTTTTGCCTATGTTTTTTTCTAAGGGTTTTATGGTTTCATGATTTACATTCAGGTCTTTGATCCACCTTGAGTTTACCTTTGTGTATGGGGCTAGACAATAGTCCAGTTTCATTCTCTTACATGTATCTGTCCAGTTTTTCCAACACCAGCTGCTGAAGAGGCTCTCATCTCCCCATTGTATATCCAAGACTCCTTTATCAAATATTAAACTTTGACTGTAGGTGTTTGGGTTAATGTTTGGATTTTCTATTCTGTTCCACTGGTCTGTGGGTCTGTTTTTGTGCCAGTACCAAATTGTCTTGATTACTGTGGCTTTGTAGTAGAGCTTGAAGTTAGGGAGCATAATTCCCCCTGTTTTATTCCTCTTTCTCAGGATTGCTTTGGCTATTCGGGTCTTTTGTGGTTCCATATGAATTTTAGAATTATTTGTTCCAGTTCATTGAAGAAAGCTGTTGGTAGTTTGATGGGGATTGCATTGAATCTGTAGATTGCTTTAGGTAGTATAGCCATTTTGACAATATTTATTCTTCCTAGCCAAGAGCATGGGGTGCATTTCCATTTGTTAGTGTCTTCCTTAATTTCTCCTAGGAGTGTCTTGTAGTTTTCAGAGTACAGGTCTTTCACTTCCTTCGTTAGGTTTATTCCTAGGTATTTTATTCTTTTAGATGCAATTGTGAATGGAATTGTTTTTCTGATTTCTCTTTCTGTTAGTTCATCATTAGTGTATAGGAAAGCAACAGATTTCTGTGTGTTAATTTTATATCCTGCAACTTTGCTGAATTCAGATATTAGTTCTAGTAGTTTTGGAGTGGAGTCTTTATGTTTAATTTATGAACAAATATTTATTGAGCATACACTATGAGTGAGGTATTATTCTAGCCAATTTGGGGTGCATCAAACTGAAACAGGCAAAAATCCCTGCCCTTATGGAACTTACATGCTATCAGAAGACATGGAATAAACAACAAAACAACAGAGGTATATAATTGGGGTGTCAAGAAGTAGAGTGATTTAGAGAAAAAAAAGGCAGGAAAGATGAAGGAACTGATTGTAATTTTAAATGTTATTCTCTGGGTAGGCCTTCCCAAGTGGTAACATTTGATCTAAGTCCTGAAGGAGTTGAAGCAGTGAGCCCTGTGGTTATTGAGGGAAATGGTGCTCTAGGATCACCTATGCACATACCCTGGGCTCTACTGGGAAAAGCACTGAGGCTAAAGCAGGCCTGGGAGTGGGCAGACATAAAGGACTTCCTATGGAGGAACTGTGGGGATCTGAGTTTGTGTATCTCCCAGCCTGCCCTGGGACTTCAGACTGGGGGTGGGTGTGTGTGCAGGAAGGTTGGGAAAGGAGGGAGAAAGCTGAGGTAGGGTCCCACCCCAACTCTGTGTTCTTTCTCTTCTGCATCCAGAGCTTAAGGAATAAGTGATTTTTATGTGTTTAGTAAATCCTAGAATCCCTAGATCCAAAAGAAAACTGTACAGAGCTGGACATTAAATTAAGGAATTTCTAAAACCCTGGAGGCTCAAAACAATATTTCAAGTATGAAAAATATGAAATGTAAATGTAAAATATCTCAATATTTCTATTGATTACATGCCAAAATCAACAGTATTTTGAATGTTTGACCCAGATAAAATAATAAAATTATTTTACCCATTTTTAATGTGGCTATTAGGAAATTTAAAATTACATTTGTGGATAGAGGGACTAGCTAACACTGGGTGATAATCATATTGCAATCAATATGTTATCAAATCCATATTGTACACCTTAAATTTACACAGTGTTATAGCTCAATAAAAATAAATTTTTAAGAATTTGTGGCTCAAATTATACAGCTATTGGATAGCACAGTTGTAGAATCAATAATAAATTTTAAACTATTCATTATTTAAAAATTTTTTTAATTTTGAAATAATTATAGTCACAGGACAATGTAAAAATGGTAGAGAAAGTAGTACAGAGAGGTGCAGTATATCTTTCACCCAGGTTCCCCCAACAGTTACATCTTATGGAACTACAGTAAAATTTCAAAACCACAAAATCAACATCAGTACAATATTTGTATATTTTAGTTTTATACCATTTCATTATATGTGTAGCTTCATAGCAATCAAGATACAGAACTATTCCATCACCACAAAGATCTCCCACATGTTACACTTTTGTAGTCAATACCCTTCCCCTCTTCCCATCCCTAACCCCTGGCAACCCTAATTGTCCTCCATCCTCTATAACTGTGTCAATGTGAGAATGTTACTTAGATAGAATCACACAGCGTGTGACCTTTAGAGATTGCCATACTTCATTTGGCATAATATTGTGTTTTATTTCTCTTTTATTTTGGGCTATGTGTTTCCTTGAATTTTTTTCTTAGTGGATATACAGTAGCTTTTAATTTTTATTTAGTTAATTATATTGATTCTTTCCTCTGACTGTTCCGCTGCTGCTCTAAAGATGAGAAAGTCCTTGTACCTCCAGAGTTTTGATAAATAACATTCTTTTATTTTCTTCAAGCTATTTTATGGTTCTTTATTTGTTGTTTCAAGTAACTCTTAAACAATTTGGAACTAATTTTAGTCACTGTGTATTTTTTTTTCCAATAAGGAAACAGACTGTCCCAGTGCTTGTTTGAAAAAGAAATCTTCTGTTACTTATTGTTTTGGATGCTTTCTGAAGTTCTAAATATGCTCTTCAGCATTACCTGGGCTTAGCTTTGGAAACAGTCAACCGTGTGGAGGTTGAAATTATAGACGAACGGGAGGAATTTTAGTGTACCTTTCCTGCCACATCAAGTCCCCTCACCAGGTTTATCTCTTTCTGTAATCTGGCCAGCCAAGTATCCAGTACACTGGATGACACAGCAACACTTGGGTCACAAGCTAGGACAAAAACAGAAACCAAGACACAGAATATCTTAAGGGTAAGCCAGAGATATTGTTAAAAAGCCTTGCAAATTTCAGGAGGAATCTTTTTGCTGACCACTGTTGGGAAATACGGAGCAGTAACCCATTGCACTGGAAAGGTAAGGAAGAGTCTGTACCTAAAGGCACTCGACTTCCTTCCCATATGAAGTATTTCAGGTTTTCATCATTGAAATAAAATTAAGTATTTAAAGAAAAACAAAAAAGAAAATAAACTGCACATCTTGTAAGACCCAATTCAAAAGATGTCAGATTGGTCTTTCCTATATCTTAAAATCTCTGATGGGCTACCAAGATCAGCAGATAAGAAAAGCTGTCAGTGACTGACAGAGGGAAGCCAGCTATGAGAAAAGAATAAGTTCGGTTTACATCAGAATCTAGGATGTCTCAGGAAAGAGTTAGCTCTCATCATAGCTTATGGCTTATGCAGAAGCTTGTCTGGCCTGACAACTCTGGAATTATACAAATGCTGTGGCCCAAGAAAGAGAAAGAGAAGGATGCGTGAATGTCAGTAAGGGTAAGGCATGTGGACTAGATGATCTCCGAGTTCATTCCCAATGTCTGGTTCCATACACACTATTTCTTTTTCCCTGATGCATGGCCTGGCCATGTTAAAATTATATGTATTTTACATTTGGGTCTTTAGAATAACAACCAGTAAATTGCTCTACCAGTGAAAAACAGAGGTGAAACTAAACTTTCTGACACACTACTTCCCTTACTCGCCTGGTTGAGCAGTTACAAGACAGACATTAATTCACAGTGGTGCACCAGAACAGACCCATTAAGGCAGCAGTAACTACAAATTCCACCTCCTCCTCTAAGCTGCTGGAGCAACTCTACTAATAGCCCATTGGAATTTATCTCTTTCACTCTCATACTTCAAAGAAATATGTTTATATTTCTATAGAAACACTGATCACACTATTTTTCTTAAATTTTTATTTGTATATCCTCCCATCCTTCTATAACTAGATCTGCTCCTGAGCAATAATTTACTATTTTTATATCTTCAATATCTATCACAGTATCCAGTCAACCCAATATGCTTATGAATGGTAAGTTGTATTAAAGAAACATAAATATAAAGGTATTTCCAGGAAACCGGCATATTGTTTGCAAAATATGGTCATGTGGAATAATTAAGAACAAGGGCTTTGGAATTGAAAAGTACATGAGGACTTTGTATGCTACTACTTATCTGTGTAGACCTGAAAATTTTGCTGAGCCCTTATAAGCCTTAAGTTCCTCATCTGTATAAAAGGATATAATAATAGTACGTATACACTAAGGACATTGTAAGTAATTACCAATATAATTCTTAACACGTGTTTAAACATAGTGTCTAGCATATAATATGTATTCAATGAATAGTAGTAATTCTTTAGGTAAAAGGAAAATGAAATAGAAATACTTCTTAGTAAGTAGAATTCTTAAGTGGAGGTTCAATTTAATTATAGGAAGTGGACAATTATTACTCTAACCTTAATCAAACTCAGGAAACAACTGAGTAGTTATTCACTTGGAGATGGCAGAGCAGTATTTAAGTGAATTCTAAAGTCGACCTCTGGAGAATAGATTGTGAACTTCACTCTTGACATGACGGCTAAATAAACAATTACTTATTAACTGCTGCCTGAAGCTTCACTTTTTAATCTCCTGAACTAGCGATAAAATGAAGATTTGATTTGGAGATTTAGAATCAGGCTATAGACAATTTGCAGCTAACGTGAGAAAGTAACGGGCAACAGGGAGACTTGGGTCATATGACAAAAACACAATTTAGTTGTTGACCAAGGATATGGGCTGAGGAGACATTTTTGAGGCCATGTGTGCTTAGGACAATTTACCCTCCACAGATGGATGACTGGGACGCTTCTCAATATCATTTAATGGTTTTCCCCAGAAGGGCACCAGAGCACTACCTCATGCTGATTTGTTCATTTCTTTCCACTGTAAGAAAAACAACTCAATTACCTGTGTATTTAATGATGACAATGAAATACCTACATAATGGATACTTTTCTTAGGGCTATGAAAAAGGGGAATGTTTTAATGACCATAAACACTGGACATGTTGATGAAGAGAAAAATCCTGAGGGTGAAAATAAATCTCAAGTGTCAGGTCAAAGCTGGACAACAGTCGGAGGATAAAGCTAGACAGTCTTCGGTCTGTTTTACGGGCTTGTCAATAACTTGCAATATGACCTTGGACAAGTACCTTCATCTCTATGACTCCCAATTTCTTTATTCGTAAAATGGGGATAAAAGTATCAACTTCGAGAGGATATAGGTAGACAAGACAGACCCAGGAAATGAAATCTGTCCTGTATCTGAGCCTACTCCATCTTTAGAACCTGTGACCTACTAATCTCAAAGACTGACAATACAACAAACACTTACAAAGGAACAATTTTAATATGGACCCACTCAAGGACGTCCAGCCTCTTAAAGAAATACTCCCCAGTCTTTGTGAATTTTTACCAAGTCCTTCAGAACACAGTTGTATTATCATCTAAGTTCAACTGTGTGGTTGCCCCTCCAAGGAGTTCATACCCAATTATTCTTCCTATTAACTGGTGAAAATCCCTATAAAGCACTCTCTCACAGTCTTTGCCTTATCTTCTTCAGCTGTAAGTTTCTGTAATTCCTTTCCATGAAATCTAAATCTGGTGTCACAGATGTTATACACTGCTGCCACCAGTGGCCATTGACTCCATACGGGAATCATGATGATTGCTCGGTGGGCATTTCTTGAATTTAAACAAACAAGTATTTTAGAACCTATTACTAAAACCAATGTCCTTCTGCCAGATAGCCCAAGACATTTTGAATCTTCTCCCACTGGTTCAGCGTCACACAAGTTACACTCATCCTGCCACCATCTATGATAATTTGAGGAATACAGGATTTAAATATTGTACAATGACATTAATTAAGATTTCTGCATATCCCTTAAGGTCTCTATTTCTGGTAAAGGGTTCCTCCTAGGATGCTCACGAAAAGTCATGGTACAGGTAGGCAAGGTTCTGTAATGGTTTTTCAGTGCTGCTTCACTTCTACACAGCCAAAGGAATCATCATGGAGAGAGAATGCCTTATCTCACTAAGTAGATTAGCTTTTCTTTCAAGTTCTGCTCCCCTTATCCAGTGCTAGGAAATTACTGAAGTAAACAAAAAATGCTTAAAATCAGCTCCCATGCCCACCTCATGTGCTCTAGAAATCATCCCCTATGGAATATGTTAATGTGCAGAAAGAACTCACCATGGAGGAATGCCCAAAAGCTGCTTGCCAACCTGTTGGAGCCAATAATTAGATAACTCATGGGAAGGAATGGATCTGATCCTAAATAAAGCATCTGTGTCAATTTGCCATGTGTTGTGTATCTCATGAGGCTGACTGCAGTGCCCAAAACATACACTTTCTCTCTTACCTCTGGGAATCCCAGCATCAACATGCAGTTACGCTCTAATATTTGCTTACTGAACCTAGGTTTTAAAGGACCAAAGCAGATCACAGCATGAATAAACAATGATTAATTTAGGTTTATATTGGAATTATTCTAATATAATCATAAAGTAGGAACTATTTCTCTCCTGTATGCCAAACAATCAAAACTTCACATACTATTATTCAGTATATTGTAAACTCACATCATTCATTTTAAAGCAAACAATTAGTACAACACTAGGTCTTACTCTTTGTGTGCCTTCGATATAAGCGCTTCAAAACCTGCTTTACACTTCAGTTTCTCAAAAGTGGCAGGGTTTTTTTTTCCTTCATGTTCTACCCATAATTCAGTAATTCTTATTTTTCAGTATTTGATCATATTCAAAATATGGAAACATGTCTTGTTCTATCACCTGTGTTAGGTATCATGCAAGGGGCTGGATTTGAACAGCCTCCAGAGGTCATGTCCACTTGGGTACTCCCGTTAGCCTACCCATATTGCTCATGGTTCTATTTTCCATCTTTAGAAAGGACTCACCTTTCTCTTTAAATTCTCTGTGTCCAAATTAGAGATGAGGTAGACAAAGACGCTGAGGCACAGAGAGAAAAAAGGATCTCTAAGAGTGAAAAAATATTGACACAACTGTGTGACCAATCCAAATGGAACAATATTCACATTATAGGGGTACCAGAAGAAGAGAGAGAAAAAGGGACATAAAGTGTCTTTGAGGAGGTAACTGCTGAAAAATTCCCCAGTCTGGGGAAGGAGATAGTCTCTCAGGCCATGGAGGTGCACAGATCTCCCAACACAAGGGACCCAAGGAAGACAACACCAAGACATATAATAATTAAAATGGCAAATATCAGGGATAAGGAAAGACTTTTAAAAGCAGCTAGTGAGAGAAAAAAGATCACATAAAAAGGAAAACCCATCAGGCTATCATCAGACTTCTCAACAGAAAACTTGGAGGCAAGAAGGGAATGGCATGATGTATTTAACGCAGAGAAGCAGAAGGGCCTCGAACCAAGAATACTTTATTCTGCAAGATTATCATTTAAATGTGAAGGAGGGATTAAACAATTTCCAGGTAAGCAAAAGCTGAGAGAATTTACCTCCCACAAACCACCTATACAGTGCATTTTGGAGGGGCTGCTATAGATGGAAGTATTCCTAAGGCTAAATAGCCATCACCAGGGGAAATAAAACCACAGCAAAGAAAGTAGAACAATTAATTGCTAAGAAGATGCAAAATCAAATCAACTACCCCAAAGTCAATCAAGGGATAAACAAATAGTACAGAATATGATACCTACTATTTAAAGAATGGAGGAGGAAGAAAAAGGCAGAAAAAAAAGAACTTTTAGGTTGTGTTTGTAATAGCATACTAAGTGAGTTAAATTAGACTGTTAGATAGCAAGAGAATTACCCTTGAACCTTTGGTAACCATGAATCTAAAGCCTGTAATGGCAATAAGTACATACCTATTGATAATTACCCTGAATGTAAATGGTCTGAATACACCAATCGAAAGACATAGAGTCACTGAATGGATGAAAAAAGAAGACCCATTTATATGCTGCCTACAAGAGACTCACTTCAAACCCAAAGACATACACAGACTGAAAGTAAAAGAATGGAAAAAGATATTTCATGCAACTAATAGGGAGAAAAAAGCAGGAGTTGCAGTACTTGTATCAGACAAAATAGACTTCAAAACAAAGAAAGTAACAAGAGACAAAGAAGGACATTACATAATGATGAAGGGGTCGGTCCAAAAAGAGGATATAACTATTATGAATATCTATGCACCCAACACAGGATCACCTATATATGTGAAACAAATACTAACAGAATTAAAGGGGAAAATAGAATGCAATGCATTCATTTTAGGAGATTTTAACACACCACTCACTCCAAAGGACAGATCAACCAGACAGAAAATAAGTAAGGAGACAGAGGCACTGAACAACATATTAGAACAGATGGACCTAACGGACATCTACAGAACACTCTGTCCAAAAGTGGCAGAATACACATTCTTCTCAAGTGCACATGGAACATTTTCAAGAATATACATATACTAGGCCACAAAAAGAGTCTCAGTAAATTCAAAAAGATTGAAATTGTGCCAACCAGTTTCTCGGATAACAAAGGTATAAAACTAGAAATAAATTATAAAAAGAAAATGGAGGCTTAATTACAAAAAGAAAATGGAGGCTTAATAACATGCTCCTAAATAATCAACAACCAAATAAAAACAGAGATCAAAAAATATATGGAGACAAATGATAACAATAATTCAACACCGCAAAATCTGTGGGACGCAGTGAAGGCCATGCTAAGAGGTAAGTATATTGCAAGACAGGCCTACCTCAGGAAAGAAAAACAATCTCGTATGGACAGTCTAAACTCACAATTAACAAAACTGGAAAAAGAAGAACAAAAGAGGCCCAAAGTTAGTAGAAGGAGAGACATAATAAAGATTAGAGCAGAAATAAATAAAATCGAGAAGAATAAAAAATAGAAAGAATCAATGAAAGCAGGAGCTGGTTCTTTGAGAAAATAAACAAAATAGATAAACCCCCAGCCAGACTTATCAAGAAAAAAAGAGAGTCTACTCACACAAACAGAATCAGAAATGAGAAAGGGAAAATCACAAAAGACACCACAGAAATACAAAGAATTATGGGAGAATACTTTGAAATATTATATGCTAACAAAATGGATAACTTAGAAGTAAAGGACAACTTTCTAGAAAAATACAATCTTCCAAGGCTGACCCAGAAAGAAACAGAAAATCTGAATAGACCAATTACCAGTAAGGAAATTGAATTGGTGATCAAAAAACTACCTAAGAACAAACCCCTGAACCAGATGGTTGCACTGCTGAATTTTATCAAACATTTGGTGAAGACCTAATACCCATCTTCCTTAAAGTTTTCCAAAAAGTAGAAATGGAGGGAAACTCGCAAACTCATTCTATGAGACCAACATCACTCTAATACCAAAACCAGGCAAAGACACCACAAAAAAAGAAAATTACAAACCAATATCCCTGATGAACATAGATGCAAAGATACTCAACAAAATATTAGCAAACCAAATTCAAAAATACATCAAAAAGATCATTCATCATGATCAGGTAGGATTTATTCCAGGGATGCAAGGATGGTACAACATTTGAAAATCCATCAACAACATCCACCACGTCAACAAAAAGAAGGACAAAAACCACATGATCATCTCCATAGATGCTGAAAAAGCATTCAACAAAATTCAACATCCATTCATGATAAAAACTCTCAACCATATGGGTATAGAGGGCGAGTACCTCAACATAATACAGGCCATATATGAAAAATCCACAGCCAACATTATACTTAACAGCGAGAAGCTGAAAGCTTTTCCTCTAAAATCAGGTACAAGACAGGGATTCCCACTCTCTCCACTGTTATTCAACATAGTACTGGAGGTCCTAGCCACGGCAATCAGACAACACAAAGAAATAAAAGGCATCCAGACTTTTATTACTAAGGAAGAAGCCAACCTGTCACTGTTAGCAGATGACATGATATTGTACATAAAAAAACCCTAAAAAATCCACTCCAAAACTACTAGAACATGTGAATTCAGCAAAGTTGCAGGATAGAAAATTAACACACAGAAATCGGTTGCATTCCTCTACACTAACGATGAACTAGCAGAAAGAGAAATCAGGAAAACGATTCCATTCACAATTGCATCAAAAAGATTAAAATACCTAGGAATAAACCTAACCAAGGAAGTAAAAGACCTATACCCTGAAAACTACAAGACACTCATGAGAGAAATTAAAGAAGATACCAATAAATGGAACCACATTCCATGCTCATGGATAGGAAGAATTAATATTGTCAAAATGGCCATCCTGCCTATAGCAATCTACAGATTCAATGCAATCCCTATCAACGAACTAGAGCAAATAGTTCTAAAATTCATATGGAACCACAAAAGACCCCAAATAACCAAGGCAATCATGAGAAGGAAGAATAAAGCAGGTGGGATTATGCTCCCCGACTTCAAGCTCTACTACAAAGCCACAGTAACCAAGACAATTTGGTACAGGCACAAGAACAGACCCATAGACCAATGGAACAGACTAGAGAACCCAGAAATAAACCGAAGCATATATGGTCAATTTATATACAATAAAGTAGTCATGTATATACAATGGGGAAATGATAGCCCCTTCAACAACTGGTGTTGACAAAACTGGACAGCTACATGCAAGAGAATAAAATTGGATTATTGTCTAACCCCATACACAAAAGTAAACTCAAAATGGATCAAAGACCTGAATGTAAGTCATGAAACCATAAAACTCTTAGAAAAAAATATAGGCAAAAATCTCTTGGACATAAACATGAGCAACTTCTTCATGAACATATCTCCCTGGGCAAGGGAAACAAAAGCACAAATGAACAAGTGGGACTATATCAAACTAAAAAGCTCTGTACAGCAAAGGACACCATCAGTAGAACAAAAGACATCCTACAGTACAGGAGAATGTATTCATAAGACATATTCGATAAGGGGTTGACATCCAAAATATATAAGGAACTCACGCACCTCAACAAACAAAAAGCAAATAAGACAATTAAAAAATGGGCAGAGGAGCTGAACAGACACTTCTCCAAAGAAGAAATTCAGATGGCCAACAGGCACATGAAAAGATGCTCCACATCACTAATTATCAGGGAAATGCAAATTAAAACCACAATGAGATATCACCTCATACCAGTTAGGATGGCCAACACAGAAAAGACTAGGAACAACACATGCTGGCGAGGATGTGGAGAAAGGGGAACCCTCCAACACTGCTGGTGGGAATGTAAACTAGTTCAACCATTGTGGAAAGCAGTATGGAGGTTCCTCAAAAAACTAAAAATAGAAATACCACTTGACCCAGGAATTCCACTCCTAGGAATTTACCTTTAGAATGCAGGAGCCCAGTTTGAAAAAGACATATGCATCCCTATGTTTATCACAGCACTATTTACAATAGTCAAGATATGGAAGCAACCTAAGTGTCCATCAGTAGATGAATGGATAAAGAAGAGGTAGTAAATATACACAATGGAACAGTATTCAGCCATAAGAAGGAAACAAATCCTACCATTTGCAACAACATGGATGGAGCTAGAGGGTATTATGCTCAGAAATAAGTCAGGCAGAGAAAGACAAGTACCAAATGAATTCCCTCATTTGTGGAGTATAACCATGAAGCAAAACTGAAGGAACAAAATAGCAGCAGACTCAGAGACTCCAAGAAGGGACTAGTGGTTACCAAAGGGGAGGGAGGGTGGGGAGGGAGGGAGAAGAGGATTGAAGGGTATCATGATTGGTGCACATGTTGTGTGTGGGGTCATGAGGAAGACAGGGTAGCTCGAAGAAGACAAACAGGGACTGTGTGGCATCTTACTACACTGATGGACAGTGACTGCAATGGGGTATGGGGGGGATTTGATAATAAGGGGGAATGTAATAACCACATTGTTTTTCTTGTGAAACCTTCATAAGAGTGTATATCAGTGATACCTTAATAAATATAAATAACAAAATGTTCTCTGTGCCCACTACTATCCACAGGCCACCTAAATCTTGTCTCCTATGGCAAGGCATGTTCCAAAGCTGATGGAAAGCAACGTGGTCTCTTTCAAACACTAGTGACCCAGAGGCCATCTGCATCCTTTGGTCCTATCTCCTTCCTCCATCTTCAGTCAGTGGCTTATCATCTTCAAATCACTTTCTACCTGTTCCTCTACTTTCCTCTTCATCGGCATACCATTTTCTGTCTAGTTCTGACTGCTCCCACATCCCTCTTGCAGGATACCCTTGTGATTACATCATGACCATCTGGATAATCCATGATAATCTTTCCATCTCGGTATCTTTAACTTGACCACATATGAAAAAATACCTTTAGCTATAAGAGCATTTATAGGTTCTGGAAATTAGGAGGTCGCCATCTGTGGAGGGCCACTATTCATTTTAGTCTAGATACCTACACCTTTCCCTTAGTGGGAGAAAGTGGGTTCTTTCTCCTTAGTGGGAGCATATGATTAAGAGAAGGATCCACAAGAACTTCCCGCTTTATCACTTTGGCTTCTTATCCCTTCCACCAAGTTAGAAAAATGAAGCAATACTAATAAACCAGGAGTGAGAGGAACACTGTTTCAACTGCCAAGATCACTTTTAAAACACACAAAATAAAACACCTAGGAAGTGCAGAGATTTACTGATTCCCGTCATTAATTCATTTAACTCTCCTGTTGGATCAATACAGAAAAAAATTGAGAAACTGATAGAAGATGCCTACATGCTTAATCAAAGAGGAACCCCAATTCTTACAACAGCTGAGGTGCAATCTTAATTGAACTAATAAATTCAGCTCCTAATAACTGGCTGGTAGCATTAAATCTGGAAAGCAAATGTGTTTTCTTACTTGCTCTTGAAAACAGCATGTATTTTTGATTGAACCAACAAAGTAATAGATGCGGTAGATATTTACCAACTTTTGACCTTTCTGCATATAAACACTTGGTTTTGGGGGCAATGCCCCTTGTGTGTCGTATCGGAGAGGCACAGTGGCCTGTCTCTCTAATTATGACCATTAGAACATGGATGGACCACAAGCCATTCTCAGCCAGAATGCTTTCATCTGAGACTTTGAATATTAATGAATACAGATACAGTAATGTATTTATTCATGACTCAAAACTGGGGTAAGATTCATAGACAAAGATAACACAAAGGATATGGCAAAATCACATAAGCAAATGAGAAATGGGTATTAATGAGAAAAAAAAGAAGTGTAATAGTGCATACAGGACTTTAACAGACTCTTCTGCAAGCTCTTTCCACAGCAACATGATACAATATTCATCTCGGTCATTTTAATTGAGAAGACCTTTTAAAGTTTAACAGCTTTGCAGAGAATGGACATTTTTACAATCTGCATATTTTGTGGCATTTGATTAAATTTACAGCCCAATGAACTTGTCTATGATTGTCTGAAACTGACACTTTATATTTACTTCTTTTTCCCCTCTGCTTCCCATTAATGATCTTGAACACTAATAAAGTTTTACAACAGCTGTGCCTTCCTGACCAAGCATTTATTCACCAGTGATAAAGGGCAGAGTTCTCTATCTCAAGACCACACTGACTTTTTTAGAAGCAATGTGTACTTTTTAACTTCCATCATTCTTAACCCATTATTAATATTTTAACAAGTTCTAACAAATAATTTCAACTACATGCTCATAACAGTCTAAATGTGCACATTGATTACAATATGTGAGAAAAGAAAAATGCCCACTATCCTAGATGCCACAAAAAAGATTTCTAAGGCCTAACTAAGTATTGAAGGTTTCATTAACTCTGGGAGTCTTAAAAGCTGTGAAAAGCTAAAAAAACAAATAAACAGAAAATGTATGTTAATTAAGTTAAAGGCCACATGATTGGCATGCACATTCCGGTTGAAGGATAAGCAAAATGCTTACTGTTCCCCTTAATTTCCTTCTGTGCCAGGTGCTTGCCAGCATGTATATTGCCCCCCAACTCTTTTCCTTGTATAACACATCTTATGTAAATGAAATGTACCCTTTCTGAAGTTCTGTCTCTCTTACTTGTCTCCTTGAGGACATAAAACCTTTGTATGACTTGGTCTCTTTGGAACATATCTCCTAACCCACCAACAGGAGTTATATCTTCCCAGATCTAGGTGCAAAAATTTGGCTCAACTGAAACTCTGTCTTTATTTTCAAAGTGATTTCAATGAATTTTTCAGCAACAAGTCTAAATGTAGATTCCAGTTCCCACATTGAGTCATCAGCCTTAGATGGCCCTGGGCTTATAACCCACCCTGAATCAAAGAGCAACCAAATGCAGACAAAGGCAGAGCAAAAATATTTCCTGGATCAAATTTAGGTCATAGATTTAAAAGCAAAAGAGAGATGCAGAGAAATGGAAAGGGAGGGAAAAGGAGAAAGAGAGACAGAGAGAGAGAATGAGGAGAGAAACAGCATCAACAGGTCACTAAATCTCATTGCATTGGACCCCTTGACGAGTTCTCTGGGTGAGCAGGGCAGAGAGTACACCCCAGTCAGAAGGACGCCTCTTCATGTTCTGTAATAGCTTACTGCGGTTGCAGCTCCAGACAGCAATGTAATTTACAGGTGAGTTAGTCTAAGCCATTGATTGCCTACCAACATACCTTTCATATCCTGTCCTAAGGCTAATATTAAAAGCAGCATAGTCATTAGTTCTTTTTCCTTAAACCATCCCCTTTTTTGCCTTTGGCATCTTATCATTCAGTAGGAAAGAATGAAAAAAATAAACGTACCCCTTTGGGCATGCAAGAGAGAGGCAATTCTAAGATAAGAGCCTAGTATTTACACTCAAAATTGTTCAATCTTTTCCCCAACCATAGCTTCAATTTAGCATCAGTAAAGTGAAGGTGTTTGTCCTTGATTCTTACCCATCCTTGTAGGAAAGGGGTGTGTGTATGTGTGTGTGTGTATGTGTGTGTGTGTGATCTTAAGATTTACATAATTGTAATATTGTTATTATGCCTCTAACATTATAAGAAACTAAGTTCTATAATGTTACTGAACATTCCCTTCCTTATTCTTATTATAATTATAAATGATAAATGCAATGCCTAATACCCTACTGACCTCTCAGAAACTAGTGATGGCTTGATTAATATTTGCTCTATCACCATTGTACTACAGGCCTCTTCTTCCAGTAGTTCTTACAAGATTCAACTCCTGGATTACCTCTGAATTATCCTCTGCAAACTCCTTGAGAGATGTAATAAGAAATTTTCAGTCAGATTAGCTTCCTCCTTTTTCCTCCTAATTCACAGGCAATAAAAGATGAGCATACATCCTTTCTGAGACAAAGATAGTACTGATGAAATCAGACATTCATCCATAAAATCAATATGGATGTCTTCTGAGAGTTAGCTTAGAAAAATCCTTACCTGTGAATGTGACTAGCCCATCTAAGGAAACATATAAGAGATCATGTCTAAGTGAGGGTCTAAGGAGTCTGGGAAATACTTAAGACCCCAATCAAGATGACAGGGGTCTTATTTGACAAAGACTGTCCTTGAATGACATTGTCAGTCTATATGCAAAATGTTTATCAAATGTATTGTACTCTGGAGAAAGAATAAGAAGAGAAGGGAATGGCAGCTTACAGAAGAAGAGGTCAAGTGAAAGAACTCAAAACTGGTACTGCATGAAAAACACTGTGCTGGGGTCAGAGACAGAAAAAATCACTAGGGACAGTTTTGTTTTGTTGTTATTTTTCTGTTATGAGAGATGGAGTTACAGTGCTTTCATAATCAACTACCTCCTTTTTTTCTCCTCCTCATCTATTACATTTTTTATTTTTATAACTCCCTACTCCACACACACACACAACACCTCACATCTCAGCACATGGTTTATTAAATTTAGATGCTGAAGGTAAAGAATATACCTTTGTGTGAAAGGTGTGATGTCTTCCCAAAAGGATTTCTGTAAATTATTATTACATTGATCACATGACTTGGTTTGCACTGAATATTCTTAGTCATACAAGTGTTATTTAATCACTCCAAAATATAGTGATTTAAAACCCAATTCTAATTTTTCTGATATCACTTTGGGTTCTTCATGCAGTTGCAGTCAGCTGGAACTTCAGTGTGGCCAGATGTTCTAAGATGGTTAATTTGCTTCTGGTCAGAGTTCTAGGAATATTCTGGGGCCAGCTTATTTTTGCTATGCATGACCTTTCATCTTTCAGCATCCTAGACCTGGTATCTCCAAGTGGTGGCCTTAGAATAACATTCAAAGAGGATGAGAACAGAAACTGCAAGGTCTCATAAGATCTAGGCCTACAATTTCCACATACCACTCTGTCACATTCTATTAGTCAATGGAAGTCATAAAATCAAGCCAATATTCAAGTGGTAGAAATGCAATCAAGGCACGGAGAAATAAATAACTCCACCTCTTGATGGGAAGAGTAGCAACCTCACATTACAAAATAGTGAGCATACAGGGACAGAACGAATCATTTCAACTCTCTTTTCAAACAATCTGCAACACTGATTTACATGTTTAATTATTAATGGTGATAACTTTTGACTTAAAAAATTTTTCAGTTTAAAAAATAAATTATAATTTTCATCACAGGGGAAGAATTGGGTCTTAGGTAGGAAACCACAGAAGACTTCAGGGAGACAGAAATGGAACTCCTATTTCTCTTTCTTTCAGCCATTCACTTGGATCTAGATGATAACAAGGGAAAATGTCTAGAGAAGGCAAGGGTAGGTGGATGTTTCTAAGGTGGCATCCATCACATAGAGAGAAGACCCCATATTGGACCAGATATAGTCTGTGAGAAAATACAAGGTCAATAAACAAAAAATCTATTGTATTTCCATTTACTATCAGCAAGCGACTTATAAATAAAATTACAAGTAAACAATATTCAAAAAATTCTATTTATAAAATCATCAAAAAGCACACACCAAATATATAGGAATAACTGAAATGGTAAATGTACAAGACTTTTACATGAAAAATCTAAAACTATTGCTAAATAAAACTAACAAAAAGATCTAAATAAATGAAGCACCACCCAATTTTGATAATTTGGATAACTCAATACTATTAAAATAATCTCTCTCCCTAAATTAATGTATAGATTTATAACAATATATATCAAAAGCCCTGCAAAAATATGAGGCATAACAACTTGATATAAGATTAAGTGAAAACCCAAAGTATCTCTGACAGCTTCAACAATCTTAGGAAAGAAAAGTGTACCTTAAATTTTTATGCTACCTGATTTTGTGATTTACTATACAGCTATAATAATCAAAACATAATTGCATTAGCATAATAAAAAGCAAGCATATCTATAGTCCAGAGAAAGAACCATATTTGCATAGTTAATTGATTTGCAGTAATTACACTGACGAAATTAAATGGGGGAAAATGACAGAATCTTTAGTAACTTGTACTGAAACAACTGGAGATGGCAAAAAAACAAATCACCTTTGACTTCTAGCCAAAATGCATTAGCAGTACCAAACAAAATCAACTGTAAATAATAGAAGACTAGACAAAATATACGAAACAATAGTTTCAGACATTGGACATTAGGAAGCTCCTGTCTGCGATCTTCAGAGAAGGAAAATCAACAAAGTAAGCCTATATTCTCCCTGGATTTCTACCTGGAGGCCATGTGAAGACTGCAAGGGCAGGGATGGAGAATCCAAACAGAATTTGATAACTGCTGAGTTGGGGACATAGAAACCAAGCTCAGAAAAGCTTAAGCTAGAATTTGTAAGGAAGATTCACATAAAGTAGAGAGTTAGATTAAAAAATGACTCCAGACTTCTGGGAAGATGGCGGCGAAAGCAGGGCAGCAGAAATCTCTCCCAACACTATATATATCTATGGAAACACAGCAAATACAACTATTCCTAAAAGAGAGATCACAATTCACAGGAAAACACACAGCGTGCAGCTATACCTGGAGGACTCGGCACACCAAGAGGGGGGTAAGATATGGAGCCACAACCCGGCCGGACCCGAGCAGTCCCCCACCCCAGGGCACCAGTGGGAGGAGAGGATTGAGAGCCGGGAGGGAGTGGAAGTACAGGCCCGCGAAATAACCAGCCCGGGTTATTTGCGTAGGGAGCGCTGACACACATCACGTGGTGTAGCGGATATTTGAGAGACAGAGGGTGCAGGATCTGAGCGGGGAATGCGCCAGGGTGCTTGCAGCTGGCTCCCAAGAAGGAAAAAAAAAAAGAAGAAGAAAAGCATGCACTTTTTTCAGCAGTCTTAAAGAGACAGGAGCGCGGAGGACACAGATCGCCCCGGCACATTCAGCCCAGCAGGCTGGGAGTCCTGGGGAGTTTCGGATCCCTTAGTTGGCAACTGGGAAAGGGTGGCCGCACTTAGACTTCCCACAGAGATAAACAGCCTCCCATTCGTTTCCACCCCGCCAGAGATATAAATGGCCCTGCGGAGCAGCGTGGCCACGGCTGTGGAATAGAGGAGCAACAGTGCTACCTACAGCATCCCCACAGAATCCACTCCCGGTGGGCATTTTTTGTTTGTTTGTTTTTTGTTTTTCATTTTTTCCTCTCTTTCTTTTTTCTTTTATTTTTTTCTTTTTTTTTTCTTTTCTTTCTTTTTTCTTTTTTTTTCTTTTCTTTCTTTCTTTTTTTTCTATATCGTTTTTTTTCTCCTTCTAAAGTCTTAAAGAGCCCAGCTGACACACGTGGCAACTACCAGCGAACACTTCCATAGCCATGAAAAGACAGAGGAATATGGTCCAGACTAAATAAATAATAAAATCAATCAGACAACCCCACAGAGGGAGCCTGAAGGGATGGAAATGCACAGTATTCCTGAAAAAGAATTCAGAATAAAAGTCATAACCATGCTGACGGATCTACAGAGAAATGTGCAAGAGCTGAAGGAGGAACTGAGGGAAGTGAGGAAAGACAATGCAGAAATCAGACAAGCCATCGACGGGCTTAACAGCAGACTGGATGAGATGCAAGATACTGTTAATGGAATAGAAATCAGACAACAGGAATACAGAGAAGCTGAGGCAGAGAGAGATAAAAGGATCTCTAGGAATGAAAGAATATTAAGAGAACTGTGTGACCAGTCCAAATGGAACAGTATTCGCATTATAGGAGTACCAAAGGAAGAAGAGAGAGAAAAAGAGATAGAAAGTGTCTTTGAAGAAATAATTGCTGAAAACTTTCCCACGCTGGGGAAGGAAATAGTCTCACAGCCCACGGAAGCCCACAGAATTCCCAACACAAGGGAACCAAGGAAGACAACACCAAGACATATAATAATTAAAATGGCAAAGATCAAAGATAAAGACAGAGTATTAAAGGCAGCTAGAGAGAGAAAAAAGATCACCTACAAAGGAAAACCCATCAGACTGTCATCAGACTTCTCAACAGAAACCTTACAGGCCAGAAGAGAATGGCATGATATATTTAATGTAATGAAACAGAAGGGCCTCGAACCAAGAATATTGTATCCAGCACAATTATCATTTAACTATGATGGAGAGATTAAACAATTTCAAGACAAAGGAAAGTTGAAAGAGTTTGCCTCTCATAAACCACCACTACAGGATATCTTAAACCGACTGCTCTAGAGGGAAACACCCCTAAGGCTAAAAAGATGTCACCAGAGAAAATAAAATCATAGCAAAGAAAGCAGACCATCCAAACACTAACTAAAGGCAAAGAATAAAGAACCTAATATATAAAGAAAGGAGGAGGAAGAATAGGAAGGGAGAGATAAAGAAACATCAGACGGCGTTCACAATAACTTAACAAGAAAGTTAAGTTAGATTCTTAGATAGTAAAGAAGCAACCCTTGAACCTTTGGTAACCACGAGTCTAAAGCCATCAATGGCAATAAGTACATATCTATCAATAATCACCCTAAATGTAAACGGACTAAATGCACCAATCAAAAGACACAGAGTAACAGAGTGGATAAAAAAGCAAGACCCATCTATATGCTGCTTACAAGAGACTCACCTCAAACCCAAAGATATACACAGACTAAAAGTGAAGGGATGGAAAAAGATATTTCATGCAAACAACAAAGAGAAAAAAGCAGGTGTTGCAGTACTTGTATCAGACAAAATAGACTTCAAAACGAAGAAAGTAGCAAGAGATAAAGAAGGACATTACATAATGATAAAGGGGTCAGTTCAACAAGAAGATATAACCATTATAAATATATATGCACCCAACACAGGAGTGCCAGCATATGTGAAACAAATACTAACAGAATTAAAGGAGGAAATAGACAGCAATGCATTCATTTTAGGAGACTTCAATGCACCACCCATGCCAAAGGACCGATCAACCAGACAGAATAAGTAAAGACACAGAGGCACTGAACAACACACTAGAACAGATGGACCTACCAGATATCTACAGAACTCTGCACCCAAAAGCAGCAGCATACACATTCTTCCCAAGTGCACATGGAACATTTTCCAGAATAGACCACATAGCCACAAAAAGAACCTCAGTAAATTCAAAAATATTGAAATTCTACGAACCAACTTCTCAGTTCACAAAGGTATAAAACTAGAAATAAATATTAGAAAGAAATCAAAAAGGCTCACAAATACTTGGAGACTTAACAACATTCTCCTAATGAATCAATGGGTTAACGACCAAATCAAAACAGAAATCAAAGAATATATGGAGACTAATGACAACAACAACACAAAGCCACAACTTCTCTGGGACACAGCAAAGGCAGTTCTAAGAGGAAAGTATATTGCAATCCAGGCCTATTTAAAGAAGGAAGAACATTCCCAAATGAATAGTCTAAAGACACAATTATTGAAATTGGAAAAAGAAGAACAAATGAGGCCCAAAGTCACCAAAAGGAGGGCCATAATACAGATCAGAGAAGAAATAAATAAAATTGAGAAGAATAAAACAATAGAAAAAATCAATGAAACCAAGAGCTGGTTCTTTGAAAAAATAAACAAAATAGATAACCCCCTAGCCAGACTCATTACGAGAAAAAGAGAATCTACACACATAAACAGAATCACAAATGAGAAAGGAAACATAACGATGGACCCCACAGAAATACAAAGAATTATAAGAGAATATTATCAGAATCTATATGCTAACAAGTTGGAAAACCTAGAAGAAATGGACAACTTCTTAGAAAAAGCAAAGATCTCACCAAAACCGGGCAAGATCTCACCAAAAAAGAAAATTACAGACCAATATCCCTGATGAATGTAGATGCAAAAATAATCAACAAAATATTAGCAAACCAAATTCAAAAATACATCAAGAGGATTATACACCATGATCAAGTTGGATTCATCCCAGGGATGCAAGGATGGTACAACATTCGAAAATCCATTAACATCATCCATCACATCAACAAAAAGAAGAACAAAAAACACATGATCGTCTCCATAGATGCTGAAAAAGTACTTGACAAAATTCAGCATCCATTCATGATTAAAACTCTCAACAAAATGGGTATAGTTAGCAAGTACCTCAACATCATAAAGGCCATATATGAAAAACCCACAGGTAACATCATACGTAACAGAAAGAAGCTGAAAGCTTTTCATCTAAGATTGGGAACAATAGAGGGATGCCCACTCTCTCCACTGTTATTCAACATAGTACTGGAGGTCCTAGCCATGGCAATCAGACAAAACAAAGACATACAAGGCATCCGGTTTGGTAAAGAAGTCAAATTGTCACTATTTGCAGATGACATGACACTGTACATAAAGAACCCTAAAGACTCCACTCCAAAACTACTAGAACTAATATCTGAATTCAGCAAAGTGGCAGGATACAAAATTAACACACAGAAATCTGTTGCTTTC
>JAQQAC010006904.1:28544943-28610693 GCA_029783875.1 Phataginus tricuspis | reverse complement strand
ATAAAGAAACATCAGACGGCGTTCACAATAACTTAACAAGAAAGTTAAGTTAGATTCTTAGATAGTAAAGAAGCAACCCTTGAACCTTTGGTAACCACGAGTCTAAAGCCATCAATGGCAATAAGTACATATCTATCAACAATCACCCTAAATGTAAACGGACTAAATGCACCAATCAAAAGACACAGAGTAACAGAGTGGATAAAAAAGCAAGACCCATCTATATGCTGCTTACAAGAGACTCACCTCAAACCCAAAGATATACACAGACTAAAAGTGAAGGGATGGAAAAAGATATTTCATGCAAACAACAAAGAGAAAAAAGCAGGTGTTGCAGTACTTGTATCAGACAAAATAGACTTCAAAACGAAGAAAGTAGCAAGAGATAAAGAAGGACATTACATAATGATAAAGGGGTCAGTTCAACAAGAAGATATAACCATTATAAATATATATGCACCCAACACAGGAGTGCCAGCATATGTGAAACAAATACTAACAGAATTAAAGGAGGAAATAGACAGCAATGCATTCATTTTAGGAGACTTCAATGCACCACCCATGCCAAAGGACCGATCAACCAGACAGAATAAGTAAAGACACAGAGGCACTGAACAACACACTAGAACAGATGGACCTACCAGATATCTACAGAACTCTGCACCCAAAAGCAGCAGCATACACATTCTTCCCAAGTGCACATGGAACATTTTCCAGAATAGACCACATAGCCACAAAAAGAACCTCAGTAAATTCAAAAATATTGAAATTCTACGAACCAACTTCTCAGTTCACAAAGGTATAAAACTAGAAATAAATATTAGAAAGAAATCAAAAAGGCTCACAAATACTTGGAGACTTAACAACATTCTCCTAATGAATCAATGGGTTAACGACCAAATCAAAACAGAAATCAAAGAATATATGGAGACTAATGACAACAACAACACAAAGCCACAACTTCTCTGGGACACAGCAAAGGCAGTTCTAAGAGGAAAGTATATTGCAATCCAGGCCTGTTTAATAAAGGAAGAACATTTCCAAATGAACAGTCTAAAGACACAATTACTGAAATTGGAAAAAGAAGAACAAAGGAATCCCACTCCTAGGAATTTACCCTAAGAACGCAGCAGCCCAGTTTCAAAAAGACAGATGCACCCCTATGTTTATTGCAGCACTATTTACAATAGCCAAGAAATGGAATCAGCCTAAGTGTCCATCAGTAGATGAATGGATTAAGAAGATGTGGTACATATACACAATGGAATATTATTCAGCCATAAGAAGAAAACAAATCCTACCATTTGCAACAACATGGATGGAGTTAGAGGATATTATGCTCAGTGAAATAAGCCAAGCCGAAAAAGACAAGTATCAAATAATTTCACTCATATGTGGAGTATAAGAACAAAAAAAAAAAACTGAAGGAACAAAACAGCAGCAGACTCACAGAACCCAAGAACGGACTAATAGTTACCAAAGGGAAAGGGACTGTGAAAGATGGGTTGGAAGGGAGGGATAAGAGGGAAAAAGGGGCATTACGATTAGCAGATGTAATGTTGGGAGGGCATGGGGAGGTCTGTACAACTCAGAGAAGACAAGTCGTGATTCTATAGCATCTCACTACGCTGAGACAGTGACTGTAATGGGGTTAGTGGGGGGGACCTGATGAAGGGGGTAGTTTATTAACCATAATATTGCACATGTAATTGTAGATTAATGATACCAAAATAAATTATAAAAAAAAAATTGAAAATAGAACTAGTATAAAAAAAAAACATGACTCCAGAAATCCACATAAGAATATCAGGGTATGCATGTGGAAATTAAAACTGCACATTTTCAAAGAAAAAACAGGGAAACATAAGCAGAACAATTCTCTGAACTTACACTGGAATGTAGAGGTTTGGTGTCTTACCATTCAGCACGGAGAAGCCTCAGTGATCATCTGAGACATTTCATTGGAAAGCTCAGAGAGGTATCACTGTAGGAGGAGGACCAGACTATCATAGGAGCAATGATTACACTAGATTCAGCATTGCAAAAAGTTTAAAAGGGCATTGAAGGGATCAAACTATTCTGCAAGGAAGTGCTTACAAGTTCAGCGTTTTTCAAAAGGGAAGACAAAAATACCCAGAATTTCACAATCAAAGATTTCTAGACAAGTCATGAAGCTGAATTATCAATAACTAGTTGAAACTTCTGTAAAAAGAAATAGAAAAAAAAGACCTACATGATGGAACTAGTAGGCAAGAATGTGAAAGCAACCACTGCAAACAAGTAGATATGTTTAAAAGAAAACATGAACATAATGGGGAAAGATATGAAAATAAAATATTAGGGCAGAATAAAAGATTTGTGATCTTGAAGACAAAACAATGAAAGCCAATGACCTTAAGCAAAAAACAGAAAGGGACTGAAAAAATTAATAGAGCCCCAATGACCTGTTAGATAATATTAGGTAACATAACATAATTTTAACTGGAGTCCCAGAAAAGAAAACAGGAAAAAATATATGGATAAACAATACCCCCCAAAATTCCAACTTTAAAGAACTGTAAACACAGATATAAGAATCTCAACACACTCTAAGCAGGGAAAACACATGCAAAAACACTCACAGCAAGGGGCATCAGACTAGATTGTTAAAACCCAGTAAAAAAGAAAAAAATCCTAATATCAGGCTGAAAAAAAAGCACAGGACACACAAGGAATAAAGATAAGGAGGACAGAGAATCCTTATCAGAAACTGTAAATGGATCAATATTTTGAATGTAGTGAATGGAAAAAAAAATACTGCCAAACTAGAATTTTATATTTGGCAAAAATATTAAGAAATAACAGTGATAGGAAAGAATTTAAGGCAAACAAAATTTGTGAAAATCAGCTGAAAATGGGCTTACTCTATAAAAAATGTTAAAGGAAGTTGAAAGTTACACCAAATGGAAACACATACATATGCAAATTAATAAAGAAACTAGATGGTATAATTATGTGGGTAATTAGAAGACATTTTTTATCTTCTTTCAATTACTTCACAACAAGACTGACTCTTTCAAATAAAAATAATGACAATATTTTGAGAGATTTAAAACATATGTAAAAATAAAATCTAAAACACCACCACCACCAGTGGATAGGATGGGAATGTGGAAATATATGATTTTAAAGATTACACACTATACATGAAGTGGTAATAATGTTATTAAAGATAGACTATGGCATGGTAATGTGAATATATAAATCCTAGATCAAATATTTTTAAATGTTTAAAAACATATCAATGCTTCCCTCATTTGTGAGTATAACAATAAAGCAAAGTGAAGGAACAAAACAGCAGCAAACTCACAGACTCCAAGAGGGACTAGCAGTCACCCAAAGGGAGGGGTGTGGGAGGGCGGGAGGGGAGAGAGGAAGAAGGAGATGGAGGGGTATTATGATTGGCACACATGGTGTGGGGGGGTCACGGGGAAGACAGTGAAGCACACAGAAGACAAGTAGTGACTCTGTGGCACCTGACTACACTGATGGACAGTGACTGCAATGCGGTATGGGGGGGGACTTGATAATATGGGTGAATGTAGTAACCACAGGTTTTTCATGTGAAACCTTCATAAGAATGTATATCAATGATACCATAATAAAAAAAATGAAAATAAAAAAATGCCAAAAAAAAGGCTTTTTAAGAATTGAAAAAATATAAATGGTTGAGAAAAATAGAGTAATAAAAATGCGTAATTAGTTTAAAAACAAGAGAAGGGGAAAACAAGATGAGATTCTTTTAAATAAACAGGTAGAATAGAAAACTAGTAGAAAGATTTAAATAGAACAATTAGATAATTACATTAAATATAAATTGTCTAAATGCCCCAATTAAAAACAGGGAGTATCAATCTGGATAAATATGTAAAACCCAAGTACATGCTATATATAATAAAATCACTTTAAATATAATGACACAAATATGATAATGGTAAACATGGGAAGAGATATACCAGGCACAGAACAAGACACTGGTCCACTTTCTCTAACTGTATGATTCAATATTGGTAAGATGTTAATTGTCCCCAATATTTTATACAGAGTCAATGAAATTACATTCAAAATTAATGCTGACTTTGGTAGAACTTGAAAAAGTTGATTCTAACATTTATATGGAAAAGCTAAAGACCTAGCATACTAATTTTGAAAAAGGTCAAAGTTTTTCACCTTGGAATGCCTATCATCAAAAGTGCAGTAAGTGGTTTTTGTGAAAGGATAGAAAAACAGATAAATAGAACAGACTAGAGTACAGAAATAAGCCTACATAAATATGGTCAGTTGATTTCAACAAAAATGTCATAGTAGTCCCACAAGAAGAGGATAGCTGTTTCACTAAACAGTTCTGAAACAACTAGGTATTCATAAAAGAGACAGAGAAAGAAAAAACAAGAGAAGAACTTCAGCCACAAAAGTACTTGAAACGAATTAAGTCCTACGTAAAAGCTAAACTATAAAATTTATAGAAGCAAACATAAGAAAAATCTTCAAAATTCCCTTAGAACACAGAAAGCACAAACCATAACAGAAAAACTAAATAATTTGAATTTTATAAAACAAAAATATTTTATCAATATTTTTGTCTTTTCGTTTTAATAAAAAATAGCACTTTTTGTCATTTGGGAAACATTATTTAAAAAATAACAGGCAAGTCTTACACTGGGAGAAAATATTCACTATGCATGTATCTGACAGAGGACTCATATACAGAACAAAGAACTGTTAAAATTTATTAAGAAAACAAGCAACTAAATTTTCCAATGCAATAAATGAAATAGCCAATATTTTATTAAAAGACTATCAGGCTCTCCAATCTCAAGGAGAGACATATTAAATCTACAATGAGCCATAACATAGACCCACTGGAATTGGCACTAACCACAAAAAGACAAATATTGGTATGCTGGATTTCAGGGGTTTTTTAATCAAAGTACACCATTAAGAAAATGAAAAAGAAGACATTCTACAGGTTGGGACAAAACATTTTTAAACTATGTGTCTGACAAAATGAGCAAAAGAATTTAATAGATGCTCCACACATGCACACAACACGAATTGCTAATAACCACAAAGATTGCTGGTGGGCTTGTAAAACGCTACAGCCGTTTTGGAACACTGTTGGCAATTTATTAAAAAGTTAAATACAAACCTGACCTATAGCTCTGCAATTCCACCTATAGGTATTTATTCACATTAACTAAAAACACATATGTATACAAAGAACCTAGACATGAATGTTCCTATTCATAATAGACAAAATATGGAAGTAACCTAATGTTTATCAATAGGGAAAAGCATTGGAGGAAAGGAAGGAAAGAGAAAAAAAGAAACATTTTGACATTCATGAAATATTTATTCAGGAGTACTTTCTAATGCTGGGCCTTATACTATATTAGCAGCTATATTATACTATATAATGGTGAACAAGATGCAATCCTTGCTTATTATTAAGTTCCTATAACTGGATGAGGTAATTGAGTCACAGAAAAAACTTGCTCAAATCAAAAATATTTATGGCTAGTGCAAGCAGGGATTTGAATATGTCTTTCTGACTTTCAAATCTTTTTCCATTATCCCTTGAAGCAGTCCTCATCCATAAATGGTGCTAAAGAAAGTTTGTTTCTATACAGATAGGTGTTCATATGCAGGGACTGATAATAATGATATTAGTAACAACAGTAATAGATAGGTAGAAGCAACTATTCTTGCTTAATCCCGACATTTCTCTGTTGGCTCAGAGTTCAGGTGGTATGGAAGGGAAATTATATATTTTTAAGCACCTATTTATGTTATGTGCTGGTAATTTTTAGTGAATTATTCCTCTTAACCTCACAACTCTGGAAGCTACAAGCTGTTCATCTAATATTTTTTAATAACATAAGTAAGTGATTTGTATTCACAAAGCTAGCAAAAGATAGAACCAAAATTGTTTATTCTTTCTTTTTCCTAACCTCTCTACTGCACCAAGGGGAAGTGATTTGCTTCAGTTCCCACAAATATAAGAACCACAAGTAAGGAACTGAAGTGTCATGACTCAATATGTAGAGGTTGTTCTATGTCTTACTAACAAATACCAAAACTAATTGTGAAATGAATGTCCTTTCTGAAAAGAACCAAAACAGGGAACAGAAACGATTGTAAACCAACCAAAAACATCAGTGTCTAAATACCTCTTAATGAATAGGAAGATAAATAGCATCATAAATACTAATGCACTGCCACCTTCTCTTGGTAGTTAGCCATAACTACTAGTGAAGAACAGTACTCGGTAAGATTTTACTGCCATTAATTCAAGCACACACTTGCCCTAAATCACAATGAGAAGTAGTTCTCTTACAGTCTGGGCTAGCTCCAGCTGGGTAAGCAAAGATGCAGAAACGCACTAAGAGTAATAATTACAACATAGCTTGAATATGTATACCATATACCATGTCTGGGCTTTTTATTTTAATCATAAGTTTATTTAAACTTCACTACAGCTCCTTAAGGTAAGTTATTTTTTAGCTCTATTTTGTATATATGAGGAAACTTGTTCAAGATACAAAACTATTTGGTGTGAATCCATAATTTTATTAGCTCTGAAACTGACAAAATCACTCAATTTCTCTGAGCCAAAGTCCAGCTTTTAAAAATGGCATATTACTTACACTAAGTGATTCTTCAGAGTATAAAATGATGTATGCCAAGTATTTAGTCTATTGACCAACAAATTTTATTTAAAAAGAACACAAAACAATATTAAATTAGTATTAATGATTTATCATTTTTATTATTCATAAAATCATTTGAATACCTAATTTCTATAATTCACCTAAATGTGTTTATTTTTAATCTATTTAATCACTTGTTTACTTGCTACCTTTGCTTCTGTCCCTTCTAGATCTCAGCCTGGTCCTGAGTTCCTGTCTGGCCCCTTACTTGGGGGCACTCCCCACTCTGGTCCTGTTGGCCCCATTCCTAGGACCCTTAGGTTTACTTCACTCTGTGCTCCACCAAGAACACCTGTCAAGGCTGTATGTGTCATTAGGAATCAAGGCCACACCTAGTAGGCAGAGGTTCCAGGAAAACATCCTGAGCCCTAGAATCAGGGGGTCCAGGGTGCTGACTTAGCAAGCAGGCTAGCAGAGCTCCAGGTTTCAGGGTTATCTGGCAAAGACTAAAGACACAAAGAACAAGAATCAGGTACTAAAGGGAATCTACAAAACTAGAGCTCAGGCTGAAAGATAAGAAGTGTCTGATTGTTAGAACTAGTATACAAATTGGAGCCAGACTAAGACCAAGACCATTTCATATTCACCCCAAAACTGCTTTCTTGAAGTTATTTAAATCTGTTTCTAGGATGGCCTAGGTTTTGAGTTAAATCTAAGACCATAGGGCTCAAGCACTTCAAGGTACAAAAAAGAATTGAGGATTAAGCAGGGCCTGACATCATATTGCCTTTTGCTTCAATTTCCTCATCTATAAACTAGAAACAATATGTCCCCACCTACCTCAAAGTATGTGGAAGGATCAGATGACACTATGTATGTGAAAGACCTATGTAATATATAAAAATTTGCATCTTAATTTGCTTTATTTTTTCATAGCATTTATTGTCTTCCAGTATTGTTTGCATTCTGTTTAGATACAATGATCATTCGTTAGTTTCTGTGTCTTTTTACCAGATTGTGAGGTTCTAGAGGGCAGGAATCTGCATTTGTTTTGTTCACTAACCTATCCCAAACATGTATCAACAGAGGGTGTTTAGTATATGTTACATAAGAAAGAAACAGTTGCTAAATGAACAAATATATTAATATTTATTATCATTTTAATTGTATTGGTTATGATACTATCCATTTCAGTTGACAAAGTTATCTTCCTACAGCAACTTTCTAGAAATATAAATTTAACTCAAGGATTGCCTAAAATAGTAAGAATTTCAGGTCCTATCTCAGGTTGAAGAGACACTTACTTCTGGACAGGTATGCCTCATAAAGTTCTTCAAATCACAGAAGGTGGATAACTTGTCTGCCTAGGAGACTTGTTGCTTTCAGCTACAGAAGAAAATACAGAATTTTCAGGAGCCAAATGGTTTTATCTTTATTCCTAAACCCAGTGACAGCATGTACACACAATTTCACTTAACTAAAATCACTTTAAACATGATTAGATTCAGCCAAACAAATGTCGATATTGGACCAATAATAACAATTCCCTGAATCAGCTCTTTCCAGCTGGTCAGTTTGGCTAAACATAACCACAAACTGGTGGAGATTTGGATAGAAGGTCGTGTGTGATTGTTCCAATCTCATTCTTTAGGACTGGGCTTTCAAATCCTTCTGATGTGAGCCAAAATCTGTATTTGAAACAAAAACAAATACATGTTTTTTCAAGCAGACAATAAAGCACTTAATTTGTCTGTTTGAGGATTAAATGAGAGTGATAGAGATCACATGCATAAGCTCCATCAATCACTCCATCAATCCATCCATCCAATACTAGACGTGAATACACAGAGCGATATGGCAATGTGTGGCCTAGATAATCAAAGATGGCTTTCAGGAGGAACTGACATCTTAAAGGTATCTTAAATTATGAAGAGTTAACTTGATTTACAAAAAAGAATAAGAATTTTCTAGCAGAGAGAACATACCGTGCAAAGGCTCAGACATGTCAGTAAGCATGTTACAAATTCAGGGAAACAAGTGTTCAGCATGGGGTATAGGGTGTGTGTCAACTGGAGGTGTGTGTAAACTGAAGTAGGATGTTAATGTCAATGAAGGGCACTGCACGGAGACTTGTAGCCTCAGAGTTTCAGAGTACATGACAAACCATAAGAAGCTGTCTAAAAATAAAATAGCTGGCGTTTACTGAAGATGGACTCAGTGTTACTCACAGAGAAGTTAAGCAACTTGCTCAAAGGTAAAGTGTCACAGCTAGGAAGGAAATCCACTCAGTCTGGCTACAGAGGACATGTTCTCATAAGTACATTCTAAACATATTGTCAGGGACCTCAAACCTGAAAGCTATAAAGGGTCACGGCCACAGTGGAAAGGCCCCCCTCTGGGTTACTCTCACTGCTCATCTCTTGCATGGGTGGAAATGAAATGTATTCTCTCCACGAAGGGCAGAGTGCAATGTCTTCTCTGTGGGCATGTTGCTACATCCAAAGCCCTCCCAATGCCTGAGCAGATGTCCTGCCAGATGGTAGCCACTTGGACCTGGGCCCCACTGTGGCAGGCGGCCAGGACAGTTGCCTTGCAGTCACTGTAAATGTCACCATCTAGCACAGACTGGACAGCTGGACAGAAGGCCCAGGGAAAGGCAGGTGCTGACCATGTGGCACACGGTTTTGTTGCTCAAAGGGAAAAAATCACAGTGTTCCAGGGCATATCTAGGACTATTCCTTTGGAACAGTTCTCCTCACTGCACTGAATAACAAGCTCCTTTATACCTGGGAAGTAAGAGAAACATCAAGGAAAAGTGTGGTTATTTATTCACAAGCGTCTGGTTCCATCAACCCCCTGGTTACCTGGGCTCTCCTGATCTACCTCTTGCCTACCTGTTTATCTTCATCCTTCTATGTTCAACTTACCTATGTCTTCCTCTGTGAAGGCTTCCCTGATTATGCCTGAAGTTAACTAATAGCCTTGTCCTCTGGGTACTCAAAGTTGTAGAGGAAAAAGATATACGATAAAGCTGCAAATGCAAGTTAATATGTGGGAAGTGCTACATGTCCCAAAGGAGAATATTACAACTTTCTTAGCAGATTCACAGAATGCTTCAATGAGGAAGAAATGTTGCATTTGGGTCTCAAAGTATAAGTAAGAATGTTCTAAACAGACAAGAATATGAAAGGAATCAAAATAAAAAATCCTACATGTAGAGGTTTGTGTGAGTAGCATGAGCAGTTGAACAGGGCAGAAAACTTTATGGGAAATGTATCAGTTTGCTTTGGATGTGTAAGAAACTAAAACAAAATCTCAGAGGCATGCAGCAATAAGCTGTGGGACTCTGGTTATGTCCATGAGCCTCCTTGCTTGTTTACAGAGGCCTGTCCTAGGCAGTGCTTGGCTGGAACAGCTTAGCTGGATTAGGCCTGTCCCATTTGTTCATCATACTCCTCACAGGGTGCTCAGGATAGAAAAGGCCTGTCCTTCTTGTTATGATAGCAGAAGGGCAGGAGCAAATCAGCCAGTTATCCAAGTAGTTTTCAAGATACTGCTTGTCTCCCATATGTTAATACCTCTCTGGTTAAAGCAGGTCACATGGTTGGACATAGAATCAAGTAGTAAAGAAGTGAACCCTACACTCAATGGGAGGGCACTTCAGTGCATGAGAACAGAAAGCATTAAATCTCTGGAGCCACCAATCGATATGGGAAATAACCAAGATACCAGCCTGGGGAGGCAAGTATGAAACAGATCATAGCATGCACTGTGGACCATGCTAATGGTATTCTCACATTAGCCCCCCTGTAGGCAAAGGAGGCATTACAGCATCTTAAAGAAAGATATGACATGATTGTATATGCATTTGAGCACAATCTCTTTGACCTCTATGTGGAAGATACTTTGGACAGTATCAAAACTGCACTGGAGATAAGCTAAGAGTATTAAAGGAAAGGTAGTAACTAAGTAGAAATAGCAGAAGATACAGGAATAAGGAGGTAGGGAATATATAAAAAATTGGTACAATATAGATATCCACAAACTGGCATAAAGGAAATCATAAGGGAAGAAGGGAACTCAAGATTTCTGTCTAATCTTGGCTAAGGACAGTTCTATCCAAAAAAGGAATCAGAGGGAACAAAAGGCAAATGGGTTGTGGGAGGGGAAGAGGAGGACGATAGGTTAGGCTTGGACATGAGTAGCCTGTGGGACTCCTAGAAGGAAGATGTCCTGTAGGTGGTTGAAGCTGAGTGGGAGAGAATCCCAATGTGGAGATACAATGTGAGAATGAGGGGCTTCCATGGTAGTGAATGCTGGGGGCACAATGGCAAATGCTCAGAGAAAGACAAATGTATAACATGAAAACCATGAAGGTTCAAATTTTCTATTATAATATGTTTTGGGGTTACTTTGAGAATCTGAAGCAGGCCATGAATCCTCACCGAATAAAATGCATAGGCACTCATCAAACAATTTGTGGATATAATTCCAGGGAGCCTGCAGATTTCACAAAGTCTATCCAAAGACCTTTAAAGGATCACAGAATCAAGATTTTGAATCCCTGATTTAAAATATGTGCAGAGAGAAAAATAACAAATGAGAGAGATGAAAAAGAAGAATGATCTCATCAGGGAAGACAGACAGGACCTGCACTTCTGGGTCATGAGCTAGCATTCCTCAGGCACTAAAATCCGAGTCCAGGCGGAAAGTTTAGAACAGACCTTTAGTGAAAAAACAGAGTAGAGGGCAGAGAACCAGAGACAAAAGCAACCAGACAGCGAAAGACAATAAAACTTTTAGTCAGCACCCATTTCTTAGGGCCACCCGGGCACCACGCCATTCTTAGTTCCCTCCACACAAGTTATGTGGGGTGAGGGTGACTGTACCACCTGACTTGGCAGCACTGGCAGAGGACCTGGCTTGGAAACCAACCATCAGGAGCCATGTGTCATAACCGAGGGCCACCTTAAGGCACTGGGGAAGGCAGACGCTGAGAACAGGGACTTGGCAGAGGTTGTGCCAAATAGTCCTCAGGAGTCACAATGACCAGGGATTCCTGTGAGATGGTGGAAGCTGTCTTGAGAGGCTGGCAAGCAATCTTATTAGCACCCAAAGGGTAAAAGAATCCCCTAACTTCTTAGAGAATAAGAGTAGTTCTTGTTCACTAGCACCCAGTGCCCAGTACAGTATGTGGCAAACAGGATGAATAAATGTGTCCCATGAATGAATAAAGGCACCGAAGAACTCCCTCTCATCAAGCTTGAAAATGCCACCCTTCTCTAAAACACGTCAGCTGGTCTAACATGCAGCCTGTTGTCTTTCTAGGAAAATACTGAGTCTTCTTTCCTAATTAATTCCTTTTACTGTTTGTTGGTAGTTCACCCCAAATTTAGAAAACTCAGATACAACATAAAATGTTGTATTATTACTTTTCATTTCTTTCCAGTGCCAAGCAAATATGACTGTAAACAAAAGCTAATAAACCCTGATTTAAAGGCATTAATGCCTCTAGTGAGTGCGCTGGAGGTATGGCAAGATGATGCAATACCACAAGGACCTGTTTTAGTTAAAAGTCATGTTAATGATTTCACTCTTCATAGTTGCCCAAAGAACCCTGAGAAAGAAACCTTCAACTCTTACATCGTTTTCTGTCTTAAGGGTAATGAACCATATGTGTAGACAGCTGCACTGTCTGTAAACTATGGTCATTAATTAGACAGGAGACAGGACACTTCCAGGGAGAGGCGGGTGGAGGGAGAAGGGTTAGACTTTGAAAAGTCATGGTGATTATTAATAACAGGAAGAGCAGGGAAAAGGATAAAATGCTTGTCCTCCATATTTCAAATATATTACATTGCCCATAGTAAAGAAGTGGTGGAAAGGTCTGGAAAGCACTGTGAGGGTTTTGGACCTGCTCATGAGGCCAGAGTTAACCAAAACAAGATACCACAGACAGGAATACATATAGATCCATATATAGAATTCTAGAGATGATGCCAAATTGGTGAATCATTTGCTCAAGGGAAAATGTTGATTTAGTCATAGGGAGATACAATTACAGTGCAGAAAGTAAATCAATGAGTAAAAGAAGAGAGCATCAGGTCTAAGTGTTCCCCCAAGCATAAGGTATGAATCCCTAACTGAGAGTAGGAAACATGAATGATTGGAACTAGGTCATGAAGCATGGAGCAAGAGTTCTAGGTGGGTCAGGGCAAGCAATGTCAAAGGCTATGACCAACATAGACCTTACAGCTTACGGACCAGATCCAGCCAGAGAAATGGTCCAGCCCAAGGAGACATGGTGTGCCCATGGTATCCCTAGTCATTTTATAGGACACACTAGATATCTCTGAAAACATATGTCAAGAAATAGAGATTACCAGGAACATGTGTATGCATTTCTGGTTCTTGAATCTTTTGCAACAATCACGAGTGTCTGTGCAGGAGCCAGCACATAAGCACCCATGGTCTGGGACTGTATCTGTCTACAGAACACCACCTTCCCAGAGCCTCACGTAATGGTCGGAGAAAGCTCAGCTGGGATTTTTTAAAATTAATTATAGCATGTATTTAATGTAAAATAGAAATAACCTGCCAACAAGAGATATATTAAAGGGCAAACAATAATCTTAAAAGTCAATGATGATGGATGATAATGATGTTTCAATGTAGGTCCATCAACTGTAACCAATGTACCATCCTAGTGAGGGATACTGATAATGGGGGACGGCCATGCATGTTTAGGGGAGGGAGCATATGGGAAACTTCTGTACCTTCTGCTCAGTTTTTAGTAAAGCTAAAACTTATCTAAGAAACAAAGTCTATTTAAAAAGAAGCAAAAGATGTGAGTGAGAATGATAAAGACACAAACTTTGTTTGCATGATCATGGAAATGTCCTGCTCTATGGAATGGCAATAGCAACAAAGTGTATCAGTGCAGAGAAGGGCACCAGACAGGAACGACCAGACACAATGACAATGGAAGGGAGATTCAGAGAACGGATGAAAGTGTGTACAGGAGAGTAGACAATCCGATTCACACGGGACGAAGAGCTCTCTGATAGTTATACGGCAGGTGTTTTAGCCGACCGGGGAAGAGCCAAAGTAGAAAGACCATCACGGCACCACTGGACTCATCGAGACATGAAAGTAAATGTATGAATTAGGACTGTGGGAATAATAGGGGTGGGACAGATATTGACTGGAAAGAACTGATGTGTTGTGCCACTTTGGTTATTAGGAAAAGAAGAAAGAAAAAATTGGGGCAACTTTCAAGTCACTAACTTTGTAGCTACAAAATTTTGTAGGGGCTCCATAAATGTTTTATGGATGAATAAATAAAACATGAACACTCCTCAAATTCTTATTGTAAAAATTGTGGTGATAACCTTTATAAGGTCATTTTTAAAATTCAGGCAGCATTTATTGAGAACCACATAACTACTAAGTTACCTGTTGAATGAAGTTGAAAAATGAGAGAGAAAAGGAACACACCACGTGGATAGAAGCATGTGCAGCATTTAGGGGGCGACCCTGTTTTATATTTTCTTGTCCCAGTGTCCCCAGGAGAAGATTAGACAGGTCAGACACAGTGCTGATTTGGGTTCATGAAACACTGACACTGTGACGGTGGCCAGCGGCTCTCAGCTGTGCCACTGAAGAGGCCTGCACAAGGTCCTCTGCCAGCAAATCTGGACCACTGTCCCTTCGGAAGCCCCAGTGTGTCAGGCTGGCCATTGATTATCAGTGTCGGAAACTCCCTTCACAAACACATGGCACACTGCCCTGAAGGCTTACCTTCAAATCAAACCCCCTTCTGAACATCCACAGCATATTATGTTGTCTTTTCTCTTTTATGTTACTTACTACTATCTATATCTTACTAAGTTTTGGTGTTGTTATGTTTTAAAGACTATGTCTTATGTCCACAAAAAGAATGAAAGTTATCAAGGGACCTTCAAAATCATCTAGTTCACACTTCCTTCCTCCTTTCAGTGCATGAATTCCTTATATTTCATTTCTGAATTGTAAACAAGTTTCAGCCAGCTGAGACAATTCTGCATGAGTGAAATAGATAAATCACCCAGTATTAAAACTACCCAGTAGATTCTTCAGGTATGCTCTTCAACTGTACCTTACCTAAAGAGCCTGCAAATTAACAACTTTCCTTATCATTAATAGAATCTATTCTTCAAAGTTAGTTGAATAGGCATTTATTGAACACTTATTGCACAGGGATCCCCATTTTCTCTGTACTGTGGATATAGGAATGATGAAAGCATGGGCTATCAAATTTTGCCTGAGAAAACAGACATGTAAATAAACACTGCATAAATATTGATAATATAATAAACTAAATATGTACAATTGACATACAATTTATAGGTAAACCACAGAAGTGAAAGGATGTTCCTAATAGCCTACATTAAATGTTATCTGACTTGATAATGAATTAGAAGTGAGTGGCAGATCATTCTAGGAAGAAAGAAGCACTCATGCAAAGAATCAATGGCATGAATTAAAAAGTTAAAAAAAATTAAAAAAATAGAATTAAAAAAAACAGGGCCTATGGAAATACGGAAGAAACAGCCTCTTAAACACGTGAGAAGCCATCCATATTAATCAGGTCAGGATTCGAAGCATGAAATGCTTTGTGTGTGCTCTGATGTACTGAGACACCAACCCCTGGATCTGCAAAGGGAGGACGACTCCTCTGGCGGTCTTCTCTAATTGGAAGCAATCAGAAGTTTCAAAGTACAATAGTCATATGGTAGGCAAGGACCTATCTGAGTTCTAAACCCATACATAATCAGCTGAAACAAATTGAATTGGGCCTGAAAGAGAAAATTATATTTCAGCAACAATAAGAACAAGAATATTAGGTCAGATTTATGGAGCATTTACTGGGTGAGAAGCCTTATTCTAAGTACCTTGTTACACGAATGGATTCACAAAATATAGAAAATGCAGATGATTCCTATAGGTAATCCCATTTCATACACGAATAAATGGAGGCACAGAGAAATTTAATAATTTGCCCAAGATCAAAGAAAAGGTAGCAAAGTAAAATCTTATAGATAAGTAGCATGGAGGGCATGGTATTGCTACTCTTACATATCATTAAATAAGAAAGGAACTCTGGGAAATGATGTGAAGTAGTCTTTGGAACAGACAGTTTCTGAGCAAGTCATAAGTATGTATAGTGAGTTTTCCATGTGGCTCCTGGAAGTAAACAACTGGATGCCAAAGGGAGAGGTCTGTATGTGAGGGGCTCTAGAGTAATACAAATGAGGACATCTTTTGGAGAGTTATTTAAGCTACACGGAGGAATACTCATCTGAAGTACATGTGTTTAATAGTGTTAATGTGTACCAGCCCCATAATTCAGTTTGGGAGAATAAGAGACATGACAAACCATAAAAGTGATATAACAGAATGATGAGCAAACTTCTGGGCGAGTCAGGTGACAACAATGGCAAATGTTTGCAAAGTGCTCATGACATAACCTGCACCATCCAGGAACTTTCCAAGTCTTAGATCCTCAATCTTCACAACCCTATGATATATGATATAGGAACTACTGTTATCCACATTTCACAGATGAGGAAACTGAGGCAGAAAGAGATGGAGTGACTCGTCTATGGTCTTGCAACCTGTAAGTGGCAGACCTGAGATTCAAGGACAAGCAGGCTGGCTCATAAGTACTATATTAGGCACTCTCCCTTAAAGGAGATGACAGGTAAGCAAAATATGTAGATTTTAAGTAGAAACTATTCCTCTATTTTGTTCATTCAGTCAAGAAAACAATTTATGAACGTCTATTATGTGCTGGACACTATTAGAGGCACTGTGAAGATAGTGAACAAAAATAACAAGACTTGCACTCAGGGCACTTAGATTAATTAAGGAAAAGAGGACTTAACTGTGACAGGCACTGCACCTAGCCCTTTACATCCCACAGCTAATTTAACCCTAATTTAATCTCACAACCCTTTGAAGTATACACTATTATCATTCTCATTTGGCAGATAAGGAAGCTAAACCATAGAGGCTTTAAATAAAGTCACACAGATTGTAAGCATGGATGTAGACTCAAACCCAGATCTGCCAAAGCTCATGCTTAAACCAGTTTACTCTAGTGCTTCAAGGAGAAATAGAATCAAAGGAAGTATTTTAATGATACAAGATATCAGAATCATTTCTAGCCTTAAAATGGACAGGAACCAGAGGGAACTGGGGCAATGGTTCAGCTGTAAAGATCAGAGAGCAAAACAAGATTATTCAATGATATAGATGACATTTTAACCAAAGGGCAAGAAAGTTATAAAAGAATATTATCTGCATATTTTTAGCTGGACTCTCTCAAATGTTTGACCATAAAAGATTTGGCAGAGTGAATGCAAATCACTGTCGTGTGTATCATCTTTTTTCAAACAAAACTTTAAAAATACTAATGCTGACCCAGAATTTCCACAGCCTCATAGTCAAGGATTGAAATTGTACAAGATGAATTTTGCCCAAATAAACAACAGTAAATCTCTTATGAATGAACATATAGAAGATAAAATTTATTTTTCTGTCTGAAAGAAATGGAAGCAGGGTTAAACTAGGCTGAGCTATCTTTGAAGGGATCTGCCTTTTTTCCTTTTTAGTGTTGCCTTTATTTCTTCACCTTTTCCCTCCCTGTAGGAAGGATGCCTTTGTATCATCTGTTATCAAGGAAAACCTGCTGTTCCAAAGGCACGTGACATGTCAGAAATACCTGCTGGATGCTCTGACTTGGCTCTGAATTCCAGCTGCTTATAAAGCCTTTGTCACAGACAGAGAGAATGCTCAGTTCCAGATTAGTGGTAATGTGATCGTTTAAAAATATTATCCATCCCTGTGATAATGTCTTTTGGGCCGTCACCATGTCAAAGTGGTAGGTCAGTGTTATTCTGATCATTATTGTCCCCCAACCCAAAAAGGATTTAAAGCTTGGCATTTAAAATAAGCAGACAAGCTCTGTGAGTCCAGAGTTTGTTGCTGTTATGTGACTTTTTCTTTATGAAATGGCTTAAAGTTTTTACTACTGCCTTGTCATACCCAGCAAGGGTATAATTGTTTTTAATAAGTCAGATCTTAATAGTTATGTTATAATCAGCTACCACTTAACCCCAGGAATGTAGTTTTCTAACTGGAGAAAAATTAAATCTTATGTTTTTCAACCTTCTTAGAAATTTTTGAAATACTCTTTTATCTATGTCACATTTGATCATCAAAGCAATGCTATATGAAAAGCAAAGAGAATGCTATTATCTGCTTCTCAATGTATGGAGACAGAGGCTTAGAGCAAGGATGGGTGTCAGCCTAATCATAAATAATAAGAAAGTGACAGAACTAAAGTTTAAATTTAATTTCCCTTTGTTTTTGTTTTTTTAATGCCAAATTATTTCTATGTTGACACTGTGAAAATTATAACAAAACATGAAAACTTGAGGAAAGTTTAAGAAAATTTATCAACAGTAACAGTTTATATAACACTACATACATTTCATGCAACGTACAGTTACATAAAAGCCTACCTGCTTGCAGCATCGTGCTTTTGAATACATTTTATATCTGAAAGTTAAATCTTAGGCAAGGATAGGTCTTTAGGAAAAAGTGCCACGTCACCTGGATCCAGCTGGATGCTGAAGACTTTAGGACAGGGTGGCTTCATCTCCATGCCTGGACAGTTTCAGACATATACTTTTCTTGGACTCTTTTATGAAACTTTCTTACTGTTATTTGTTCCCATTTATTTCTAGAAAATTCTTTGGTCCTATGCACATGGATTTTCATCACATCCTAAACCTGATGTCTGTTTTCCTCAGATGGATTTTCATGATAGTATGGTTCCGAGTAAGACAATTTTGCTTTCTTACAAATTCAGAGCTATTTTCATTTTCCCAGTCATCAATCACTAAGACACACAAAGATCTCTCCAAGATTCCTTTGCCAATTAAGTCTTTATGAATAGAACACAGATTATATTCCTCAATCTCTCCATTAATCCAAACTAATAGCTTTCCTTGTAAAACACACTTACAAATTATTTTACCAGGCCAAAACATAATAAAATATTTCACTTGTAGTTCAAAATAATATATATTCAAACAATGATACATTGTTTTAATCTATTTAATTAGCAATTTAAAAATAATTCATTTTGCTGGATATGGCATAAAACTGGCATTATCAATAACTGATAGAGTGTTTGTCTTTACAACTTATGGGGAAATATTTTGGAATATGCATTTAGATCATTCAATAAGTTCATATAATAATTAGCTTGTAATTCCTCCCCTAGGAATAATTCCAAACTAATAAAACAAACAAAAATTGGACAAAAATTTATGTGTCAATATATTTACTGACAGCTATTTATATTACAGAATAAATAGGAGATACTTACAATCTCCACAAAATAGAATGAGTAATGTAAAACATGGTACATCTATATCAGAGAATATGATGCAGAGTTCATGTGTTCAAATAGTATTTCATGAAATAAGAAAAAGTTCCTAATAAATGTTTGGATGAAAAAAACAGCAGGATACAAATTTGCATGTGTACAATGATTTCTTACGTAAAAACGTAAATACAAGTGAAAATGTAAGCTTGGACAAAGAAGTTACCAAAGGGCCTCAGTTCTCCATCTGGGTAGACATGACAGAGAAGCTAAACAGAATTATAAGATAATGCATAAAGTGAATTGATTCAAAGGGGAAAGAACTCAATTAACTCTAGAGTTTGATTATACAACAACTTCTGGAATTCCTCAGAAACTTTAGGGTAACCTTCAACCTTTCAATAATGTATAAAATCAGAGACTGAAACCATTACGCCCAGATACTAAGGGAAAGGAAAAGACATATGGTGTCCAAATGTATGTTTGTTTACTTTTGGGGTATTTTTTTTCTTTGTAATTGAAGTAGAGGTAGAATAATTTTACTACCTGCCTATGGGATAAACTGCAGAATTTCCAGAATCTTCCATCTAGCCTTAGTTTATTTACATATCAATAGATATTTACCACTGCAGAGCCTCCCCTCCATCTGGGGCAGGGGTGGAGAGGAAGATGGCCATTCTCTCCACCCCTCTGTTCCTGCTACATAATTGATCTAGCATCTGCCAGTCACCAAGGACCCACCAATGGAGTGTCTCCCAGAAGGGGTGAGTGGAAAGCAGAAAGCTCACCAAAGGGAGCAGAGCATGAGCAGTGGCCAGAGGAAACAGATTGGGCCCATGCCTAGCTGGCAATTGAGCAAGCTGTGAGCAATAAAAAGAGTTTCTCCCAACCAACCCCTTTCCCTAGACTTATTTCGGTTTCACTAGTTTAATAGGGAATTCAACCTGGGTGGGGAATACTCTTACCCCTGGAGTAACACTGTCCTATTCCAGTTTTCTAGATGGATGGATGGTGACATTTTATAAGTTAATGATGACCTAATAGATTGCATTTACCATCTTTCATTCAATTAATTTATTAAGCAACCACTAGGTGCTGTGCCAATCATGAAAATTATTATGGAGAATTCAAATAATGAGGGATTTATAATTTAGTTGAAGGAATAAAATTAGTTTATTTAAAAAATCAGAAAGTAAAATTACCTGGAAAGTTTCTGGTTTTGTAATAAGGAAGTTTTGAGGAAGTTTTCAACATTTTTTCATGGAAAGAAAATCGAGGCTTCTGCTTCAGGTAATATAGGTTATGTAATTGGGAACAACCCTTCTGTTGAAGATATTGTTCAAAGATGAATGAAATAAAAATTGCATCTTCCATAAAGGCTTTGAGAAGCTAACTAAATACTAAGCAATTAGTAAGGTCCACATTCAGGAGATGCCAGGATCCCAATGAGAGGAGAGCACTGAGGACCGCTTTACTTAGGAGCATGGTTTGGCACTGAGAAGCATCTGGGGGTGTGCTCTTGGGCTGCCTGGGGTGGCCAAGGGGACAGAAATTGGAATCTCAGTCCTGACAAGGGGGTAGAGCCTGGTAAAGAATCCGCACTTTATGATAGAACAGAAAGGGCTCTATGCCTTGGAGTAACAAATAAAACAAAAAGAAAAAAACTGCTCTCACACTCTACCCCTTGGTTTACATTGTTTAAACATGAAGAAAAACTCAAGCCTTGAACTTGGAAACATTACTTCCACATTGCCATCATCTTCAGGTATCTTAAAAACATAAACATATTTCCCTTTCCTAGGGAAGGGGAATATTATCCTGTGCTTCAAATTAATCTTTTAAATAAATTTTCAAATGCAAGATCAAAGTAAATCAATCATACCAGTAAAAGATAACAGGAGGTACAGGAGCCCCCTTACCTACAGTTTCCCCTTCTGCAGTCTCAGGTCCTCATGGCCAGCTGTGGTACAGAAGCAGATGAGCCTCCTCCTAATGAATGGCCAGAAGGTCTATAGCAGCCTAACAATCCCTACATTATTCACCTCATTTTAATCTCATCACAGAGGCATTAAATCTTCTCATTCATAAGCAGAAAGGTCAATATAGTATAATAAGGTATTTTCAGAGAGAAACCACATTCACATAATTTTGATTAGAGTATATTAACTGTTCTATTTTATTATTGTTGGTAATCTCTTAGTGTGCCTATTTTATAAATTAAACTTTATCATAGGTATGTATGTATAGGAAAAATATAGCATATATAGGTACTTCCCATGGTTTCAGGCATTCACTGGAGGTCTAGAATGTATCCCTCACAGATAAGGGGTGGGATTTCAGGGTAAAACCAGCAAGGGAAATGTAAACAAATAACAGAAATAGACACCGATATTGCAACTAGAAGATCTGTAAAACTATTATGCATGTTGTGCTTAATGAGTTAAAGATAAGCATACAAAGTTTAGAAGGTAACTGGAAACTATAGAAAATGACAATATATCTGAAAAAAAACCACACCTGAAATATGAACACCAAAAAAGTATGAAAACCAAAACAAAGAACTCAATGGGTAGATTTAAAAGCAAATAAAATGCAGCAGAAAAAAAAAGAATTATTGTACTGATCTATATCTCTTCACATTGTCTTCCTTTTGTCTTCCTTCTATGCACGTCTGTCTCTGTGTCCAAATTTCCTCTTTTCATAAGGACATCAGTCATATTGAATTAGTGTTCGTTCTAATGACCGCATTATCTTAACTAATTACATCTGCAACAACCCTATATCCAAATAAAGTCACATTCTTAGTAACTCACAGTAAGAACTTCAACATGCAGATTTTTGAAGGAAACAATTCAACCCGTAACAATGACCCTCACCATTTCTCTCTATCTGACTAATAAAATGTCGAAAACCACTGCTCTTGAGTGTCTTCTATCTTAAACAAGATTCTTTTCTATAGCTGTCAGTCAACTCCAGTCTAAGTGTTTAATAAAACCCATGCTTAGGAAAGATTGTTCTTGTTCTTTATCTACACAGAACATTCCACTAATGCTTGACTTCCCTTTTATTCGCTCCCCTATCCCTTAATTTCCATTTTTGCACCTTAATGCTACAGTAGCTAATTCAACTTCCTGAGTATTTTCATCCTGAAGATATACATTCATTTTTACCATACCCTCCATAATTCAGTCCATTTTTGTTTATGTAGTCCTGTAATATATCTTGCTAAATATTTCCTGAAACATTTTGGTGGATGTGTTTATAGCTGTCTTTCCATCTCAGTTTGCACATATTTGTAACAAATGGAACTCTTAGTACTTTTTGAGATGATAAAGAATAGCTGTTTTGAAAAGCTAGAACAGCCTTTAGACCAAAATGTGCCTTGTTAGATTATGGTTTTCCACAATCCCAGATCAAATATTTCTAAAGATGAGTCTAGACCTTAAAAATCATATTGCTAGATGGTATAATAGGAAGAGTCTGACCTTTGGAGTCAGATAAAGCTGAACTTAAGTCCCAGATGCACTTTACTCACCTTTGGAAATGGGGCTTAATTTCTTATCCAGAAAATGAGAGTAATGAGATCAACTTCATAAGATTTTTATGTGAATCAAATGGAATAGCTCAAGTGAAGGATCTGTTATATAGCAGATATTCAACAGTTAATCTTTCCTTCTTTCTTTCTTTTCCTTATCTGGCCACAATTACACATTTGACACAAGTTCTAATTTGGGGAAAACTAAACTGGACATCCATAGAAAAGAGAGTCCACTGGCAACATTTGATTGTATCTGTTTTGGAATGTTCCTTGTTCATGGAGGCTGGCAATCCATCTCAAAACAGACTCTGATCACAACCCATGTCTGTCACCCTGCCATGGTTTTCATCAGTCTTGATGGGTGTTAAGTGTGCAATCTTCCTAGTTATATAATTCACCAGGATTACCTCTATGCATACTCTTCGATCACTTTGGGCTTATGAATAATTAAAAATAAAAACTAGTAAGTCTTTTTCCTCACTTTTTCCCACTTAAATACAAATTGTTTAAATATTCAGACATATCTTTCAGAATTATTCATGATATCTGTGGGCAAACATTTTCCCCTCCAGGAGAACATACCTCCAAATTCACATCATCCTGGTTGACAAACCAGGATTGTCTATGGAACAAGCAATAGCCCCATTTTTCTTCACAACAGCACCCTTAGTTTGTTTACTTTCTTCTGCAAAGAGCATACCCTTCATGGAAGCCAAGACCTCTTCTAGCCCCAGGTTGGGAACCTTTGTAATTCAAGCCAATCATGCTGAACTTACTCTTTGCCAGCCATGCATTGAGGTGTACAAGATGGACTTCATGGGCCTACTTAGAAGGGCCTCCTTCTTGGTTTAGTGCTCTGGTCACCTTCACCTTCGAATTCTTAATTTTGGGCAATGAGACCTAAATTTCATTTTGACTTTGGCCCTGAAAGTTAAGTAGCTGGTTCTGCAGGCACAGTCATGTGGCCCAATGCAGCATAATGAGACTCGATGGAAAGACTGCTGGGAAGCCCCAGGGAGGTTTTCTTCTCAGTTCATACACAGAGCAAACATCTCTTCTTCTGCCTCTGGACATGGCATACGAAGTCTGGAAATGAGGCCATGTGAAGAACTGACCAAGAGGATATGCCACCATTGATGACACAGCCACACTGAACCCTAAACTGCCATATTGTTATTTATTGACTGATTATTACCAGAGATGGCAAAAAAGCTTTACTGTTAGCATCACTTTTAGATTTCCTGCTATTTGAAGACATAAGTATCAATTTAAGGTAAAAATTGTTATTTATCATGCCAAATCTATTCTCTCCCTTTTTCCTTAGTAGGAAAACCCATTTTACTTGAGTCTCTGATGTATCTAGTTATTATATTTATCACCCTCTCTTGTCACTATGTTGCAGGAACCGCGGGAACTACGAACAAGGAGTTGGGACACCAAGACGTTTGGTGAGAAGCAGCATTTATTAGTGTCAGCACTGGCTCATCAGATCCCTAACCAGCAGGGCCGTGCCTTTTATACATTCCCTGCAAGGTTAGGGAGGAGTCAGCACCGAGGAACCACTGCAGTGGGAGCTATTAGGTTACTAGGTGTATTCAGGATGCTAGTAATATTTTAATCTATCTCTGTAAAGGTTACCCAGATACCCTATTATAAACTAATGGGCTTCCATGACTATGATCAACAAGCTGTTCCATACGACTGAGTCCTGGTGGGGGGTTAATACATTGTTAAATTGTTTCATTCTCAAGCACCCAAGCACCTTGTGATTCCTCTACATTCCTGAAGCCTCAACAGAAACTTTGTCTCCTTGGCTTCCTACCACAACTACTGTTGAAAAGGGGAGATATGAACAAAGAGCTCTGTGCAATTTTTAAAAAGATTGTCTCAAGAGACATGATTTACCTGAAAGAAATATTCCTTTTGCCTTTCCCTCCTTTCTCCTTCATGCTGCTTAAAATAAACATGACAAGACTGGAGCTCCAGCAGCCATGTTGAAACATGAGGTATTCCTAAGTATGAAAGTCAACATTAAGGCAGTTGAGCAGACAGACAGAATGAGCCTGGGGCTCTGATGACTGTAGCTGCTATCTGCTTTGACCTACATGTCTTTGGGCTTATTTTATGTGTAAAAGGATAAATTGCTACCTTTGTCATGTTGACTTTTCTGTTACGTATTTCCAAAAATAATCTTAAATTATATATCACAAATATATTTTTTTCAAAATGCAGAAATTGACTCCACTGTCAAAATATATCCATGTGTCTAATAAGAATAAATTCAGATTTTTTTAGGACTGTTTTCTTTTTTTACTGGTATAGACATGGAAAAAGCATAATGTCACTCTCCCTGAAACTTCACTGCAGGGTTCTCTAATGCACAAACTAGAGCATCTTAGATTCTTAACTTGGTTTGAAGATAGGATTTGGCTTCTATACAAATGGATTAGAGGAAGAAGGAATATGATCCAGAAAATGGGCTTGCTGCAGAAATAGCCAAAGCTCTTTGGATTTCAAAGCTATATTTCAAAATGTATGAAAGATTGGATTCTTCATTTCACACACACAGATTTTTCTTCTTGAGGCACATCTGCTGTGCTTTCAAAGTATTGAGACGTTTTGGGTGAACATATACAAAATGAGGCACATGCTTGAGAAAAGGAAGACAAACTAATATCCACTCTATATAACAGCAGATCAAACGGCACTCTGAATCTGGTCTAATGATTAGCTTTTCAATCTACCCACTATCTTAAAAACAAGATCTAGTTGCTAACTCTCCTAAAGCCAATCTCACACCTACCAACATCCTTCCTTTACATAAAAGATGGATTAGACTGTCACAAAAGTTCATATAATAAATTACTCCCCTAAATTCTGGATTGGGATAGATTACATATATGACTCACTCTATTCAACCTATCTGGCCCCACCCCATACTAGTTCCCATATGTCTTGCTTTTTCTACCTACAGTGAGACATTCCTCTGTATTCTTACAGCTTCTAGTACTAACACCAGAGCACTTATCACTCAGTACAGAATTGCTGATGTACAATTTTTCTTGACAATCAGACAGTGAGCTCTTTGAGGGTAAGAATGCGTTTTTTTCCAACTTGGTCTGTTAAGGTGTAGAACAGTAACTGGCACAAAATAGTCAGTGTTTGTTGATGGAAGTATAAATAATTTAAAAACTACTAAGGCATTCCAATGCATCGTCCAAGCTGGCTATATATTATCTTTGTTCAACTCTAAAACTGCCATACAGTGTCTTATACACTGTAGGATCCTAATACTGTAAAGCCTTGGGGTAACATGCTCAGAAATGTTACAAAATTGCATGTTACACAATCGGGAATTTGCCTCCTCTGCCCAGTTCCCATTCTTAAATAGTGATAAGCTGATATTTTAACTTTCATGGGTAGGGTTGGAGGAGAAGGAATGGAAGGCAAGGCCAGGCATGGAAGTGGATTTCCATATTTCCAGTTTTCTCTTGCATCCAGTTCTCTAGATTAGGATTGAGAAACAGGTTCCTACTACCAGTGACATTCCTGAAGTTTGCTGTCCCCATTCTAGGAAAACCAACCGCCACAATACACAGAATCTTCCCAATCAATATTTAGGCTTTAAAGAACAATTACACCAGGCTGCACCATACTGTAGAAAGACTGGGGTAAGTTTGGATTACACAAGAATATCACCAAACCTCTGGTCTAGTAACAGCATAGACCCAGCTTAGTCATGTCATTACCCTTTTTATGAGTTCATATTTTATGCAATTCAATTATTTTGATACCAATTATCATGTTATGGTGGGCTTATACATTCAACTAAAAAGATGAATATAAAATAAAATGAGAAAAATGAGATTAGAGAGTCACATAATTAATTAAACCCACAGATCCATGACAGGTTCTGAAAATGTACTTGCAGTCCTTGAAATCACTGGAACTATGTAAACAAGTTTAGAAATAACATAAACTCTGTTCAAAGAGCTAAATTTTAGAAGAAAAATATCTGAGTTTCTACCACCAGGAAAATAGAAAAATCTACCTGATACAGGTAATATAATGTTTTCTTGCTATTTGCTCAACAATGTGCTCTTTGAATACAAAATGATAATTGTTCATTAAAACATATTTTTAAAGTTCAACCGTGGGGTCTAGGAATAGTGCCAACTAACCAGCCATTAAATTATAGTCCATGCATTTTAATAAATCTATCTGTATTCAAAATACCAGAGCTATTCAATGAATCATAAATTAATTGTGTGACGGAGAAAATTTTGCATACTATAAATTTGGAACTGTTTTTTAAATGTTCTCTAGTTTTAAATACAGAAATATTAACCTTTCTCAATTTAGCATTTTTATAAATTTCATAATGACAAAGAGATGAAGGTAGATACTGCACTTTTCTGGATTTCTATAAAGGACAGAAGATGAAAGAACATTTAAATTATCCCTTCAGGGACGCAACTGAATAAAATCAGGAATTTGACGTCTCTAAACAAAATGCAAACCACCTCATGAATGTAATTAAAATATAATGCAATATAGTCTGGGCACATATCATCCTAGAATACAAATGGATTAAAATACTAGATTTTATTGCAGCAAAAATAATGACACCTAATGTAAAACTTCCAAAAATCTTTAAAAATATAAAAACTCTGAAGAAGAAATCACTTGTAGCAGTCAAAAGTAATTATCATTACATTTTGGTATATGATCTATTCTGCAATATTAATACATGCAACACAGATCATATTCCTCAGGAAATAAGACTCTTTAAGAGAGATTAGCATGTAGAAAGTTTATGGGGGTGAAATTTTGGGATCAACACCTTTGGAGAGCGAAGTAAATAGGATTGGGCAGAACTACAAGGAGCTGAACTTCAATTGAGTTACGATAAAGGTCTCAGTTGATCCCATAAAGAGCTCTGCAGCTGGCATGGCCCGTCAGAATTGTCCAACTTTAAGCGAAAGTGACCAGAACTTTATAAGCCCATGTCAATGGGTCATTGGATGTAGTTTGCTCTTGAGAAAAGTTAACACCAGGCAAATCTGCTCCATTCTGCTAAGGGTAATTCATGCAGACAGACTCCACTAAGAACTAGTAGCTGCCATACTCCCTGTAGAAGGGAGTGTCTGTCCTGAAGGGGAGATCTGGATGACACAACACAACACCTATAATCTACCCCTCATGCCAGTTGGACACACTTACTTTATGTAATAAATTCTGGGAACAATTCTTCCAGGATTCTGTTTGGCCTCTTTTCCTAGAGAAACTCTAGTGAGACGAGCTACACTATCACATCATCTTGGGGCTGCAACTGAAACCCATCATCTCCTCCCTCTACTACTCGTACTGGACTGGTCTCACCCCCACTTTATTACTCTGCTGGTCTCAGTGACTTCCCTGGTGCAAAGACCCTTCAGCCTTGAGGAGACTTAAACCCCAATTACCATGTCCTTATCAGATCATGAGGGCTGATATAAGGCAGCCCAAAAGATGTATCATTGGATTTCATGGATACCAAATCTATTTTTCCTTATTCTGATCATGGGGTCAGTAGTCCTCACTCTTCCTGATAGGGAAATCATTACCATGGGCCATAGGCATTTCAGGATCCATCCTCCCGGGGGACTATGCCTCTCCTGCAGGCAGGTACATCCAAGTCTGAAAACTAGCTCAAATCCAAGAACTAAGGAATTAGAACTCACTGTTGGTACACCTGGCCTCAGCCTCCTGATCATCCATCCTAATACATTTCAATCACATCATTAAAGCATAACGGTTTCACATTTCAGTTTGTCTTTCTCCCAGAGACGCTGGGTTCTTTTAGTCATATCCATTATCTCTCTACCCCAACACCTCCAGCTGCTACTACACATTATTATTTCAGGATCCTGCCATTGTCTTTCTTATCAAGGACCCCAGTTCTATCACATTTTACTACCAGCCCTGGCCTACAGTGCACAGCCACTCTGGCTTCTGAGTGTTACCGGTGCCCCCTCACTTGTACATTCACTTTATTAAGCAGGGAACCTCTAGGTTCTCCCAAAGAACATAGAACACCAGTGGATGACCTCTGTTCTAACATACTCTTCTCTTCACCTTTTCATCTCTTTTCCAACCATTTGCTATAACAATTGTGGCACTTGTCCTTCACTTCTATGGGCCATCACTTTCTCCAACCTTCCAAGAGCCATCCTAGCAATGGGTAAACATGGCCTTCCTAGGTCTTGACTAGTGTTTTAAATCATGTCTTTTTGTGATCAATGTTTTTTTATGACTCTTTCTTATTCAAATTTATTATTCCAGCCCCTTAACCCAGCACTCTCAGAAAGCAATTTCCTTCATACCCTTGGGTCCTGCTAATGTAGTCACCTAAGCTCTGCAACTCCTTCAACTTTTTGTCCCTTTCCTCCCTTCACAGACCCAGCACTTTCCTGTACTTGGTTATGTTGTGACTTGACCCTACTCGTGTAGAACTGTAGCCAGGAGGAGAGCACATGCTGATTCGCAAGATGAAGGCACCAGCATTGTCTTCAAACAAAGGGAAGCTGGGATGCACTAGCCTCTAACAGGGAGTAATGGTCACTTCTGCAGACAGAGTTCAGGGCGATGTGGACTTTCAAGATTTTCAAGCACATCAACCTGATGATTGCACCCTAGCTTTTTATCAGAGCTCCACATCTTCTCATCCAGGACTGTGACCTTGGCCTAGTAGACATGATAGAACTAAAAATTCAACCCTCTTGGAGTTCTGTCACTCTCATAATTAGTTCCCTAACCTGATCCTTAGCTTTTCCTAGACTTTCATAGATAGAAGTTTTTTATATGTTGCCTACAAGGCCCTCTGGCTTTTACCCTTTTGTCCTCAGTTGGAGATTAATCACCTACATTCTTTCATTTACTTTCTCCAATGCATCAATGTTACTCAGCAGGAACCATATAAATTCTATTCCCCAAATCTTCTTTCAGCTTCCCAGGGCAATTACATACCTACATCTACCAGGGGGAACTTTTGAGTAAATGCTTGCTTCTAAGTTTCACTTTAGCTGAAAACTGTACCAAAGGCTTCTTACCAACATGCTTGAAGGCAGGGAGCCTTTATATCCATCACTTTCTATTTCCCTTCCAAGCTCTCCCTCCTTCTATTCAAATCCCACATCCCTTCTCAAGAAGCTTTTTAGTTATCCAACTGTTAATAACATGCTAATCAAATAAGCATTGGTCAGAGAGAGTTTTGGGATTTATATCTATTCTTACCAAAAGCTTCGCCCATATAGGCTCAATTTTCTCCATATCTCTAGTCACTTCACAATCTAAGACTTTCTGCCTATGATTTACTTTACAACCCAAAGCAATAAATTGATTTTTTTTAAATGAGGCTATGATTCCCTTATAGGGAAGACTTTCTTGATTTGGGACTCATGACATCATCATTCAGAGAAGAATGAAACACTAATGGTGGAGTTCACAAACCAAAAGAAAAAGCATCATGGTATTTTGTTTTTTTTCTGTACAAAATATTTATACATCATTCACCTAATAACAATTATCAACAAAACCAACATACTACTAGAAGGCATAAAGCCTCTGTCCTAGTGTGGGCTTTCTTATTCTGATCAAAGCTACATCCTAGATAACTTTCTAAAAGATTATTCTCTTACCTCACAAACAACAGAGGGAGAAGTTAAAATCTTTTTAAAAGTTTGGAGAAAGTGATGGCCCATAGAAGCGAAATGCTAAACCATTATAGCAAATGGATTTTCAGTATCTATTTACTAAGTTCCATTCAAGGTGCACTTTAGCTCTGTGAACAAATTCACAATCATCTCATTTGACTTGTGGAAGAATAAAGGCAGACAGCAGTATCTCCATTACATGAATGAAAATCAATGAATTCCACAAAGTTTGGTTCTGTCTACTCCTTTACTACGTGTCTCCCCATTAGACTGTGTACTCCAAGTGGCAAGGACTGCTGCTTTAATCTTTATTCAAAGACTACTTCTTGAATAAATAAATGAATGAATACATACAGACAGTCCCTGAAAAAGGAGAATCAAGCATAAAATTTAGGGTAACAATATTTTTGAAAGTGCACTGGTGCATTATAACTAAAGTTTCATTCAAATCATTATTATGAACCATTCCTTGCAGATTATTAGCTCTCATCATGCTTTATACTACATAGTAGATGTATACATATATTTGTAACATTCATGTAAACTTTTGTAAAAGGTTGATATGTTAACATAGAAACCTTCCTGTATATAGTTATGTTTGATTTTAAATTTAAAGTAAGCCTTACACACAGCATCAAAGGCATCTTTAATTAAAGCACCAAGAAGAAGAATGAGCCTAGCTCTAATGTGTTGAGATTTTAGTAATTCTATAAAAGCTCTCATTTCTGAGTTTAAATAAAAACACAAGCCAACACTTCAAAGCTCTTGATATAAACAATTAACTTCAAAAAGCTGAATGTGTATAAGCTTTGCTATCAATCTGATCCTTAATTATGTTTTATTTTGTATTTAAACTATTCTTGTGTCACTTGATTTCACTTTATTTCACCTTTCCAGAAGTACTGTTCTTTAGTTTCAGTCTTGCTATGACTGATAACATTTTTTGATCAATGAAAAGGTTGGTGTTGTTTCCAAAAGTAATGGTATGTAATAAAGCTGTTCTACTCCAACAATTAAAAACATTTTATTATGTAATAAAATGGGTCCCTTTTTTTTAGCCCTAGCTACACAACATTAATTCAAACACTAATTTGCACATGATATATTATTGCTAGAGCTGTGTGGGCATTTATTAGTAATATGTATACATACATATACACACATACATATTAGAACATATATTACATTTAGATCACATAAATATCCCATCTCTGCAGTTTTTTATTTTATTTCAACATAATGAGACTTTTTCCTTTTGCAAGAATAAGCCTGTAAGTATAAGTTCAGACTAAGAAAAATTCTTTAAAGTAATTTCATAAGGTAAAAGTGTTTTGAAAAAATATATAAATAAAAATTAAGTGGGACACTTCAGACAGCATCTATCCCAGCATAATTAGTCAGTGCCCAAAGATTTTGCCAACTGAGATATAAATACAGAGTATTATTTTTTTAAGATGGATGTACACCTCAAAGCCCTGGATCAGGAGCTAAGAGAACGGGTCTAATCTCAGTTTGTCAAAATGTAACCTCTGTCCAATCCTGGGAAAGACACCTCTCTTGGAACTGTTTCTCCATTGTTAAATGAGAAATTTGAACGTGCTCAACAGCTGTGACCGGCAGTAAGCGTGTCTACACCATGAGAATCAGCTTGGTTGCTCTCGATGAGAGTTCTTCCTGCCCACGTGCAGTAGAAAACCAGTCCTGCCCGGTGGTTATCAGACTGAAATATTTTTGTGATGTTATGTGAAGTCTCTAAGTTGAAATTTAAATATCTTCTCAAGACGTGTCTAGTGCTAGTGACCTGGGAATATCTAATGCCGCCGCGGCATTTCATGTTCTACTTTGTGTTTGTGGCCCAGGGTCGCTTCAGCTGGGCGCTCCAGCTCCCCAGACCTGCCGGATCAGCTCCTGCTGCTCAACCACTCTGCTCATTGATTCAGACTCCAATGTCTTCCCCCATCCCCATTTTCTGTCTGCTTAATGCTCATTCTTTAGTCAAGACAAATAGTTCTTTGACCATCTGTGGCAATACGCGTGCATGTAGTAGAGGGAAATTGAAAAAAATTAGTCACATGAGGTATTGTACAATGCAGATTCATAGGCCCATCCTGAAGTACTGAAATAAACTCCTATACAGGGTCTAAGTATTTTACCAGCGTCTCCATTAATCCTAACACAGCTGTATCCTAATTCAACTGATGACCCTGGAAGAAACACTGGCTCTGAGGAATTCTTACTTGTTCACCCTGTGGCCCATGGCGGGTGAGGCAGAATGGATCCATTGCTCTAGTGGAGGTAAATTTCTTATAAATTCCTGGGGCATTTTTGATAAACTCAGCTAACATAACATAAATTCAGGCTCTATGCTGATTGCTGGAAATAAAGAAAAGAAAGTCAGTTCAGTCACTGCTTTTCATTGGGACCATCTACCAGGTGAGAGAAACATACTAATCGGTTATACAATTATTCATTTCATTACAACTGCAATTAACATCACGAAGGCCTCCCCAGTAGTCTCTGAGAGTGACTTGTGAGAGGGAATCCTGGGTGAGGGAAGGTTTCTTTAGAAGTTTGACAGAAAATAGTGCAGTGATGCACAGGGATGAAATGGCCTATATGGATATAAATACATAGGTATATTTAAGACAAGATGAAGGAAAATAAGTTGGCAAAGGGGTCAGGCCCCAGATACCGACATTTTACAACCACTCTACTCTAGCATTCACATTAAATGCTATCATTGATATTTTGGTTTTATATCCGTCATTGTGGTTTTTGTTTTCTACGTGGCTCATGACTTATTTTGCAACCCTGTTCCTCCTTTACTACCTTTTTGCACTATTTTCTAGTACATTCCTTTAATACCTCTAATAAATTTTAGTTATTTCCTTAGTACTTGCTCTAGCCCTTGCTATATATAGATCAGAATCGACTTTGAATTTATACTACATCACTACAGTAAGATTTAGGCAGATTACTTCTACAGAGCTCCATTATCTTCCCTTTTTCTGTGCTTTTATTGTCATACATATTAAGCCGATATATGTTAACCCCCCCAAAATATATTATTATAATTATTGCTTTATAGAACCATGTATTTGAAAGAAGCGAAGGGAACAAAGGAGGGTTCAATATTATTTATGGGGCTCTTTCTAAAACACAGCAACCTCCTTATGTACCACTTATGCTTCTCTTTGTTTTCTCCCGTGGATTTGAGTTACCATCTGGTGTTATTTCCTTATTCCAAAATAGCTTCTTTCCCAACCCCTTCTGTGCCTATTGGCAATATATATTTCTACATGTTAAAGGTCCAACAATACAACTTCATAGACATTGTTTCAAGCAACTAGTTTTTAAATTAGTTAAGAGATGAAAGGAAAACAAAAGTATAATTATACTGTTTTTTATTATCACCTTCACCAGAGCTCTTTATCTTGTAGGTCTGAATAGCTGTCTGGTGTCACTTCAAGGGTGCAGCTATGGGCATGTACCCAGCTTTCACCACCAGTGATGAGTATGGTTTTTTGAGCCTGACTGCCTTGGAGTCACCCTGGATCAGACAGAGTACCTTATTATTCAGCCAGCATTTGGTCAAAGGTCATGATTGGGTATCTGGGATAGTAAGATTTCCACCCTGTGCTCCTGAGTTTGTGTGTGCCACTGAGAATGTTTTCATCTCTTCCTGTTGATTGTCCCAGCCTTGCAGACTCACAGGGATGAGTGTAATCCCAGAACAGTCCTTCCTGGACTCTCTCTCCCTGGTCTAGGCATGAACTTCTCAATGCCCTGCTCCAGATAAAGCCTGTGCCCTTAGGCAGAACCGTGGACCTATTCGTCTCTAAGCATGGCCTCTTTACACTGGCCAGAACCTCAGCCCACTGCGCTACAGCTAGGGGATGGGACGGTGGCCTGCTTCTGCGAGAGAGTCACCTCTACTCTATGGGTGGGCATCAGAGTGAATGGTAGCCTCTGGTCTTCTCAGCTTGCCACTGTTGGCATGAAACCTCAACCCTAAAACAACCAAGGGGAGGCAAATTAGGACCACAGTATTCCTGGCCTGATGTATCTAGCATTGAGCCCTTAAGTCAGACTGGAAGCTGATGAGGAAGGAACCCAGCTGTCCTGGCTCTCACCCAGACCATCTGTAATATGGAGACGGGGGCTGCAAGAATGAGACAGGCAGGTGCCCTGCCCCTCCTGGGATGAAACCATATCCCCAGACTGGGAGCTGGAGGGAAAGGGAGCCCTAGTGTCTTGGTTACACTCATTTGGAGTGAAAATAAATTAGGGGAGGCACAGGTCATAGTTCAGATTCTTGGGTTTTTTTTACCAAGATTTAATTGATTTCCTGTATTTATGTTTCTCCATTTGATGCACATGTTAAGGACAATTTCCAGAATCTTAAAACAACTTTTAAAAATAATCTCACCAGTTGAATTTGACGGCATGAAGATCTACCAAGTTCCTCACACAGCCATTCTGGAATTCCCACTCACCACAAAATCAGAAAACGATAATCATAAAGGAAAGGAAAAATAAAACAGGAACGTGAGGCAAATATAGGGCCTTAAAAGTCATGGAAAGAGAATTTAAAGGAGAACATGTCAAATAGTGTTAAAAACTTGCGAAACATCAAGTGAGGCAAGCATTGAATACATGCATTGGATTTAATAGCAAGAATGATGGTGATTTTGATGTGAGGTGGTAAGTACGAAAGTCACTTAAAGGGGTGAGGAATATGAGAATGGTGAGGAAATGGAAAACAGATGTAACCTGTGAAGGGTAGTAGCTACATGGAGGAGTGAATCTAGGGGAGTTTTTACAATGTTTAAATAGATGTGTATAAGAAAAAGCAGTGGCTTGGGTATATATTGAAGTGTAAGTGAACAGGATCCTGCAAAGAAGAGATGATTGAAATAAATGGAATATCAAAGAATATAAGTTTAAATTTTCTAAGAAAGTAGGAAGGAATGGAAATAGAGCCCGGATTGGGACATGGGTGGGTTTGGGGATCGCCTTGTAAAGTAGGAAGCTTCCTTTGTTGTTAGCATGGAAGGAGCAAAGAGTCCATGTGCAGATAGGGTCTCAGGTGGCAGGCTGATGGAGTTCACTGGATATCCAACATGGGAGGGATCTCAACCAAGCCTCCAGTCTAACCTTGTATATTCAGGCAGCTCTGGCATTATCATCTCCTTTGCTGAAAGTAAGGCTCATTGACACATGCAAAGATCAAACACTGAGCAAGCTGTGAAGGATGCACCGTGATCAGGGAAAGGTATAGAGCATGAGACAGCTTTCCTGCCTTTGGTTCTTTTGGATATTCTCCCCACCACCCCATAATGGGTTCAGAGGCAGCAAAATGAGAACTGGACAGTGGGAAGTTGAAGGCAGAGAAGAAAGTAAAAAACATTACATCTGATAGCATATTGTGAGCCTCCCTAGGCTTAAAAAATCATAAATAGAGGCATTAAAACACCTTGACTAGTGAATCTAATTGTATACTTAGGCAACCCATATCCCGCAGCTGAGAAAATTGGGTAAGTTGATTGCTTAAGATAACAAAATCCCTTAGACGCAAAACTCCAGTCTCCCAACTCCTAGTCCAGTGACTATTCTATGCATTGTTTATGTGCATTCTTTTATTTTGCAAAGAAAACACAGGTAGAAGTCAGTAATATAATAACACCTGCAGTTCAGAGCTCATGAATTTGGTATGCATTGTTGGCCTGCACAGGGTCTTAACGCTGAAGTATATAATTCCCAACAGCTAAAGATTCACAGGATTTCACATAAAAATCCAGATTTTGAGATCTCTTGGAAAAGTTTAGATCTGGCAAGACTGAATCCCCTTAGCATTAATTCCCATAAACTGAGTATCAACTTGTCCTTTTGTAAAGGGGAAACATCCCCTAACTCACTACAATTAATTAATATTGGTTGTAATTTTGCTACATGGGGCTGACTTTATCCATTTCAGGTTATATGCCTAGTCCCAATAGGCATTTGAATTTGTACCCACCGTTGTTTTCTAAACATGTATTTTACAGAAGAAGCTAGGATAAAAAAAGTGAAAGACAGTCTTGCTCAAAAGCACAGTCTTATTGCTGCTGTTCCTGTCTGCTTGGAATGGCCCTCCTTTTCATGAACGCTTCCTCCACAATCTCCCTGTCTTCTCTTCTGGACAAATCCCACTAACTTTTCCATCATCTCAAGAATCACTCCATTCAGGAAAACATCTCTAAATACCCAGAAAGGCACTCAGTTTTGGACAAGCCCTCTCACAGCACCCTATGTTCCCTAAAAGTAAGTGCCTCTACTATGTAACCCCTTCCTGATTATCTTTTTATGTGGTCACGCCTCACTAGGTCAGAGACCAACCTCATCTCAACACCCATCAGCATATGGCTGGCATGTGTTAGGCTCTAGGCAAAGATTTAAACTAAATTGCAGTGAACTCAGAGTTCAAATCTCTGGATTAGAGAAAAGAAAACTGAGCAGGAAGGACATCAGAATAGATTACTTCTAATCTCTGCTCGGCATCTAACCATTTGAGTGACCCTGGGTGAATCACATTTTTTCTCTGGGCTACAGGTATTCATGGAAAGTGAATAAATATACTAGACTTAGAGAGCCACAGTGCTTGCTTCACTGATGATGCTCAGAAGGTATTAAAGAAAATAAATTGATGGCAGTTTTTCTAAAGTCTCAAACATCATCCTAGAAGCTATATAACTATGTTGTCAATTCCATCAGAAACAGCATTATACCAAAGTGGGTCATAACTGTCTATTAGTGGCTAAAATGCTGAAGGAGAGTCAAAGGGGATTTCTTGTTCCCACCAGTTTTAGTGTACACATAATCCCTTACAACGGCTATATCTAAACAGAAATAATCTAACCACAAAGCAACCCACTCACATCTTAGCCCATCGGCGACCTCTAGAGGCCTTTTCATTTTTTACACCAATATGAGAAGGAAAATACTTAAAATGTGTATGTTAATCGTAGTAGAAGGCTTCTGATTAAGTTTTTTTTTGGTATCATTACTATATTTTACATGAGCAACATTATGGTTACTAGATACCCCCCATTATCACGTCCCCACCACATACCCAATTGCAGTCACTGTCCATCAGTGTAGTGAGATGCTATAGAATTACTACTTGTCTTCTCTGAGTTGTACAGCCTTCCCCATGCCCCTCAACCCTACATTATGTCTGCTAATTGTAATGCCCCTTTTTCTCCCTATCCCTCCCTTCCCACCCATCTTCCCCAGTCCCTTTCCCTTTGGTAACTGTTGGTCCATTCTTGGGTTCTGTGAGTCTGCTGCTGTTTTGTTCCTTCAGTTTTTGCTTTGTTCTTATACTCCACAGATGTGTGAAATTATTTGATACTTGTCTTTCTCTGCCTGGCTTATTTCACTCACCATAATATCCTCTAGCTTCATCCATGTTGTTGCAAATGGTAGGATTTGTTTTCTTCTTATGGCTGAATAATATTCCATTGTGTATACATACCACATCTTCTTTATCCATTCATCTACTGATGGACACTCAGTTTGCTTCCATTTCTTGGCTATTGAATATAGTGCTACAATAAACATAGGGGTACAAATGTCTTTTTCAAACTGGGCTCCTGCATTCTTAGGATAAATTCCTAGGAGTAGAATTCCTGGGTCAAATGGTATTTCTATTTTGAGTTTTTTGAGGAACCTCCATACTGCTTTCACAATGGTTGAACTAATTTGCATTCCCACCAGCAGTGTAGGAGGGTTCCCTTTCTCCAGATCCTTGCCAACATTTGTTGTTGTCTTTTGGATGATGGCCATCCTAACTGGTGTGAGGTGATATCTCATTGTGGTTTTAATTTGCATTTCCCTGATGATTAGCAATGTGGAGCATCTTTTCATGTGCCTGTTGGCCATCTGAATTTCTTCTCTGGAGAAGCGTCTGTTCAGATTCTCTGTCCATTTTTTAACTGTATTATTGGCTTTTTGTTTGTTGAGGTGCGTGAGCTCTATATATTTTGGATGTAAACCCCATATCAGATATGCCATTTATGAATATATTCTTCCATACTGTAAGATGCCTTTTTGTTCTACTGTGTCCTTTGCTGTACAAAAGCTTTTTAGTATGATACAGTCCAACTTGTTCATTTTTACTTTTGTTCCCCTTACCTGGGGATATATGTTCATGAAGAAGTTACTCATGTTTATGTCCAAGAGAGTTTGTCTATGTTTTCTTCTAAGACTTTTATGGTTTTGTGACTTACATTCAGGTCTTTGATGCATTTCAAGTTTACTTTTGTGTATGGAGTTAGGCAGTAATCTAGTTTCATTCTCTTAAACGTAGCTGTCCAGTTTTGCCAACACCAGCTACTGAAGACGCTGTCATTTCCCCGCTGTATATTCATGGCTCCTTTATCATATATTAATTGACCATATATGCTTAGGTTAATATCTGGACTCTCTATTCTGTTCCACTGGTCTATGGGTCTGTTCTTATCCCAGTACCAAATTGTCTTGATTACTGTGGCTTTGTAGTAGAGCTTGAAGTTGGGAAGTGAGATCTCCCCTGCTTTATTCTTCCTCCTCAGGATTGCTTTGGCTATTCGGGGTCTTTTGTGGTTCCATATGAATTTTAGAGCTATTTGTTCTAGCTCATTGAAGAGTGCTGTCGGAATTTTGATAGGGATTGCATTGAATCTATAGACTGCTTTAGGCAGGATGGCCATTTTGACAATATTAATTCTGCCTATCCAAGATCATGGAATGAATTTCCATTTATTAATGTTTTCTTTTATTTCTCTTAAGCTGTCTTGCAGTTCTCAGGGTATAGGTCTTTCACTTCCTTGGTTAGGCTTATTCCTAGGTATTTTATTCTTTTGATGCAATTGTGAATGGAATTGTTTTCCTGATTTCTCTTTCTGCCAGTTCATTGTTAGTGTATAGGAATGCAACAGATTTCTGTGTATTAATTTGTATGCTGCAACTGTGCTGAATTCAGATATTAGAGCTAGTAGTTTTGGAGTCGAGTCTTTAGGGTTTTTATGTACAATATCATGTCATCTGCAAACAGTGACAGGTTGGCTTCCTCCTTCCTAGTCTGGATGCCTTTTATTTCTTTGTGTTGTCTGATTGTCATGGCTAGAACCTCCAATACTATGTTGAATATAAGTGGGGAGATTGGGCATCCTTGTCTTATTCCCGATCTTAGGAGAAGAGCTTTCAGTTTCTCACTGTTAAGTATGATGTTGACTGTGGGTTTGTCATATATGGGCTTTATGATGTTGAGGTACTTGCCCTCTATACCCACTGTGTTAAGAGTTTTTATCATGAATGGATGTTGAATTTTGTCAAATGCTTTTTCAGCATCTACAGAGATGATCATGTGGTTTTTGTCCTTCCTTTTGTTGATGTGGTGGATGATGTTGATGGATTTTTTAATTTGTACCATCCTTGCATCCCTGAGATGAATCCCACTCGATCATGGTGTATGATCCTCTTGATGTATTTTTGAATTCGGTTTGCTAATATTTTCTTGAGGATTTTTGCATCTATGTTCATCAGGGATATTGGCCTGTAGTTTTCTTTTTTTGTGGTGTCTTTTTCTGGTTTTGGTATAAGAGTGAGGCTGGCTCCATAGAATGGGTTTGGAAGTATTCATGCCTCTTCTATTTTTCGGAAAACTTTAAGGAGAATGGGTATTATGTATTCTCTAAATGTCTGATAAAATTCAGTGGTGAATCCATCTGGTCCTGCAGTTTTGTTCTTGGGTAGTTTTTTGATTTCTGATTCAATTTCCTTGCTGGTAAATGGTCTATTTAGATTTTCTGTTTCTTCAAGGGTCAGTCTTGGAAGGTTGTATTTTTCTAGAAAGTTGTCCATTTCTTCTAGGTTATCCAGTTTGTTAGCATATAGATTTTTATAGTTTTCTTTCATAATTCTTTGTATTTCTGTGGGGTCCATCATGATTTTTCCTTTCTCATTTCTGATTCTGTTTATGTGTGTAGATTCTCTTTTTCTCTTAATAAGTCTGGCTAGGGGTTCATCTATTTTTTTTTTCCTCAAAGAACCAGCTCTTGGTTTCATTAATTTTTTCTATTGTGTTATTCTTCTCAATTTTATTTATTTCTTCTTTGATCTTTATTATGTTCCTCCTTCTGCTGACTTTGGGCCTCATTTTTTCTTCTTTTTCCAGTTTCAATTATTGTTAATTTAGACTATTCATTTGGGATTGTTCTTCCTTCTTTAAATAGGCCTGGATTGCTATATACTTTCCTCTTAGAACTGCCTTTGCTGTTTCCCACAGAAGTTGGGGCATTGTACTATTGTTTTCATTTGTCTCCATATATTGCTTGATCTCTGTTTTAATTTGGTCATTGATCCACTGATTATTTAGTAGCATATTTCTGAGCCTCCATGTGTTTGTGAGCCTTTTTGTTTTCTTTGTACAATTTATTTCTAGTTTTATACCTTTTGATATGAGAAGTTGGTTGGTACAATTTCAATATTTTTGAATTTAGAGCCTCTTTTTGTGGCCTAGTATGTCATCTATTCTGGAAAATGTTTCATGTGCACTTGAGAAGAATGTGTATTCTGCTTCTTTTGGGTGTAGAGTTATGTAGATGTCTGTTAGGTCCATCTGTTCTAGTGTGTTGTTCAGTGCCTCTGTGTCTTTACTTATTCTCTGTCTGGTTGTTCTGTCATTTGGCGTGAGTGGTGTGTTGAAGTCTCCTAAAATGAATGTATTGCATTCTATTTCCCCCTTTAATTCTGTTAGTATTTGTTTCACATATGTAGGTGCTCCTGTGTCGGGTGCATAGATATTTATAATGGTTATATCCTCTTGTTAGACTGACCCTTTATCATATGTAATTTCCTTCTTTGTCTCTTGTTACTTTCTTTGTTTTGAAGTCTATTTTCTCTGATACAACTACTGCAACACCTGCTTTTTTCCCCCTATTGTTTACATGAAATATCTTTTTCCATCCCTTCACCTTTAGTCTGTGTATGTCTTTGGGTTTGAGGTGAGTCTCTTGTAGGTAGCATATAGATGGGTCTTGCTTTTTTATCCATTCTAATACTCTGTGTCTTTTGATTGGTGCATCCAGTCCATTTATATTTAGGGTGATTATCAATAGATATGTACTTATTTTCATTGCAGGCTTTGGATTCATGGTTACCAAAGGTTCAAGGGTAGCTTCTTTACTATCTAACCATCTAACTTAACTCACTTATTACACTATTACAAATACAGTCTGATGATTCTTCATTTCTTTCCCTTCTTCTTCCTTTTCACTCTATATGTTAAGTGTTTTATTCTGTGCTCTTTGTGTTTCCCTTTATTGATTTAGTGGATAGCTGATTTTATTTTGCATTTAGTTAGTATTTGGTTGGTCTACTTTCTTTGCTGTGGTTTTATTTTCTCTGGTGACAGCTATTTTTTAGCCTTAGGAGCACTTCCATCTAGAATAGTCCCTTTAAAATACACTCTTGGTTTCATTAATTTGGTGAGAGGTAAATTCCCTCAACTTTAGCTTATCTGGGAATTGTTTAATCCCATCTTCAAACTTAAATGATAATCTTGCTGGATACAGTATTCTTGGTTTGAGGCCCTTCTGTTTTATTGCATTAAATATATCATTCCATTCTCTTCTGGCCTGTAAGGTTTCTGTTTAGAAGTCTGATTAGAGCCTGATGGGTTTTCCTTTGTAGGTGATCTTTCTTCTGTCTCTGGCTGCTTTTAATACTCTGTCCTTGTCTTTGATCTTTGCCATTTTAATTATTATATGTCTTGGTGTTGTCCTCCTTGGGTCCCTTGTTTTGGGAAATCTGCAGACTTTCATTGTCTGAGAGATTATTTCCTTCCCCAGGTTGAGGAATTTTTCAGCAATTATTTCTTCAAAGACACTTTCTACTCCTTTTTCTCTCTCTTCTTCTTCTGGTACCCCTATAATGCGAATATTGTTCCATTTGTATTGATCACACAGTTCTCTTAATATTATTTCATTCCTAGAGATTCTTTTATGTCTCTCTTCCTCAGCTTCTCTGTATTCCTGTTCTCTGATTTCTATTCTATTAATAGTCTCTTTCACCTCATCCAGTCTGCTCTTAAATCCTTCCATTGTTTATATCTTTTCTGTTATCTCTCTCTGGAAATCATCCCTTAGCTCTTGCATATTTCTCTGAAGCGCCATCAGCATGCTTATGACTTTTATTTTGAATTCTTTTTCAGGAAGATTGGTGATTTCAGTCTCACCAGGCCCTCTCTCTGGTATTGGAGGGATTTTGGTCTGAACAAGGTTCTTCTGGCTTTTCATGGTTATGGGAGTGGTCACCAGTGAGTGGCGTGTGGGTCAGCTAGGAGAACAAAGTCACTTTCTGCTTGCTGGTCGCCTTGCCCATCTCCACTGCCTGTGCTGGTCAACTGCACACAGGGAGCAGCCTCTAGGTTAATCCCCTGAGCTGCTATGGGCAGAGCGGCCCTTGGGATAGCCGAGGGCACTGGCGTGTTTTCTTCCACGAGAACGGCGCCCCTTCATGCTTCCCGAACTCTGTACCGGTCTCCACTGCCTGTGCCAGGCAACCACACCCAGCCCAGGCAGCAGCCTCTGGGTTAATTCCCTGAGCCGCCTTGGGCGGGGCAACCCTCAGGATGGCCTAGGGCACTGGCACAGGTTGCAGGCAAGCAGCGTGTGTTTGCCAGGAGAACAGAGCCTCTTTCGTGCTTCCCGGACTCTGCACTGGTTTCCTCTGCCTGTGCCAGTCAACCACATGCAGGGGGCAGCCTCTAGGTTAATCCCCTCTGCTGCCATGGGAGGGGCAGCCCTCGGGATGTCCTAAAGCACTGGCTGGGGTGGCAGGCAAGCAGCGCATGTTTGCCATGAGAACAAAGCCTCTTTGTGCCTCCAGACTCTGCGCTGGTGTCCACGTGCAGGGGGCAGCCTCTGGGACTGAGCCGGTTAGTCGCGTGCAGGGAGAAGCTTCCGTGCGGTTGCTGTGGGCAGGGCTCCTCCCCGGCTGTTCCGCAGCAATGGCGGGTCAGCCGGTTTGCTTGCAGTGCCATTTCACTACCATAGGTTTAGTTCAGGTTCCTGTCATTTCTCTTCTAGATTACTGATGAGGTCTCCTGATTGTTCTTCTTGTCTTCAAAAGGTAGCCACCCCTCTTTCTGCCACCTCCTAAACTGCTGCCAGAGCAACTGTCCCAGAAACCAAACGTGATCATTTCATTCCTTGCTTAATATCTTATAAAGTATCCTAATATCTTATAGGACTACTGAAAAATGACTTAGCTTAATATGTGAGACTTTTCTTATCTGAACTTCTCATTTTTCACCATATCCCCACAAATACAACCTTTCAGAAGTGTTCTATTTCCCTTTACTGTTTCAAGACTCCTTGTCTCCAAGCAAGTTGGATCTTTTGTTTAGAATGTCCTCCCTCCCTTCTTTTCCTTGACAACTTCCACTTTTTCCTTTAGCATATAGCATAGTAGCTCACTCTTCAAAGTCATGCTTGAGCTCTCCTACCATGGGAGATTCTAGATGCTGCATCTCTGTGTTCCTTTAGCATATCCTGAAAACTGTATCATATCATATATCACACTGTATTACACCTAGTTAATTAATTCTCTGCCCGTTACTCTTTCTCAGATGAGGTTGATTTTTACCAGTCACTTTATGAATGGTTCCCTGTTGTTCTCGTAGTAGTGTTTTTTAAACTTAGTGTAGCATATAAAGTCCTTTATAATCATGCTCCTAACTTTTTAGCATCATTTCCTGATAAACTTTCTACTTTAAAACCTATTGTCCAAATGACTCATTTGCACTTAACATAACGTACTCCCTTAGATCTTTCAGGGACACCATTTTGGGACTTTCTCCACTCTGTTTTTAAACTTATATTCAACAGCCACCCAAGATTATTTTCCTTCCTTGTCCTCCAAAACAACACCCCTCTTCCAGCCATGGTTCTCATCCCACTGTATAGAAATCAACATTCTCTTGGTCTGGCCCATAAAGCTTAAAGGCACTCCAGGAAGGGACTTACTGTTTTGAGCTCTGTATTCCCAGCACCTATTTCCAGCACTATTAGCCAAAGAGCCCAGTGGTTGAGGGCACAGGCTTTGGAGGTCAATAACAGTATTAAAGTCCTTCCCCTGCCACTTTATAGTCATGTGATCTTAGTATATAATTGGATAAAAATATGCATCTTGTAATGCTTTGTCAAGAATAAACAGGATATAGTATGTCAAGGTGTGATTACTGCCTCTGGCACACAGTAAACACTGAATGAATGGTAGAGTAAATGACAGGCACTCAGTTACATCACTGAATGCATGAAAGATTGAATGAGCTGCAAGAACAGGCAGTAGATGGACACCTGTGTGTCAAAGTCCAGAAAAGAAGTAATAAAGACATTTCAGGTGAGAAAGGCACGTGCAAGTGTGAAGACATGTCGCACACAGAGGTGGATACAGCTGGAGCAGAGGATGAAAGGAAGGTGGAGGAAACTAAACAATGATTGAAAATGCCTGATGCTGATGAAAGCCCCTCTTACTCTTAAATGCAGGCTGGGGGTGGGGCCAGACCACACTAAGGGGTCTGGATAGAACCCCAAAGCTTATTAACACTGAGAGTCCAAATGCTTGTTCACAATTCCAGCAGATTATATTTTCCTGATAGCTTAACTGCTCCTCAGTCTGGCCCCTGGAAGATAATCTAATGGATTCACTGGGTTCCCATTGTTATGATTACCCACTTGCCCACTACCCTAACTGCAGCTGCAATTCACAGACCCTCTGGGACTGATGGACAAAACGGCTGTTAAATGGCAACATAATGTTTTACCGAGATGCTGTCTATGGAAGAGATGTTCCTTGTAGAACAACTTATATTTGTATGTTGAATAGCATTTTTGTACTTTTCTTTTTGAAAAGAAGAAAACAAATTCAGCAGGTTCTAAAGATTCTTGCTCAGCTACTGGGTATTTCAGGACCAATCAACCTGGATATACTTCTCTCTTCTTCCTCCTCCCCCATCTTTTTTTTTTTCTGTACTTCGTGTAGTTTCACCCTTTATAAATTAATAAGATTCCTTTTACTATTGACCACCTGCCGTTTTTAGAGTTCTGTAGACCTGTCTCTCCTGTTTTTCAGTTATATCAACAGTACAGAAGTTAGAAATGGAAAACGGTATCCAACCACACACACACACACACACACACACACACACACGCACACACACACACACATTCAAACCTATACCCACATCTAGAATCTATTGTTACTTTGAAATATTGATCTTAGGGAAAGCTGGAAATTGCCTGAAATAAAGCATTAGAGAATCCAGCCCACGCAAAGAGTACATGAAGGAGCTGTGAAAAATGAATTGCCTTTTTCCCATTTCTTATACACTGGACCATGTAAAGGACAACAAAGAACTTGCACCATGACCTCGTCTGCCTCCAGCACTTGGGAAATGCCAACCCAGGTCCTTCCTTACAGTGGTTAGAACCATTTGAAGAAAACAAATAGCTTTCCAAGAAGAAAGGCATGGAATTTCCATATTTCCAGAAAAACATGCTTTTCATAGTCCCTGGCACTCTAGACCCCAACTCATATGAATATTAGGATCTAATATTTCTCATACTATATACAATGTTTTATGTATATTTGTACATCTTTCCACTCAGATGGTAAATTCTCTGCAGACAAGCTGAGCTGATTTGACCATTATTTTCTTTAATTTATCACACAACTGCATTGCATATATTATGAGGCCAGTGCCACACTAGTTTCCAAATATTATAACTCATTTCACCCTTACAACAGCCCTATGATTTAGGGACTGTTACATCCATTATTTTTTTCATATTGGGAACCTGAATTCACAGAGATTAAGTAACTTGTCCAGGGTCACAAGCTATTAAATGGAGAAAATAGGAACGGAAACCAGACTGTGAGGCTCAGGACCTCTGCTTTGAAGAACTTTTCTTTGCTGCCTTTAATGATTGTTGGTTACATCCTAAGGCTAGCACAAAGTTTGGCACATAGTAGGTACTCAGTAAATGTTCATGGAATAAATATTTGTCCTGATTTTTAATATTCTGCTGATTTAAATGTTTATATATTTACTGACATCTCACACTAATATCTGAGCTCTCAGAGGACAGATATCTTGTCTGACTTACAGTTCTATCTATCTCAGTTTTAGAAACTGTGCCTGGAATAGCACTCAACAACTCTTTGTTCAATGAAAGGATGAATGAATGAGTGAGTTATCTTTATGTCAAAAATATGAAATTCTACAGATAGGGACTATGCTATCATGGCCTTTTATCATAGCCTTTTGTATTAGTTTCCTATTGCTACTCTAACAAATTGACAAAAACTTAGTGGCTTGAGAAAAACACCTCACCATTCTGAATGTTAGAAGTAAGGGATGGATCTCACTGAGTTAAAATCAAGGAGTCAGCAGGGCTATGCACCTTTCTGGAGGCCATAGAAAACAGAATGCCCATGCCCTTTCCAGCTTCTAGAGGCCACCCATCAGCTTGGCTCATAGCCCACTTTGATCTACAAACCCAGCAACACTGTATCTTTTTGTGCCCTTTTTCCCTAGTCACATCTTCCTCTGACTGACTTCTACCTCCATTCTCCATTTTTAAGGACCCTTGTAATTGTATAAGGCCCATTTGATAATCCAGGACAATATATTTTAAGCTCAGCTGGTTAGCAACTTTAATTCCATCTGAACCCTTAATTCCAGCTCAGTTATTCAAATTGACATTTTCATAAGTCACAGAGATGAGGACGTGGACACCTTTGGATAGCCAGAATGTCTACCACACCCCTTTCCTCCTTTACAAACTTTCTGATCCCCCATGCCTATCCCTTCACTTTAGCTATAAATAATTTCCTTCTCCTTATTTTTTTAACCTCTGTGTGGTACTGATCTCCTTCAAACTTGTATTATACCTCTGTGTATACATATCTTATCCCTCAACAACACAATAGGCCCTTTGCAGGAAAACATACACAACTCCATATCTTACACGATTTAATACACTGAAAACTTTGTGCATACACTTACCAATATTTTTCTGTAGAGGCACATCATATAGTTTAGTACTTTCAACCACAACTTCTAAAAGATAAAGCTAAATGTTACAAGGCACTAAATAGAAAAGAATAGGTGAAGGCAGATTGACAAGGACATAAATATAAATAAGAGGGACGTGTGTGCTAGGATATGGTGCTATGTGTAAGAGATAAATTGCATTGTGATAACAACAATAACAATAATTTTTAACTGCCATTTATTGTGCCAAGCTCTGCATTAAGAGATTTAATTGTATCTAATTTAAATTATGTTTGTAGCCAGTTAAGTAGATTATCCTCACTATATAGATTAGAAATCCAAAGCTCAGAGAACTTAAGTGAAAGATTGGGAAGAGTATTTTGTATACCTATACCATTCCTACAAAAAAATCTGACCTTTATATTCATTTTATAACTGAAAAAACTAAAATTCAGAAATGTTGGTAATTTTCCCAAGGTCATCCCTGCATCTAGTGTCAGATAGAATTAGAAGGTAATATTTCTGGCACAAAAAAGTATTCAAACTCCCTCAGAGTTTTAGAGAATGCTTAGAAAGACTTGTGTCCTTGACATAAAGACACATTAAAAATGGGGGACCTTAAATGACCACACTTAGTTTATAAATTCTGAAAACTTGGTGATAAAAATGAACAACAACAGCTATGTCCTAACTCTACTGGGAAGATTTGTGGGGGTTTTTTATTAACTTTCTATGAAGAAAATATAAAATCGTGCTCTGGAAGATCCTTAAATAAAGACGCTTATTTAAAAAATTAAGCAATCAATGTATCAATTATATTAGTGTATATGTATGTATATACACAGTTTTTCAAGAATAGCTTTTTTGAAATATAATTTACATGCCATAAAATTCGCCCTTTTAAAATATACAATTCAGTCATTTTGGTATGTTCACAGAGTTTTGCAATCATCACCACTGATTTTGAAACATTTTTATTACCCCAAAAGAAACTCCATATTCTTTAGCCATCACTTCCCATTCCATGTTCAAACCTTTACCTCCACCTACCCCATCCAAGCCCCAGGCAACCACTAATCTAATGTCTGTCAAATTACATTTAATCCAAACATTTCCAATAAATAGAATCATACAATGTGTGGTCTTTTGTGCCTTTTTTCACTGACTATATTTTCAAGGTCCACCCACGTTGTTGCCCACAACAGTATTTTGTTCCTTTTTATGGCCACATAATATGTCATTATATGAAGGAGGGAGGGTAAGGGATGAGAGAAAGGAGAAAAGAGAAAGGAAAGTGAGAGAAAAAGAGGGGAGACAAGGAGAAGCAAGGTAATAGAAGGGGGAAAGGGATGGAGGGAGAATGGGAGGATGGGGGAAGGAAAGAGGGAAGGGAGGGAGGGAGGAAGGGAGACAGGTTTATAGATAAAGATGAGTGAGGGAAATGACTAAAATTTAGCTGACGTTTGAACAACACAGGTTTGAACTGTGTCCACATATGCACGGATTATTTCAATAAATATATTTGAAAAATTTTAGAGATTTGTGACAATCTGCAACATTTTCTCTACCTTACCTTACTGTAAGCATACAGTATATAATACATATAACAAAGTATGTGTTAATCGACTGTTTATGTTATCAGTAAGGCTTCCAATCAGCAGTATACTATTAAATTTTGCAGGAGTCAAAAGTTATTGCAGATTTTTGACTGCATGTGGGGATGGGGGGGGTCAGTGCCCCTAATCCCTGTGTTGTTCCAGGGTCAACTGTATTAAGAAGCCTTGAATAGGTGCAGAAAGAGAGAAAGAGAGTGCATGAGCCTAAGAAGGAGCTCATTTAATGGGAGTAAAGTAGACAAGAAATGCTATGAAAGTAAGATAAGTTTGACAGCAGAAGGAATTTAGTGGAAAATCAACTGTCTGGTTCTTAATTCTCTTAATATAAAGGAAATGACATTTGCACCATTTAGCAAATGTGTATTGTTGGCTCATACTGTGTCTGGCTATATTTCAAACATAGTGAAGGATCCAGAAATGAAATATATGGTCCATGATTTTCAATGGCATGCAGAATCATTAAGTTTTCTTTTCTTTTTGCTGAAGAACTCACATTTTAGGAATATTATAATATCAGAAATAACTTTCCTTATTCATGCTTGAGTTCTGATCTACCACTCAGCAAGTGGATTTTCAAGTGGAATACTTTTTAGGGACGAGCAACTCTCTCCCTCACAGAACAACCATCACAAATGCCAAGGCAACAAGTTTTGAAGCCATATATTATCTGGGTTCAAATCCTGTTTCTACCACTTAGAAGATATGTGACATTGGAAACCTCTCTATGCTTAGTTTTCTCACCTATGAAGCAAGAATAATGGTTGTATTTAATTCAAAGTAATGTTGCAAGGATTCAGTAAGTTAATGTATGTAAAGAATTTAGAACAGCCTGACATATATTGTGTGTTTGGTAAAAGATACCACTAGATGTGAATCACATGATCTATCTTTAAATTTACCTGATATAGAGCAAAATTTTTATGTGTGTGTTTTCTACTCATAGGTTCTAGTTCTAATTCTTCCCTCCTAGGCCTATAAATCTTCAATTCCTGTTTTATGTGCATGTGCAAAATCTAAGACTCATGTTGTTTCCTTTAAAGGAAACCCTATTCCCAAATACTGACTTGGTTAACTTAGGTTATACTAAATATTCATTTTTACACCTTTTGAAAAACATTATAGAATTCTTGAACAAAATATTTTAATAGCTGCAAACTGTTTACAATGTAGCTTGATTCAATAGCATAGTTTTATTCTTGGAAACAGGTTTTCTTCACATTTATTCCAAATAAAGTCATTATTTCAAGGTTTAACTATGTCTGATCATTTTATCATACCCTATTTATAAACAAAATTATTGTCTATAAAGTGTACAAAAAGACCTGTTGCTCTGCCATCACATTCTCACACACAATGATTTTTTTTCTTTCTCTCCATTTATTTGAGGAAACTTATAAATGATATTTTTCTTCATAAGTCTTTAAGTTATGGATTTAAAGATTGACTAGATTTCTTAGTAGGGGTTGTCTCAGAGTTTCAACATGTCCATTAAAAATATTAACAGGGACAGGGTTACATTCATTGTGTCCCAATATAGTTGCCCATGAAATTCTTTCGGTTCTGTATGTGGAACATTTTGGGAAAGTCAGTTGGAGCATTGGAATAATTCTCATTCCAAATAGCAGAAACAAGGATCATTTTAGGAATGAAGGTTCCCTTTTCTTGTCTCTTTTTCTATTGCTATATGGCTATATGTGGCAGCATTTCCTAGCACGTCCCCAGATAGGATTTTAAGTCATAAACCAAAAGGTGATTCTTCCTGCAAGATAATAAGAACCAGACAACATAATACTTAAAAAAAAATAGAGGAGGTGGGGAAAGAGGGGAATACAGCAGAGGATTAATGCTAATAAACACTCAAGAAAGGAAAAATTAACATATGCTGGAACAATTACCCCTTAATTAAATGTTTTCCTCAGGTCCCATGAGAACTTGGCAGCCTACAAACATTAAGAACTGCTAGAAAATGTGGGCATATTTTGACTACAATATTGCAACATTTTAATGAAGACATTAAGATTACTGTAATTAAATGGTATCTTAATGTAATCATCTCTCCAGAGTTGAGGAAGAAATTTCACATATGAGGCTATTTTCTGAATAATCACAGATAAATGGGAAGGAATTTATGAAAAAATAGAACAGAGTTGGTTGAAATTTTAGTCTAGCTGCTAATATTGCCGCTGTAATATCGAACAAGCCTTTCTAGGCCGTCTGTTTCCTGTTTTATTAAATGGACATAATAATGCATCTGCTTTAGCTGCAGCATGACAGAGACTTTGTCACATAGTAACAACAGCAAATTTGAGAGGCTGCTGTTATTTTTTGATCATATATTGGAAAAATTGGAAGAAAGTAAAGATTTTTGTCTGCACACTCAAAAAGGTTAGAATTTGAAAGGAAACAATCTCTTCAGACTTGAGATTTATTCTATCCTTACTGAACCAAAACAGTATTTGCTCATCTGTATAAATTCAATTATGAAAGCATTTGTTGAACACTTTCTATGTGTTCAAATCTGTATTAATAACTATCAAATAATATAAGAACTCTTTGACTTGTATCAGAAGGTAGAGGTTTAACTCCTAATCTTAATCTTTTAATGGCCAAGTGAATTATCAGTCACTTCTCTTGTACTCCATTTTGCTCATCAATTAAAAACTTTCAGTAGTAAATACTGCCTTTCATCATTATTAAAGGGATAAACCAGATAAGGTACAAGAAAACATTTCACAAACTATAAGATGTTTGCAAATGTTCATGATTATTTCAGGGAAATTGGGAAAAAAAAGAGTCAAGCTTTAGTTCATACATTTCACAAAGTCTCTTTATGTGCGGACACAAATTGCTTAAAATCTAGTTGGGAAATGTTTCTCATTCTCCTGCTCTTATTGCCCCTCCAAGTATGTTGTCCTTGGATAAATATTCATAGCCTCTATTCAGATCTGACCTAAATCCTTCCGTCTTCTCTCATATCCATTAATCAACACTGTGCCATTTCCTGTCTCCTGCCTTTTTACTAAGTAGTGATGTTAATACATTTGACTCTTAAACAACATGTGTTTGAACCTTGCAGGTCCACATACACATGAATTTTTTTTTCAATGAGTAATTTGAAAATTTTGGAGATTTGTAAAATTTGAAAAAAACGTTTTATTTTCTTTAGTTTACTTTAAGAATCCAGTATATAATACACATAACACACAAAGTGGGTTATTTGTTTATGTTATCAGTAAGGCTTCTGGTCCACAGTAGGCTATTAGTGGTTAAGTTTGCAAGAGTCAGAAGGTATACAGAGATTTCCTATTGTGTGGGGATGTGGGCACCACTGACCCCTGCTTTGCTCAAGGGTGAATTGTAGTTGCTAATGTCATAATACAATATATCGTCTGTGATAGAATTTTTCATACTGTTCTTGAATCAGATTTAATATCTAAAATGTTTGCCATGTGACTTTGAAGTGCCACACCCAACGTATAGAATATATTTCTCCTCAGCCTATTAATATTGAACTTAATCATCTGTCTTGCTTTGGACAATGAAATAAAGATGGAAGTTTCAATGTACCAATTCTGACCAAAATCTCAAAAGATAACACATGTTCCCACTGTTCTTTTTTTATTTCTGTGATCTTCCATGGGATAAACATGCCCCAGGTAACCTCAATTTCAAAGAGAATTTGGAAACATATGGATCATGTTAGGAGTATGTTTAAATTTTAAGGAACTGCCAAACTTTTCTAAAATAATCATGTAATTTTATATTAGCATCACCAATGTATGAACACTTCTGTTTCTGCACATACTACACTATAATTTTCTGTCTTTTTAAATTTTGCTATTCTAATGAATGTGTAGTGATAGCTCAATTGTGGCTTTAATGTGCATTTTCCCAATGACTAAAGATGCCAAGCAGATTCTAATTGCTTATTGGTCTTCTGTATATCTTCTTTTGTAAAGCATCTTTTCAAATCTTTTGCCTGTTATTTAAGTTTGTCTTATTATTGAGTTCTGTTTTTCAGATATTCTAATATTAAGCTCTTTATAAGATATATGCATGTATGTAGATAATTGTGACATACAATTTGACAACTCTTTAGTGTCACAGACCTCTGAAACTGTTCATTCTCCCTCAATTTGCTTTCTTTTCCTCAGATTGCTTAATTTCAATAGATTTATGTTCACATTAATTAATTCTCCACTCTTCAAAGATTTTGAACCATCTGAACTTACTTTTTTTTAACTTTAGTTATTGTACTTTCAGGTCTAGACTTTCCTTTCTTTAACAGTTTCCATTTATCAACTGAGATTTCCTATCTGTTCACTCCTGAAATCTATTTTTCTTTAATTCTTTGAACATATTGTGATTATACAAACATATTTTTAATAGATGCCTTGAAATCTGTCTGCTAATGTAACATCTGTGACCTCTTGTAGTCACTTTAGAAAGTAGCAAGCCTAAAAGACTCATATAATTCTGCCTTTTAGGATTAGAGTCTTCCCTCTCTGTTAAACACTGGGATCCTAGTGTTTACCCCTCATTTTCATATTATAGTAGACAGCTAGAGATTTAAGCAAGTTCATTCACAGATTTTTGGTTTCTTCCTCATTTTGTCCTTGTCACCTCAAGCTGATCAGGCCATGGCTTTCTGCTGTCATTACCAGGAGACTGGGTAATACCCTCAAGCCAGAAAAGAAAAAGAAGCCACAAATTCATAGTTAGCCATTGCAGTTGAACTTTCTTAAGAGTTAAATTCTTTTTCTGGTTCCATCTACTTATGATGTTCCAATGCCCTTATATCATTTTTTTTTTTGGTCTCAATATTGAGTTACCTATAACAGTTCAATAGTCACTTACTCTACTACCATTATCAGAATTCAGTTTAATACTTCATTTTAACTTAAAATATTTAAAATATATCTATGTAGGACCAAGGTCTTTTATTTTTTTTCAGGACTGTTGACTGGATCCTAGCGAATTTTCTTACATGCATAATACCTCTACCTGATCTTTGTTAAAGTCTAGATACTGTATTTTGTAATGGAATAATTTAAAATACTTGGGGACCTAAATTCCAAATTCTAGACATTTATGACATTTCCAATCATTTACTATTACCTTATCCATAAAAAATTGCATAATTTTTGTGCTTCATCTTATGACTTTCCAATGAAATCAAAACTATTTCATGTTCATATTTTATCAATTTTTAAAAAATATAATTACAACATTCATCTTTTGACTTTCCAATGAAATCAAAACTATTTCATGCTCATATTTTATCAATTTTTAAAAAATATAATTATATCATAGAACTACAGTACCAAATGCAGTTATATAAATACTTTTTGAAAAAAATACACCTACCTTGGCATGGAAAAAGTGGGCATGCTAGAGAATAGTCTACCAACACTAAGAGTCCAGATGGCTTGTCATCAATTAGAATGTTTTGTAGAGGATATGGACACAGATAATGAACTGAATGAGTTAGTTAAGTGAAAATCCATTAAGAGAGTGTTTACTTTATTACCCTCCCTATTTTACATCTGAAGAATTGAGATTCAGAAAGAGTGATAATTTTTCCAAGTACATATAATTGGTGTGTGCTGAACATGGCATTAGAACCATGTCCACTTTCTGATCCCGAGCTTTTTCTGTATACATTTTCCCCCAAACCTAATTTGAACTCTGTCTCTTTGGGGTGGTGCAAAGTACTTTCCTAACTCACCACAGAAAAACATGCCTATGAAAAACTCAAGAGGTATTTTTTTTTAATCTCTGATGTTCAATTAGTCAGCAAGTTGTTGAAGTTCAGTCTCTTGTAGATTCCATCAAAAATGAACCAGGGACCCTGGTAATGCAGCTGAAAATTTATCAACCTAAATGAAGTAATTGACTTAATGACAAAGTTTCAACATAATCTGGTTAAACCACAATTAAATCTTACAGACACTGGCCTTTCTATTTCTTTTGCTATACTGAAAGCCAGCCAAGGTATTCATTTCTTCTTGCCTACTTACTTAAACATGTTCAAAAATCACTAAATACACAGTGCATTTGGCTGGATAATTGTGTGTATTTTACTTTGGAAAATGAAATACCAGTGAAATCACTGTCTGGAGTTATAAACGTTGCTTTGTATTCATCCTTTAAATCTATAATACTACAAGGGTCTATATCTATATTAATCTAAATATCTGTATTTGAAAACCTTATCTTGTTTTGTATAATGACTATGGAGACAAAAATAAATAACATATAAGATTCATAGTTCTCTTCAACCATAATTTTGCATTCTGCAAATTATCACTCATGGTAAAGGCACATGATTCATAAATTCTTAAAATTAGAAGATATTTTAGATATCAATTAGCCCATTGATTTCCAATCTTGTATTCCCATATTTCTAGTGATCCTCTAATTAGTATCAGTATTCTGGAAACTATTTTCAATTTTTCAAAAACAAAGCCATTGATTTTTAGACTGCAGATTCAAGATGGCAGCATGACAGGTGAGACGGAGAGATTCTCCCAAAACCACAAATAGTACAAAAATATAGTTAATTAATACAACTAAACCTAAAACAGCAACAAGAAAGAAGGCTGAACCAGACTGCATACACACCTCACGAACAGAGCAGACCTCACAAAACAGGGTAACATAGAAAGCCTTAATCCGGTAGGACCCAAGCCCTTCCCCCACCCCAGCTCACCGGTGGGAGGAAGATAAATGGAGCAGGGAGGGGGCGGAATCCTGGGACTGCTGAACACCCAGCCCTGGAGATGGGCTTTGTGAGCAGAAAACTTTATTGTATGGTGCTCTGGACGTTGGGGAGCTTGGACAGGTGGAATGCTTGAGAGCCTGACATTCCGCCTGTTTGTGGAGAAGGAGCTCCACATATGGCCACTCGGTATCAGAAGAAGGGCAGGCAGTCTGAGAGGGTTCCTAGCCCTAGAGGGATGCTGAAGGGGCAGCATTTGCACAGAGCTTGCTCTGCGGGAGAAGGGAGAGCTGGACAAGGTTCTCTGGGTGGGCTCTGCCCAGCTGGTTGGGAATATGGAGGGGCTTCAAGTGCTCCATCCTCCTGGCTGCCTACTCAGCTACCAGGCCCCCCACTGTGACATGCAGCCTGCTGCACCTTCTTCCTAGCCTGCGGGCACCGGTTTGCAAACTGACAGTTACTGTGCTGGTGTCAGGCCAGCCAGAGGGAAGCCACACCTACAATAGCTGGAGACTCAAAGCACAGAGGCTTACACCTATATGCTTGGCCCACTGGCTCTGACACTGGAGATTGGCACTGCAGATGGGAAACAGGAATCAGATCTTTCCTCCCCTAGGCACCAGCTCTGCCCCCCTACAACACCCAACATCACTCTAAGGGCTGAGCAGCTCCAGAGACTGGAGCTTCTGTGCACTAGTGGACAACACATAGAAATATGAAACGTCAAAAGAACATGGTTCAGACCAAAATCTCACAAACCTCAGAAAAAGGGCAAGTGAAACTGAACTCACCAATCTACCTGAAAGAGAGTTCAAAATAAAAATTATAAACATGTTATGGAGGTACAGAAAAATACTCAAGAACTCAGGAATGAATTTAAGTCAGAGATTCAATCACTAAGAAATTCCATATCTGGAAGGATTTTAAAGCAGATTAGGTGTAGTAGAAGAGACGGTAAATTGAATAGAAATTAGAGAAGAGGAATACAAAGAAGCTGAGGCACAGAGAGAAAAAAGAATCTCTAAGAATGAAAGAACATTGAGACTACTCTGTGACTAAACCAAATGGAACAATATTCGCATTATGGGGGTACCAGAAGAAGAAGACAGAGAAAAAGGGATAGAAAGTGTCATTGAGGAGGTAATTGCTGAAAACTTCCCCTATCTGGGGAAGGAGATAGTCTCTCAAGCCATGGAGGTGCAAAATCTCCCAACACAAGGGACCCAAGGAAGACAATATGAAGACATATAACAATTAAAATGGCAAATATCAAGGATAAAGACAGAATTTAAAAGCAGCTAGAGAGAGAAAAAAGATCACATACAAAGGAAAACCCATCAGGCTATCATCAGACTTCTCAACCGAAACCTTACAGGCCATAAGTGAGTGGCATGATATATTTAATGCAATGAAGCAGAAGGGTCTTGAACCAAGAATACTCTACCCGGCAAGGTTATCATTTAAATTTGAAGGAGGGATTAAACAATTTTCAGATAAGCAAAAACTGAGAGAATGTACCTCCCACAAGCCACCTCTACAGTGCATTTTGGAGGGACTCCTATATATAGAAGTATTCCTAAGGCTAAATAGCTGTCAACAGGGGAAAGCAAACAACAGCAAAGTAGAACAATTAATTACTAAGCAGATGCAAAATCAAATCAACTACACCCAAAGTCAATCAAGGGATAGACAATGAGTACAGAATATGATACCTAACGTATAAAGAATGGAGGAGGAAGAAAAAGGAGGAAAAAAAAAAAGAACCTTTAGGTTGTGTTTGTAGTAACATATGAAGTGAGTTAAATTAGACTGCTAGATAGTAAGGGAATTACCCTTGAACCTTTGGTAACCACAAATCTAAAGCCTGCAATGCCAATTAGTACATACATATCAATAATCACCCTAAATATAAATGGTCCTAATGCACCAATCAAAAGACATAGAGTTACAGAAAGGATAAAGAAACAAGACTGATCTATATGCTGCCTACAAGAGACTCATTTCAAACCAAAGACATACACAGACTGAAAGTAAAGGGATGGAAAAAGATATTCCATGAAACTAATAGGGAGAGAAAAGCAGAAGTTGCAGTACATGTATCAGACAAAATAGACTTCAAAACAAAGAAAGTCACAAGAGACAAAGAAGGTCATTACATAATGATAAAGGGGTCAGTCCAACAAGAGGACATAACTATTATAAATATCTATGCACCCAACACAGGATCACCTATATATGTGAAACAAATACTAACAGAATTAAAGGGGGAAATAGAATGCAATTAATTCATTTAAAGAGAATTCCACACATCATTTACTCCAAAGGACAGATCAACCAGACAGAAAATAAGTAAAGAGACAGAAGCACTGAACAACATATTAGAACAGATGGACCTAATGGATATCTACAGAACACTCCATCCAAAAGCAACAGGATACACGTTCTTCTCAAGTGCACATGGAACATTTTCAAGAATAGATCATATACCAGGCCACAAAAAGGACCTCAGTAAATTCAAAAGACTGAAATTGTACCAACCAGCTTCTCAGATCACAAAGGTATGAAACTAGAAATAAATTACACAAAGAAAATGAAAAGGCCACAAACACATGGAGGCTTAAAACATGCTCCTAAATAATCAATGGATCAAAGACCAAATAAAAACAGAGATCAAGCAATATATGAAGACAAATGACAACAATAATTCAACACCATAAATTCTGTTGGAGGCAGAGAAGGCAGTGCTAAGAGGGAAATATATTGGAATACAGGCCTACCTCAGGAAAGAAGAACAATCCCAAATGAACAGACTAAACTCACAATTAATGAAACTAGAAAAAGAAGAACAAATGAGGCCCAAAGTCAGTAAAAGGAGGGACATAATAAAGATTAAAGCATAAACAAATAAAATTGAGAAGAATGAAACAACAGAAAGAATTAATGAAAGCAGGAGCTGGTTTTTTTAGAAAAGAAACAAAATAGATAAACCTCTAGCCAAACATATCAAGAAATAAAGACAGTCTACACACATAAACAGAATCAGAAATGAGAAAGGAAAAACCGATATGGACACAACAGAAATACAAAGAATTATGAGAGAATACTATGAAAAAATATACAGTAACAAACTGGATAACCTAGAAGAAATGGACAACTTTCTAGAAAAATACAACCTCCCAAGGCTAACCCAGGAAGAAACAGAAAATCTGAACAGACCAATTATCAGCAAAGAAATTGAATTGGTTATCAAAGAACTACCTAAGAACAAAACCCCTGCATCAGATGGTATGACTGCTGAATTTTATCAGACATTTAGTGAAGACCTAATACCCATCATCCTTAAAGTTTTCCAAAGAGTAGAGAGGAGGGAATACTCCCAAACTCATTCTACGAGACCAACATCACCCTAATACCAAAACCAGGCAAAAACACCAAAAAAAAAAAGAAAATAAAGGACCAATATCCCTCATGAACATAGATGCAAAAATACTCAACAAAATAAAAGCAAAGAAAATTCAAAAATACCTCAAAAAGATCATCCGTCATGATCAACTGGGATTCATCCCAGGGATGCAAGGATGGTACAACATTCGAAAATCCATCAACATCATTCACTACATCAACAAAAAGAAGGACAAAAACCACATGATCATCTCCATAGATGCTGAAAAAGCATTCGAAAAAATTCAACAACCATTCATGCATTCATGACAAAAACTCTCAACAAAATGGATACACAGGGCAAGTACCTCAACATAATAAAGGCCATATATGACAAACTCACAGCCAATATTATACTTAACAGCAAGAAGCTGAAAGCTTTCCCTTTAAGATTGGAATCAACACAAGGATGCCCATTCTCCCCACTCTTATTCAACATAGTTCTGAACGTCCTAGCATGGCAATCAGACAACACAAAGAAATCAAAGGCATCCAGAATGGCAAGGAAGAAATCAAACTGTCCCTGTTTGCAGATGACATGATATTGTACATATAAAACCCTAAAGACTCCACTTCAAAACTACTAGAACTAATATCTGAATTCAGCAAAGTTGCAGGATACAAAATTAATACACAGAAATCTGTTGCTTTCCCATACACCAACGATGAACTAGCAGAAAGAGAAATCAGGAAAAAAATTCCATCAAAAGGAATAAAATACAATCACATCAAAAGGAATAAAATACCGAGGAATAAGCCTAACCAAGGAAGTGAAAGACCTATACCCTGAAAATTACAAGACACTCCTAAGAGAAATTAAAATGGACACTAATAAAGGAAAATTCATCCCATGCTCTTGGGTAGCAAGAACCAATATTGTCAAAATGATCTTACTGCCTAATGCAATCTACAGATTCAATGCAATCTATAGATTCAATGCAATCCCTATCAAAATACCTACAATATTCTTCAATGAACTAGAGCAAATAGTTCTAAAATTCATATGGAACAACAAAGGACCCCGAATAGCCAAAGCAATCCTGAGAAGCAAGAACAAAGCAGGGGAAATGACGCTCCCTAACTTCAAGCTCTACTACAAAGCCACAGTAATCAAGACAATTTGGTAATGGCACTAGAACAGACCCATAGACCAGTGGAACAGAATAGAGAGCCCAGATATAAACTCAAGCACATATGGTCAATTAACATACGACAAAGGAGCCATGCATATACAATGGGGAAATGACAGCCTCTTCAACAGCTAGTGTTGGCAAAACTGAACAACTACATGTAACAGAATCAAACTGGATTACTGTTTAAACCCATACACAAAAGTAAACTCAAAATGGATCAAAGACCTGAATGTAAGTCATGAAACCATAAAACTCACAGAAAAAAACATAGGCAAAAATCTCTTGGACATAAATATGAGCGACTTCTTCATAAACATATCTCCCCAGGCAAGGGAAACAAAGGCAAAAATGAACTCATGGGACTATATCAAACTAAAAACCTCTGTACAGCAAAGGACACTATCAGTAGAACAAAAAGACATCCTACAGTATGGTAGAATGTATTCATAAATGACATATCTGATAAGGGGTTGACATCCAAATTCTATAAAGAGCTCATGCATCTCAACAAACAAAAAGCAAATAAGCCAATTAAAAATGGGCAGAGGAGCTGAACAGACACTTCTCCAAAGAAGAAATTCTGATGGCCAACAGGCACAAGAAAATATGCTCCACATCGCTAATCATGAGAGAAATGCAAATTAAAACCACAATGAGATATCATCTCACACCAGTGAGGATGGGCAACATCCAAAACACAAACAACAACAAATGTTGGCCGGGAAGATGGCGACATGAACGGAGCAGTGGAAATTTCCTCCCAACATTATATTTATCCACGAAAACAAAGCAAATACAACTATTCCCAAAAGAAAGACCAGAACACACAGGAAAGCGAACACTGTGCAGCCACACCTGAGAGGACTCGGCAGCCAGCCAGACGATGCACCGGTGGGCAGGCACACCAGAGAGGACTCGGCAACCAGCGGGGCAGCACACCAGCAGGCAGCTACACCTGAGAGAACTCGGCAGCCAGCGAGGCGATGCACCGGCGGTCAGGCACACCGGAGAGGACTTGGCAGCCGGCGGGCAGCGCACCAGAGGGCAATTACATCTGAGAGGACTCGGAAGCCGGCGAGGTGGGTCATAAAGAGCCCAGCTGACATACGTGACAACTTCCAGCACCCAATTCTATAGTCATGCAAAGACAGAGGAATATGGTACAGACAAAGCTTCAAACCCAGACAACCACTGAAAGAACACCTGAAGGAATGGACATGCACAGTCTTCCTGAAAAAGAATTCAGAATAAAAGTCATAGCAATGCTGACGGATCTACAGAAAAATGTGCAAGAGCTGAGGGAGGAAATGAGGAAAGACTAGGCAGAAATGAGACAAGCCATCAACAGGCTTAACAGCAGACTGGATGAGGTACAAGACACTGTCAATGAAATACAAAACAGAGAACAGGAATACAAAGAAGCTGAGGCAGAGAGAGATAAAAGGATCTCTAAGAATGAAAGAATATTAAGAGAACTGTGTGACCAATCCAAATGGAGCAATATTCGCATTATAGCAGTATCAGAGGAAGAAGAGAGAGAAAAAGGGATAGAAAGTGTCTTTGAAGAAATAATTGCTGAAAACTTTCCCATGCTGGGGAAGGAAATAGTCTCGCAGTCCACGGAAGCCCACAGATCTCCCAACACAAGGGACCCAAGAAAGACAACACCAAGACACATAATAGTTAAAATGGCAAAGATCAAAGATAAAGACAGAGTATTAAAGGCAGCTAGAGAGAGAAAAAAGATCACCTACAAAGGAAATCCCATCAGACTGTCATCAGACTTCTCAATGAAAACCTCACAGGCCAGAAGAGAATGGCATGATATATTTAACATAATGAAACAGAAGGGCCTTGAACCAAGAATATTGTATCCAGCACGATTATCATTTAAATATGATGGAGGGATTAAACAATTTCCAGACAAATGAAAGTTGAAAGAGTTTGCCTCTCATAAACCACCACTACAGGATATCTTAAATGGACTGCTATAGAGGGAAGCACCCCTAAGGCTAAAAAGATGTCACCAGAGAAAATAAAATCATAGCAAAGAAAGCAGACCATCCAAATACTAACTAAAAGCAAAGAAAAAAAACACCTAATATATAAAGAAAGGAGGAGGAAGAATAGGAAGGGAGAGATAAAGAAACATCAGACGGCGTTCACAATAACTTAACAAGAAAGTTAAGTTAGATTCTTAGATAGTAAAGAAGCAACCCTTGAACCTTTGGTAACCACGAATCTAAAGCCAGCAATGGCAATAAGTACATATCTATCAATAATCACCCTAAATGTAAACGGACTGAATGCACCAATCAAAAGACACAGAGTAACAGAGTGGATAAAAAAGCAAGACCCATCTATATGCTGCTTACAAGAGACTCACCTCAAACCCAAAGATATACACAGACTAAAAGTGAAGGGATGGAAAAAGATATTTCATGCAAACAACAAAGAGAAAAAAGCAGGTGTTGCAGTACTTGTATCAGATAAAATAGACTTCAAAACGAAGAAAGTAGCAAGAGATAAAGACGGACATTACATAATGATAAAGGGGTCAGTCCAACAAGAAGATATAACCATTGTAAATATATATGCACCCAACACAGGAGCGTCAGCATATGTGAAACAAATACTAACAAAAGTGAAGGAGGATATAGAAAGCAATGCAATTATTTTAGGAGACTTTAACACACCACACACTCCAAAGGATAGATCAACCAGGCAGAGAATAAGTAAAGACACAGAGGCACTGAACAACACACTAGAACAGATGAACCTAACAGATATCTACAGAACTCTGCACCCAAAAGCAGCAGGATACACATTCTTCTCAAGTGCACATGGAACATTTTCCAAAATAGACCACATACTAGGGCACAAAATGAACTTCACTAAATTCAAAAATATTGAAATCCTACCAACCAAGTTCTCAGATCACAAAGGTATAAAACTAGAAATAAATTTTAGAAAGAAATCAAAAAGGCTCACAAATACATGGAGACTTAACAACATTCTCCTAATGAATCAATGGGTTAACAACCAAATCAAAACAGAAATCAAAGAATATATGGAGATTAATGACAGCAACAACACAAAGCCACAACTTCTGTGGGATGCACCAAAGGCGGTTCTAAGAGGAAAGTATATTGCAATCCAGGCCTATTTAAAGAAGGAAGAACATTCCCAAATGAGCAGTCTGAAGACACAATTATTGAAATTTGAAAAAGAAGAATAAATGAGGCCCAAAGTCACCAGAAGGAGAGACATAATAAAGATCAGAGAAGAAATAAATAAAATTGAGAAGCATAAAACAATAGAAAAAATCAATGAAACCAAGAGCTGGTTCTTTGAAAAAATAAACAAAATAGATAAACCCCTAGCCAGACTCATTAAGAGAAAAAGAGAATCTACACACATAAACAGAATCACAAATGAGAAAGGAAAAATAACGACGGAACCCACAGAAATACAAAGAATTATAAGAGAATATTATGAGCATCTATATGCTAAGAAGCTGCAAAACCTAGAAGAAATGGACAACTTCTTAGAAAAATACAGCCTTCCAAGACTGACCAAGCAAGAAACATAAAAACTAAACAGACCAATCACCAGCAACGAAATTGAATCGGTAATTAAAAAACTACCCAAGAACAAAGCCCCCGGACCTGATGGATTCACCTCTGAATTCTACCAGACATATAGAGAAGAAATAACATCCATTCTCCTTAAAGTTTTCCAAAAAATAGAAGAGGAGGGAATACTTCCAAACTCTTTCTATGAAGCCAGCATCACTCTAATACCAAAACCGGCAAAGACCTCAGTAAAAAATAAAATTACAGACCAATATCCCTGATGAACGTAGATGCAAAAATACTCAACAAAATATTAGCAAACCGAATTCAAAAATACATCAAGAGGATCATACACCATGATCAAGTGGGATTCATCCCAGGGATGCAAGGATGGTACAACATTCGAAAATCCATCAACATTATCCATCACATCAATAAAAAGAAGTACAAAAACCACATGATCATCTCCATACATGCTGAAAAAGCATTTGATAAAATTCAGCATCCATTCATGATTAAAACTCTCAAGAAAATGGGTATATATGGCAAGTACCTCAACATCATAAAGGCCATATATGAAAAACCCACAGCTAACATCATACTTAATAGCGAGAAGGTGAAAGCTTTTCATCTAAGATCGGGAACAAGACAGGGATGCCCACTCTCTCCACTGTTATTCAACATAGTACTGGAGGTCCTTGCCATGGCAATCAGACAAAACAAAGACATACAAGGCATCCAGATTGGTAAAGAAGAAGTCAAATTGTCACTATTTGCAGATGACATGATATTGTACATAAAAAACCCTAAAGACTCCACTCCAAAACTACTAGAACTAATATCTGAATTCAGCAAAGTTTCAGGATACAAAATTAACACACAGAAATCTGTTGCTTTCCTATACACTAACGATGAACTAACAGAAAGAGAAGGCAGAAAAACAATTCCATTCACAATTGCATCAAAAAGAATAAAATACCTAGGAATAAACCTAACGAAGGAAGTGAAAGACCTGTACTCTGAAAACTACAAGATACTCCTGGAAGAAATTAAAGAAGACACTAACAAATGGAAATGCGTCCCATGCTCCTGGCTAGGAAGAATCAATATTGTCAAAATGGCTATACTACCTAAAGCAATCTACAGATTCAATGCAATCCCTATCAAACTACCAACAGCTTTCTCCAATGAACTGGAACAAATAATTCTAAAATTCATATGGAACCAGAAAAGACCCCGAATAGTCAAAGCAATCCTGAGAAGGAGGAATCAAACAGGGGGAATTACGCTCCCTGACTTCAAGCTCTACTACAAAGCCACAGTAATCAAGAAAATTTGGTATTGGCACAAAAATAGACCCACAGACCAGTGGAACAGAATAGAAAATACAAATATTAATCCAAACATATACAGTAAATTAATACTTGATAAAGGAGCCTTGGATATACAATGGGGAGATGACAGCCTCTTCAGCAGCTGGTGTTGGAAAAACTGGACAGCTACATGTAAGAGAATCAAATTGGACTACTGTCTAACCCCATACACAAAGGTAAACTCACGGTGGATCAAAGACCTGAATGTAAATCATGAAACCATAAAACTCTTAGAAAAAAACATAGGCAAAAATCTCTTGGACATAAACATGAGCGACTTCTTCATGAATATATCCCCTCGGGCAAGGGAAACAAAAGCAAAAGTGAACAAATGGGACTATATCAAGTTGAAATCTTCTGTACAGCAAAGGACACCATCAGTAGAACAAAAAGACATCCTACAATATGGGAAAATATATTCATAAACTATGTATCTATAAGGGGTTGACGT
>JAQQAC010006904.1:28404392-28544443 GCA_029783875.1 Phataginus tricuspis | reverse complement strand
AATTTGTGCCCATTTCAATTTTCATGAATAAAATGCTTGGTCATTTTAATGAATCAAGTCTTTGAAATGTTTCTAAATTTCCCGAAGATTTTTTTTAATGCACCATTAAGAACAGAGGAATTGAATAGAGATCTGAGGGATTATATCTCTCTGCTAGTAATCAGTAAATGAGCTTCAACACTGGGAAAAAATATGAGCTAAAAGAGACAAGAAAATATAACCTGAAAAAAAAACATATCTTTGGTGGAGGTGAGAACTCAGAGGAATTAATTACAAAGTCTTGCTCAGGATATGAATCAAATTATACATATATATAAGTTACATAGTGCCTAAGGACAAAGTCACTATGATTTATTTGTAAACCTGGTATTTCAACTCTGTGGAGACAGGAATTGATCACATTATGGGCCACTTCACTTCCTCCTCTTCTATAGATATACCAAGCAGCGTTTTACAGTTTGAATGTCACATTGTCAGAGAGACAAAGATGAAATAAAAAGAGATCTATAAGTGAAAACTATAGAATAAAGTGCCACAAAAGAGAAATGTGAAGTAACAATAATACATTAGTTTTCTATTGCTGTGTAACAAGTTACCACAAATACTGCATGTTAAAACTGCTTATTATGGTTATTATTTCGATTAAGTCTGAAGTTCTCACAGCACAACTGAATTCTCCTCTTAATCTCTTACAAGACTGATCAAGATTTCAACTAAGGTTGCATTCACATCTAAAGTCTAGGAGTCCTCTTGCAAGCTCATTCAAGTTGTTGGCAAAATTCAGTTCCTTGTAGTGTTAAGATTAAAGTCCCCATTTTCTTGTTGGCTATTGGCCAGGAATTACTCAACTCCTAAAAGATGCCCACAAGTCCTAGCCATATGGCCACCTCACAACATGGCAGCTAAAATCTTCAAAGCCAGCAGAAGAATATTACTCTATTCTGCTAGGTCAGTGCCATACAAAATGTAACATCATCAAGGATGTGACTATGCCATCATATTCATAGATCCTAAACACACTCAAGGGGAAGGAATTTCACAGGACATCTACACCTGGCACTGGGAATATGTTGGGAGATTTTGTATGTTTGACTTCATAAAAAAGCAAGGCAAAATATTTACCAAAGTAGTTGTAGCATTTTAAACTCCAATGAGCAATTTTTGGAAGTTCCAATTGTTCCACAGTCTCAACTACATTTAGTATTGACAGAAATTTTGTTTTGTTTTGGATTATTTTTAAAACTCTTAAGGATTCAAGTGGCATCACATTGTGGCTTTAATTTGCATTGCCCTAATGTCTACTGCTGAGAATTTTTAAGGAATTATTGGCCATTCATATGCCTTCTGTTGTAGTTTATAAGGTGTCTGTTCTAGTTATATGTTCATTTTTCAATTGGAAATTTGTCTTTTTATAGCTGAGTTATGGAAATTCTTTATATATTCTGGATATAATATCTTTGCCATATGTATTACTTATGAATAGGTTCTAGTTTGTTGACTCACCTATTTATTATTTAATGCTGTATTTCATGATAAAAATTTTTAATGATAAATTCCACTTTATAAATTTATTTTATGGTTAATGGAACTCCTGTTTTTAAGAAATCTTTACTCCCATACTGTAAAGTTGTTTTTCTATAGTTTCCCCTGAAAGTCTGAATATTCTTGGCTTTTAGGCTTTCATTTATTCCATGTTGAGGTATAATTGAGAAATAAAAATTGCATGTATTTAAGGTATACAATGAGAAGTTTTAATATACATAGTCATTGTGAACTGATTACCACAATTAAGCTAATTGATATTTTTTGTGTGTGAGAACAATTACTGTCTACTCTCTCAGTGAATTTCAAGTATACTATATGGTATTATTAACTATAGTCACTGTCCAGAACATTAGGTCTCCAAAATGTATTCATCCTACATAACTGAGACTTTGCACCCTTTGATCCACATTTTCTCATTTCCCCCACCCCACAGCTCTTTGTGCTACTACAATGAACATGGGGATCTAGACATCTCTTCAAGATACTGACTTCATTTCCTTTGGTATATACCCAGAAGCAGGATTTCTAAATCATATGGTAGCTCTTTTATAAAATTTTTTGAAGACTCTCCATACTTATTTCCACAATGGTTATGCCAATTTATATTCTCACCAAGAGTGTACAAGAGTTTTCTTTTTTTCCATATTATCACCATTACTTGTCATTTGTCCTTTTTAGAATAATCATTCTAATAGATATGAGGTGATATCTCATTGTGGTTTTGATCTGCATTTCCCTGATGATTATTGATGTTTTGAAGTTTTTCATACACCTATTTGTCATTTGTATTTCCTCTATGGAAAAATGTCTATTTAGGTCCTTTGCCCATTTTTTAAAATCAGATTATTCCCTTTCTTGTTATTGAGTTACTTAACTTCCTTATATATTTTGGATATTAGCCCCTGATCAGATAGATCATTGCAAATATTTTGTCCCATTCCATGTTATCTCTGCACTCTGTCAATTTGTTTCCTTTGTTATGCAGAAGCTTTGTAATTTGATGCAATCTCATTTGTCTATTTTTTATTTTGTTGTTGTGCTTTTGGGGTCATCGCCAAAAGATCATTCCCCTTACCAAAGTCAAAAAGCTTTTCCACTATATTTCTTTGTACTAGTTTCATAAACTCAGGTCTTAGGTTTCAGTCATGAATCCATTTGAATTGATTTTTGTATATGGTCTGAGATAAGGTTCCAATTTCATTCTTCTGCATTTGGATATACAGTTTTCCCAGTACCATTATTGAAGAAGTTATAATTTTCCACTGTATGTTCTTGGAAACATTGTCAAAGATCAGTTGACTATCTATGTGTGAATTTATTTCCGGGCTCTCTATTCTGTTTCATTAGTCTATATGTCTGTTTCTACGACACTACCATACTGTGTTCATTAGGTTAGCTTTGTGACATATTTTGAAATCAAAAAGTATGATGCCTCCAGCTTTGTTCTTCTTGTTCAAAATTGCTTTGGCTGTTCAGAATCTTTCACAATTCCATGGATGTTATTATTGTTTTTTCTATTTCTCTGAAAAAATACCATTGGGATTTTGATAAGAATTGAACTGAACCTGTAGATCATTTTCAGTAGTATGGCCATCATAACAATATTAGTTCTTTCCATCCATGAATAAGAGATATCTTTCCATTTATCTTTGTCTTCTTCAATTTCCTTCATCAATATTTTATAGTTTTCAGTGTACAGATCTTTTAACTCTTTGGTTAAATTTATTCATAAGTATTTCACTGATTTTGATGCTATTATAAGTGGGATTATTTTCTTAATTTCTTTTTCAGATAGTTTATTGATGGTGTATAGAACCATAATGAATTTTTTGTATGTTGATTTTTGTCCTGCAATTTTACTGAATTTGTTTATTAGTCCTAATAGTTTCTTGGTGGAGCCTTCAGTATTTCTGATATATAATATCATAATGTACAAATAGAGACAATTTTACTTTTCCTTTTATGATTTGTATGCTTTTTATTTCCTTTTCTTATCTAATTGCTCTGGCTATGATTTCCAGTACTATTTTGAATAGGAATGGTTAGAACATGCATGCTTTCTTATTCCTGATATTACAGGAAGATCTTTTAGCTTTTCATCATTGAGTATAATGCTAGCTGTCATTATACTTGGGCTTGTCAAATGACAGTTATTACACTGAGGTACATTCCTTCTATGAGTAATTTATTTAGAATTTTTGTGATGAAATGATGTAATACCTTGTCAGGTGCTTTTTAGGCACCTTTGGTGATAACTGCATGGTTTTTATGCTTCATTATATTAATGTGGTGTATCACATACATTGATTTGCTTAAGTTGAAACATCCTTGCATTTCAGGGATAAATACAACTTGATAATGATATACAATCCTTTTAATATACTGTTGAAATTGGTGTCCTAGTGTTTTGTTGAGTATTTTTGCGTCATGTCTATCTGAGATACATGGCTTTAATTTTTTTTATATTGCTCTTCTCTTGCTTTGGTATCAGGGTATGCTCATCTTATAAAATGACTTGGAAGTGTTCCCTCCTCTTCAATAGTTTGTAAGAATTTGAGAAGGACTGTTATTTTTTCTTTAAATCTTTGGTAGAATTCACCAGTGAGGCCATCTGGTTTTGGTTTTTTCTTTATTGGGAATTTCAGGATTGGTCTGTGTAGAGTTTCTATTTCTTCATGATTCAACCTTGGTAAGGTTGTATCTTTCTAGGATTTGTCTGTTTCTTCTAGTTAGTTGACATACAGTTTTCACAGAGTCATTCATAATTCTTTATATCTCTGTGGTATCAGTTGTAATGTCTCCTCTTTCATTCATAATTTTACTTGTTTCTTAGCTCTTTTTTCTTAGCCCAGCTAAAGGTTTGTCAGTTTTGTTTATCTAACAAAACACTGGCTCTTAGTTTTGTGGATCTTTTTTAATTTTTTTCTATTTTATTCTTTTTTATTGTTTCCATTTCATTTATTTCTAATCTTTATTATTTCTTTCTGCTAAGTTTGAGTTTAGTTTGTTCTTTTTCTAGTTACTTGAAGCATAAAGTTAGATTATTTAGATCTTTCTTCTTTCTTAATGTAGGCATTTATCACTATATACTTCTCTCTTAGAGCTGCTTTTGCCGTATCTCAAGACTTACTATGTCATATTTCCATTTCTGTTTGTCTTGAGACTTTTTATTTGCATTTTTGTTTTTTTCTTGGAATGATTTTTCAATACAATATCACTTAATTTCCACATATTTGTCACTTTTGCAAATTTTTTCTGTTTTTAAATCACTATAATCACAAAAGATACTTGACATGGTTTCAATCTTCATCAATTTGTTAAGCCTTGTTTTCTGGTCAACATATGATCTATCCTGAAGAATTATCCATGAGTGCTTGAGAAGAATGAGTAGAATGTGTACTCTGTTATTGTTGAATGGCATGTTCTGTGTATGTCTGTTAGGTCCATTTCATCTATAGTGTTGTTCAAGTTCACTATATCCCTATCAATTTTCTGTCTGGATGATCTATGCATTATAGAAGGTGGGGCGTTAAGATACCCTACTATGATTGTATTGTCATCTATTTCTCCTTTCAGTTTTGTCAGTATGGGTTTTACATATTCAGGCACTAAGAAGTTGGTTGTGTAAATATTCACAATTATTTTCTCTTAATGAATTGACCCCTTTTGATTATATTATGACCTTCTTTGTCTGTTAGGAGAGTTTTTGACTTAAAGTCTATTATTTTTCTGATATAAATATAGCCACAGCTGTTTTATTTTGGTTATCATTTGTATAGAATATCTTTTTCCATTTCTTCACTTTCAGACTATGAGTGTCCTTAGAGCTAAAGTGAGTTTCATATAGGCAGCATATTATTGGGTCTTCTTTTTTAATCCATTCAGATACTCTATGTCTTTAATCCATTTAAATATAAATAATTATTGTTAGGTAAGGACTTTCTCTTGCCATTTTGCTGTTTTCTGTTTTGCAGTTCCTTTATTTTTTTCTTCATTTGTGATTTGATGATTTTCTTGAATTGATGTGCTTTAATTCTGTTCTCTTCATCTTTTGTGTAGCTATTACAGGTTTGCTCTTTGTGGTTACCATGTGGATTACATAAAACTACATCTCATTTTCAGCTAATAATTAACTTCAATTACATATAAGAATTCTACATTTTTACTTTTTCTCATTTAAAAAATTACGTTTTACCTTCTACCACATTTTTATAAATGTCAATTTATAAGTTTTTATATTATATCCATCCAAAATTATAGTGGCTTTTATTTTTAGTATTGCTATTTTAGCTTTTATATGAGAGTTAAAAGTGACATACAGCATCGTTACAGTATTATAGTATTCAGAATATTGATAAACCTTTACCAGGGAGTTTTACACATTCTTATGTTTTCATGTTACTTAATAGCATTCTTTTGTTTCAACTTGAAGAACTCTCTTTAGTATTTCTTCTAAGGCACACCTAGTGGTGATGAACTCCCTCAGTTTTTATTTTTCTAGGAAAACCATCATCTTTGCTTCATTTCTGAAGGAACAATCTGCCATGCATACTATTTTTGGTCAGTAATTATTTTTAATTTTGGTTTTTGTTTTTTCAACACTGAATATATCATCTCACTATATCCTAGATTACAAAATTTCTGCAGAGAAACCTACAGATAGCCTTATAAGATTTCCCTTGTATGTGACAACTCACTTTTCTCTTGCTATTTTCAAGATTCTCTCTTTTGTGTATGACTTTTGAAAATTTGATTTTAATGTGCTTCAGTTTAATCTTTAGGTTGAATCTTTTTGGAGATCTTTAAGCTCCATGAATTTGGATGTTCATATCCTTCCCATGATTTAACAGTTTTTTCAGCCATTATTTCTTTAAATAAATTTTCTGCCCCTTTCTCTCTCTGTTCTGGGTCTTCCATGATGTGTTTTTATTTTCTTTGTTGGTTTCCTCAAACTCGCACCGATTTTCTTCACTCTTTGCCATTTTTTTTACCTTTATCTCCTATGATTGGATAATACCAAATGACCTATCTTTGAGTTCAAAGATATTTCTTCTACCAGATTGAGTCTCTCGTTGACGCCCTCTAATGCATTTTCGTTTCATTCATTGTATTCTCTGTTTTGTTTTTTTCTTTTTTTATAATTTATTTTGGAATCATTAATCTACAATTACATAGGCAATATTATGGTTATTAAACTAGCCCCTTCATCAGGTCCTCCCCACCAACCCCATTACAGTCACTGTCCATCAGCTTAGTGAGATGCTATAGAGTCACTACTTGTCTTCTCTGAGTTGTACAGCCCTCCCCATCCCCCCAACATTACATCTGCTAATCATAATGACCCTTTTTCTCCCTTATCCCTCCCTTCCCACCCATCTTCCCCAGTCGCTTTCCCTTTGGTAAATATCAGTCCATTCTTGGGTTCTGTGAGTCTGCTGCTATTTTGTTCCTTCAGTTTCTTCTTTGTTCTTATACTCCACATATGAGTGAAATCAATTGATACATGTCTTTTTCAGCTTCGCTTATTTCACTGAGCATAATACCCTCTAGCTCCATCCATGTTGTTGCAAATGGTACAATCTGTTTTCTTCTTATGGCTGAATAATATTCCATTGTGTATATGTACCACATCTTCTTTATCCATTCACCTACAGATAGACACTTAGGTTACTTCCATTTCTTAGCTATTGTAAATAGTGCTGTGATAAACATAGGAGTGCATATGTCTTTTTCAAACTGCACTCCTGCATTCTTAGGGTAAATTCCTAGGAGTGGAATTCCTGGGTCAAATGGTATTTCTATTTTGAGTTTTTTGAGGAACCTCCATAGTGCTTTCCACAATGGTTGAACTACTTTGCATTCCCACCAGCAGTGTCGGAGGGTACCCTTTTCTCCACATCCTCACCAACATTTGTTGTTGTTTGTGTTTTGGATGTTGGCCATCCTCACTGTTCGGAGGTGGTATCTCGTTGTGGTTTTAATCTGCATTTCTCTGATGATTAGTGATGTGGAGCATCATTTCATGTGCCTGTTGGCCATCAGAATTTCTTCTTGGAGAAGTGTCTATTCAGGTCCTCTGCCCATTTCTTAATTGGATTATTTGCTTTTTGTTTCTTAAGGTGCATGAGTTACTTATATATTTTGGATGTCAACCCCTTATCGGACATGTCATTTATGAATATAATCTCCCATACTGTAGGATCTCTTTTTGTTCTCCTGATGGTGTCTTTCCTGTACAGAAGCTTTTCAGCTTGACATAGTCCCACTTGTTCATTTTTGCTTTTCTTTCCCATGCCCAGGGAGATATGTTCATGAAGAAGTCGCTCATGTTTATGTCCAAGAGATTTTTGCCTATGTTTTTCTCTAAGAACTTTCTTACATTCAGGTCTTTGATCCACCTTGAGTTTACCTTTGTGTATGGGGATAGACAGTAGACCAGTTTCATTCTCTTACATATAGCTGTCCAGTTTTTCCAACACCAGCTTCTCAAGAGGGTGTCATCTTCCCATTGTATATCCAAGGCTCCTTTATCAAATATTAATTCACTGTATATGTTTGCATAAATGTTTCGATTTTCTATTCTGTTCCACTGGTCTGTGGGTCTGTTTTTGTGCCAATACCGTATTGTCTTGATTACTGTGGCTTTGTAGTAGAGCTTGAAGTCAGGGAGTGTAATTCCCCCTGTTATATCCCTCCTTCTCAGGAGTACTTTGGCTCTTCAGGGTCTTTTGTGGTTATATATGAATTTTAGAATTATTTGTTCATGTTCATTGAAGAACGCTGTTGGTAGTTTGATAGGAATTGCATTGAATCTGTAGATTGCTTTAGGTAGTATAGCCATTTTGACAATATTTATTCTTCCTAGCCAAGAGCATGGGATGAATTTCCATTTATTAGTGTCCTCTTTAATTTCTCTTAGGAGTGTCTTCCAGTTTCCAGAGTATAGGTCTTTCACTTCCTTCATTAGGTTTATTCCTAGGTATTCTATTCTTTCTGATGCAATTTTGAATGGAAATGTTTTTCTGCTTTCTCTTTCTGTTTGTTCATTGTTAGTGTATAGGAAAGAAACAGATTTCTGTGTGTTAATTTTGTATCCTGCAACGTTGCTGAATTCAGATATTAGAGCTAGTAGTTTTGGAGTCGAGTCTTTAGGGTTTTTATGTACAATATCATGTCATCTGCAAACAGTGACAGGTTGGCTTCCTCCTTCCCAGTCTGGATGCCTTGTATGTCTTTGTTTTGTCTGATTGCCGTGGCTAGGACCTCCAGTACTATGTTGCTAGGACCTCCAGTACTATTTGAATAGCAGTGGAGAGAGTGGGCATCCCTGTCTTGTTCCTGATCTTAGATGAAAACCTTTCACCTTCTCGCTGTTAAGTATGATGTTAGCTGTGGGTTTGTCATATATGGCCTTTATGATGTTGAGGTACTTTCCCTCTATACCCATTTTGTTGAGAGTTTTAATCATGAATGGATGCTGAATTATGTCAGATGCTTTTTCAGCATCTATGGAGATGATCATATGGTTTTTGTTCTTCTTTTTGTTGATGTGGTGGATGATGTGACGGATTTTCAAATGTTGTACCATCGTTGCATCCCTGGGATGAATCCCACTTGATCATGGTGTATGATCCTCTTGATGTATTTTTGAATTCGTTTTGCTAATATTTTGTTGAGTATTTTTGCATCTACATTCATCAGGGATATCGGTCTGTAATTTTCTTTTTTTGGTGAGGTCTTTGCCTGCTTTTGGTATTAGCGTGATGCTGGCTTCATAGAATGAGTTTGGAAGTATTCCCTCCTCTTCTTTTTTTGGAAAACTTTAAGGATAATGGGTATTATTTCTTCTCTATATGTCTGGTAGAATTCAGAGGTGAATCCATCTGGTCCGGGGGGTTTGTTCCTGGATAGTTTTTTGATTACTGCTTCAATTTCATTGCTGGTGATTGCTCTGTTTAGTTTTTCTGTTTTTTGCTTGGTCAGTCTTGGAAGGTTGTATTTTTATAAGAAGTTGTCCATTTCTTCTAGGTTTTCCAGCTTGTTAGCATATAGATTCTAATAATATTTTCCCATAAGTCTTTGTATTTCTGTGGGGTCCGTTGTTATTTTTCCTTTCTCATTTCTGATTCTGTTTATGTGTGTAGATTCTCTTTTTCTCTTAATGAGTCTGGCTAGGGGTTTATCTATTTTGTTTATTTTTTCAAAGAACCAGCTCTTGGTTTCATTGATTTTTTCTATTGTTTTATTCTTCTCAATTTTATTTATTTCTTCTCTGATCTTTATCATGTTCCTCCTTCTGGTGACTTTGGGCCTCCTCTGTTCTTCTTTTTCCAATTTCAGTAATTGTGTCTTTAGACTATTCATTTGGGAATGTTCTTCCTCTTTAAATAGGCCTGGATTGCAATATACTTTCCTCTTAGAACTGCCTTTGCTGCGTCCTACAGAAGTTGTGGCTTTGTGCTGTTGTTGTCATTAGTCTCATATATTCTTTGATTTCTGTTTTGATTTGGTTGTTAACTCTTTGATTAATTAGGAGAATGTTGCTAAGTCTCCATGTATTTGTCAGCCTTTTTGATTTATTTCTAAAATTGATTTGTAGTTTTATACCTTTGTTATCTGACAAGTTGGTTGGTAGAATTTCAATTTATTGAGGTTCTTTTTGTGGCCTAGTATGTGGTCTATTTTGGAGAAAGTTCCATGTGCACTTGAGAAGAATGTGTATCCTGTTGCTTTGGGGTGTAGAGTTCTGTAGATGTCTGTTAGGTCCATCCTTTCTAGTGTGTTGTTCAGTACCTCTGTGTCTTTACTTATTTTCTGTCTGGTTGATCTATCCTTTGGAGTGACTGGTGTATTGAAGTCTCCTAAAATGAATACATTGCTTTCTATTTCCTCCTTTAATTCTGTTAGTATATGTTTCACATATGCTGGCGCTCCTGTGTTGGGTCCATATATATTTATAATGGTTATATCTTCTTGTTGGACTGACCCCTTTATCATTATGTAATGTCCTTCTTTATCTCTTGCTACTTTCTTCGTTTTGAAGTCTATTTTGTCTGATACAAGTACTGCAACACCTGCTTTTTTCTCCTTGTTGTTTGCATGAAATATTTTTTTCCATCCCTTCACTTTTAGTCTGTGTATGTCTTTGGGTTTGAGGTGAGTCTCTCCTAAGCAGCATATAGATGGGTCTTGCTTTTTTATCAGTTCTATTACTCTGTGTCTTTTGATTGGTGCATTCTGTAAGCAACATATAGATGGGTCTTTCTTTTTTATCCATTCTATTACTCTGTGTCTTTTGATAGGTGCATTCAGTCCATTTACATTTAGGGTGATTATCGATAGATACGTACTTATTGCCATTGCTGGCTTTAGATTCATGGTTGCCAAAGGTTCAACAGTTGCTTCTTTACTATCTAACAATCTAACTTAACTTTCTTGTTAAGTTCTTGTAAATACAGTCTGATGTTTCTTTCTCTCCCTTCTTATTCTTCCTCCTCCATTCTTTATATACTAGGTATTTTATTCTTTGCCTTTAGTTAGTATTTGGATGGTCTGCTTTCTTTGCTATGATTTTATTTTCTCTGGTGACATCTTTTTAGCCTTAGGAGTGCTTCCCTCTAGAGCAGTCCATTTAAGATATCCTGTAGAGGTGGTTTATGAGAGGCAAACTCTCTCAACTTTCGCTTGTCTGGAAATTGTTTAATCCCTCCATCATATTTAAATGGTAATCATGCTCAATACAATATTCTTGGTTTGAGGCCGTTCTGTTTCATTACATTAAATATATCATGCCATTCTCTTCTGGCCTGTAAGGTTTCTGTTGAGAAATCTGATGATAGTCTGATGGGTTTTCCTTTGTAGGTGATCTTTTTTCTCTCTCTAGCTGCCTTTAATACTCTGTCTTTATCTTTGATCTTTGCCATTTTAATTATTATGTGTCTTGGTGTTGTCTTTCTTGGGTCCCTTGTGTTGGGAGATCTGTGGGCTTCCGTGGACTGCGAGACTATTTCGTTCCCCAGCGTGGGAAAGTTTTCAGCAATTAGTTCTTCAAAGACACTTTCTATCCCTTTTTCTCTCTCTTCTTCCTCTGGTACTCCTCTAATGCGAATATTGTTCCGTTTGGATTGGTCACATGGTTCTCTTAATATTCTTTCATTCCTAGAGATCCTTTTATCTCTCTCTGCCTCAGCTTCTCTGTATTCCTGTTCTCTGATTTCTATTCCATTAACAGTCTCTCGCATCTCATCCAGTCTGCTGCTAAGTCCATCGATCACTTGTCTGATTTCTGCATTGTCTTTCCTCACTTCCCTCACTTCCTCCCTCAGCTCTTGCATATTACCCTGTAGGTCCATCAGTATGGTTATGACTTTTGTTCTGAATTCTTTTTCAGGAAGGTTGTGCATTACATCCCTTCAGGTTCCCTCTCTGGTGTTGTCTGGGTCTGGGTAAGTTTTGTTTGTACCATATTCCTCTGTCTTTTCATGGTGATAGAAGTGGTCACTGGTAGGTGCCACGTATGTCAGCTGGGCTCTTTAAGATGTTTAAAAAAAAGGAAGAAAAGAAAGAATAGAAAAGAGAAAAAGGAAAGAAGTAAAAGAAAGAAAAGAGAAGAAAAGAAAAAAGAAAGAAAGAAAGAAAATGCTCAATGGAGTAGATTCTGTGGGGGATACTGTAGGTGGCGCTGTTGCTCTACTATGCCACAGCTGCAGCTCCTCCGCTCGGCAGGGCCCTTTGTAGCTCTGGCTGGGGTGGGAACAAATGGGAGGCCGCTCATCTCTGTGGGAAATCTGAGTGTGGCTACTTTTTCCCAGTCGCCAGCCAAGGGGTCCAAAATTCCCCAGGACTCCCAGCCTGCTGGGCCAAGTGTGCTGGGACAGTCCTGGGCCCTTGTCTCTTTAAGTCCCAGGGAGCCGGCTGCAAGGACCCGGGTGCATTCCTAAGCTCAGATCCTGCACCCTCTGTCTCTCCAATCTCCGATGCACCGCGTTATGTCTGTCAGCGCTCCCAGCGCAGATCACCAGAGCTGGTTATTTCGTGGGCCTGTATTTCCACTCCCTCCCGGCTCTAAATCCTCCCCTCCCGCTGGTGCCCTGGGGTGGGGGAATGCTCGGGTCCCGCCGGGACGCGGCTCTGTATCTTACCCACCTCACGGGGTGCCGAGTCCTCTCAGTTGTAGATGCAGACTGTGTGCTGTCCTGTATCTTCTGGTCTCTTTTTTAGGAATAGTTGTATTTGTTGTATTTTCATAAACACATATGGTTTGGGGAGGAGATTTCTGCCACCCTGCTCACACCGTCATCTTCCTGGAAGTCATTGTATTCTTTAGCTCCAGAATTTGTTTCTCTTTTATGATTTCTCTTTGCTGAACTTCTTTTCTTCATGTACTGTCTCCCTGATTTCAATCAGGCATCTATCTGTATTCTTGTGCAGTTCAATGGTCTTCCTTAATTATTTTGAAATTTTTCTTGGAAATTCATAGATATCCATTTCTTTGTGGTCAGTTACTGAGAAATTACTATGTTCCTTTGGTGGCAGCATGCTTCCCTGATTTTTCATGTTCCTTGAAGACTTGTGTGGCTCTCTTTGCATTTGGAGGAGTTATCTCCACCCATCTTTACTGACTGGCTTCATTTCCTGAACTACACAACACACTGAGAAATTAAGTCTATCATTTTCTCAATTCTTCTTTATATTCCCTCTCTTCTCTTCTTTATTCTTCTCTGTAGACACAATACATGCTATTTTCTTTTCAAATTTATCTAGCTACTCTCCTCTAATACCTGCCTCTCCACATGGATAACTCTTTATCAGATAACTGGATTTAGCTCTTTTTGTTCCAGTATGAAACTGGTATTCAATCTAAGTACTGTCTCCATAAGTATTTAGTCTCAATCTAAGTGCTCATTCTTCAGTTTAATTACTTTCTCCTTCAGCTTATTTCACTCAAGAAGACAATCTAGACATAAGGTCCCATTTCCATTTTCTACATTGGAAAAACAGGTGCATATGTACCACACCAGTGGTTCTCAAACTAGTTGATATTCAAGTTCACTGGCTTACCCTTAGGATGCAGTAAGTCTGAGATAAAGTCCAGCAATCTACTTTAGGGCAAGGGCCAAGTCATTTCCATTCCTGGAACACCAACACAAACTGGAAACATATAGTATAGACAGACCTTAACTTGTTAAATTAAACCATATAAAATAATTTTGGCCCATGATTTAGAAAATATCTTTCTCTTTGTTCCAAGCATCAAGTGCTGCCTGTTCTACCTTTAAAGAATATTTTAGAATACATTAACTGAAGCCGTCATGATGTTCTATTTGGACTATATGAATGGTCTCCTAACAATTCCCCCTACTCATGCTTTTTAACAGCTAGAGGAATGTTTTTAAATAAGTAAATCAGATGATGTTACCACACACTTAAAACACTACAATGCTTCCAGGCACTGGTTTGTATGTGTTGTACATTCCTAATCTCACCTTTTATCAGTCTCCTGACTCTTTCAATGTACTCTAGTCAAATTGGCCTTCAAAGGATTCCTTAACACATTCATTACTACCAACAGACTTTTACACGTGCTACTCCCCAAATCTGGAATGCTCTTCCCCAGATCTCTGCATTACTACTCCCACTCATCATTCAGTTCTCAATTCAAGATTTTACCTCCCAAGGAATGCCTGTTTACCCAGGTTAAGGAACCTGCCCCTACTCCTACCACTCCACTATGCTGTAATATGTAAGGTTTTTTTCCTTAAAATTTATCAGAAGTTAAAATCTTATTTATTTACTTGTTTTCTGCTTCCCCTCAATAAAATTCAAGACATATGTTTGTTTTCTTCATCACTGAAGTTTTAGTGCCTAGAACAATGTTTATCACAGGGTAGGCACTCAAAAAAAAAAGTTTTTTCAATAAATGAACAGACCGGAGCAAAATAAATAGAGAGAAAATGGCAGAGAGAGAAATCACTGCTCATCAAAATAAAAACATGTTCTTAAAGCACAACATAGTAACTAAGGAAAATAATATTATCTATTCCGTGTCTTATAGTTCATGCCCACTCAACCAATTTATGAGATTAGGCCTATTTGCAAATATGACCAGCTATCGAATCTGTGCTGTGGCACCATGTTTTCTAATAATGAAAAGACAAAGAAATATCACAGCTTATAAACACTGAACAAAATAAAACATGGAGAAAGTGCAGTGGTGAGAAAAAGGGATGAGATTTTATATATGGATAAAACTGAGTTCAAGTAAAACATTCTTGAGGTTATAGTAAAAAATTCGATACCTCTTACATCTACATTAAATTACATTAATTGAAAAAATCTCCATTTCACAAGAGGGATATAGAAATTAGATGGGACAAGGAAATTTGAGAACATACCTAAGAATATGACACATATTAGGACTAACAAATGATAGTTGCTTTCCTCCATCACTTAATTCTATTATACACTAATACTCTGCTGAGTGAAAGAGTTCCTCATCTGCTAACACATAACTTAATTCACTTAATTTATCAGAACATGACTTCAACAATAAGGAAGACATAATCAAAGATGCCCATCCTACCTAGGAGTCACTGTAACTTAGTGAAAAAAATCAAATGTAAAGAGTACAATTGATTAAGTTTCTTTATTCTGTCTAATTCTTAATATCTGATCAATTCTAGTGCCCATGTGACTCCAGGTTATCAAAAGGAAATTTTATCATTCCAACCACCTGTAGTTGAAACAAGTGAGAAATTTTTAATAATTTTGCTAATAACTAAAAACACTACTGAAAACAGAAATACCATGCAAGCATGAGGTAAGGCAGGTTCCCACTTATCACAGCTTCAGCATCCTGGCAGTGCCTTATCTTTTACAGTCTTATCTTCTTATCAGTGCTGTACAAATCCAAGTGATGCAGCAAAGAGAAAGAGTTTATTACTACTACAGATTAAATTACTTTTCTAATTTTTTCCAACCATATCTTAGTTCTGCTTGGTCTACATAAATGAAATCAAGAGTATGTTCTCTTTTATGTGTGATGTGATTTCCTCAGCAAAAAGCCTATAAGATTTTGATGTGTGGGGTTTTTTTTTTTTCTTTTTAATTGCTAAGTAGTACTCCATGATGGGAATATACTACAATGTGTTTTTTAATTTTCCTGTAGATGGATAAGTTTCCAGTTTGGGGTTATTAGTAATAAAGCTATGAATATTCTATTCTTATTTAAAAATTGGACATTTACTTTTTAAACACTGCCGAACATTTACCCCAAGTAGTTATACAATTTCACAATTACATTTGCCAAGCAACAGGAAAAGAGTTTTCATTGTTCTTCAGCATTTGGCATTGCAAGTCTTTTTTACTTTAGCCATTTTGGTGGATATGTAGAGGTATTTCTTTGTGGTTTTAATTAGAATTACCTGGATGACTAAAGATCTTAAGCACTTTTTTAATTAGATTATTGGTGTTTATAGGTCATCCTTTGTGAAATGTGGACTCTTTAGACCTTATTTATGTAACTGGATTGTGATTTTAGTATTGAATTATAGGAGTTTGTTATACAATCTCAATCAAAGTAGTCTGTAAAATACATGTTTTGTAACTGTGTTATCCATCTGTGGTTTTTCTATTCATTTCCTTAATGATACATTGATAAGCAGAAGCTTTCCTATTTGATAAGATATAATTTAACATTTTAATGGTTATTAGCTCTTTAATCTTAGATATCAGATATACATATATGTTTTATTCTGGAAGTTTTATAGTTTTAACTTTTATGTTTTGGTCTTGAATAAATTTTTATTTCATGTGTGATAAGGTTTGAGGTTCATATTCTTTTCCATATGGCTAACTAGTTGTTCCTGCATCAGTTGTTGATATTTTTCCCCTATTGAACTGCTTTGAACCCTTCATTTAAAATCAATTAACTGTAAAAATGTCAGGTTGTTTTTTCATTTTTAATGATGTATTAAATGGATTTTTTAATTTTTATTTTCCAAGTTAGTGTTACAATATAGAAATACAAATATATAGAAGTACATTTTTATATTAACCTTATTTCTTGAAAAGTTAATAAAATTACTTTTTAGTACCAGTAGTTGTTTTGTATTTCTTCAGAATTTTCTACATAAAAATTATGTCACTTGTGAATAGAGATACTTTTCTTTTCAATACTTATAACTTTTTGCCTTTCCTTATTGTAATGGTTAGACCCTCCTAAAAATGTTGAATAGGAATGGGAAAACAGATATCCTTGCCTTAAAAAGATCTCTGGAAGTAAGTGTTCAACATTTCACTGTTAAGTATAATGAACAATTTTTGTTTTGTTTTGTTTGGAGATCTCCCTTACCAGGTTAAGAAAGTTTCCTCATTCTTAGATTAGAATTTTCATCATCATGGGCATTGAACTTTGTTAATTTCCTTCCTGCATCTATTGAGATGATTATACTTTCTTTCCCTTTTTTGACTAATAAGAGTATGCTACACCAACTGATTTCCAAATGATATATCAGACATGTGTTCCCAAGATTAGTTCCTGTTGGCCATTGTAGGTTATTTAATGAAAATTGTTAATATCCTATTAAGGGTTTTTCATCTATATTCATTAGAGGTTTTTTTTATATAAAAACACCTGTATTTTAATGTACTTTTCAGTATCAGGGTTATGATGGCCTTATAAACAAGCTGGGAAGTTTTCCTTCCTACTATATTTCAGAAAGAATATTTATAACATTGGTGTTTTCTTCATATGTTGGATAGAATTGTCCAGTGAAAATATTTGGGCCTGGGGTTTTCTTTATGTCAAGGATTTTTGATAGATAACTAATTTCTTTAATTCGTATTTCCTATTTTATCTCTTATAGACTTTAGTAAGTTGTGTTTTTCAAGAAATCTAAACATTTCATTGAAGTTAACTAAGTTTTTATCTTTTAAAGTTCATAGGCTCTCTAATTCAACCTCCCTTTCATTCCTGAATTGGCAATTTATGATGTTTCACATTTATTCCTGACCATTTCATAATTTTTTAATTGATTTTTAATTTTTCAATGAACTATATTTTTTATGTTTGTTTTATTTCATTGATTTCTGCTCTTATTTTTATTGCATTTCCTTCTCTTTGCTTCCTTTTATCTAATGTTTTCATATTACCTTAGGTCGAGAATTATATCATTGTTTATTTATGAATTATATAATTGCTTATATTATTGCTTAATTATATCCCTGCTTATTAATGATATCATTGCTTATTTAACTTTTCATTTTCTAATATAAGAATTTAAAACTACAAATTTTCCTCTTAGTACAAATCAGGAAGTGCTCCAAGAATTTTTACATTTTCCTTATGCACATCAAAATATCTTCTAATGTTCCTTCTGATTTTAAAATTTAACTCGTTAGATGTTTTATATGTATCATTTGAATGTATCTTACTGATTTCTAACTTAATTCATTTTGTTCATGTAATATATTCTATATTTTCTCAATACTTTTACATTTATTAAAACTTATTTTTGGATCTTTACATGGTCCGTTTTTGTGAAGGTGTTGTGTGAACTTGCTCTGGTTTCTTTGAATGCAGCGATCTTTGAATTCTTTGATACAGCTATAAACATCAAATAGGTCAAGTTGTTGAAAAGGTTATTTAGATCGTCTATATCCTAAGTGTATATTTGACTGGTTTTCTGTCAATTATGTTCTCTATAAATTACTCATGGAATAACTGTGAATGTAGATTGGTTTCTTTCTCTCTTTAATTCTGTAATATTTTGCTTGTTATTTTTAAACTATCATTAGATACATATTGGTTTATTATGATAGGTCTTCCTCATTGAATACCCATTATTATTCTGAAATATCACTTTCTACTCATATTCTTTGTCTTAAAAATCTATTTATGTGACTTGAATATAGCTACTACAGCTTTCTTTTTTGTATGTGTGAATGATCTCTACAACAAAACCACTTTATTATTTTATTTAAAGTTTTTGTTTGTTTTTTATTAGAATAAATTTTATATACAATGTTACATTGGTTTCAGACGTACAACATAGTGACTCAATAATCACATACATTACTAGATACTGGTCATGGTAAGTGTAGTTTCCAGTTTTCTTATAGCTACTTTTGTATGACATTTCTTTTTTCATCCTCTTAATTTCAGTCTGTTTCTTTTTATTAAATGTATGTCTTTTACAGACAGCACATAATTGGGTTTTCCTTTCAGTCAAATCTGATAATTTCCCTTTTAATTTGACTGTTTGGTCCAGAGGTCAGTGAACTTTTTCTGTAAACAGCTAAATAGAAAATATTTTATGTTCCACATGCCATAAGAGATCTATCATAATTACTCAACTATGCCATTTTAACATGAAAGCAGTCCTACGTGATATGTATATTAATGAGTATAGATAGCTGTGTTCTAATACAGCTTTAGTATGAACACCAAAATTTTAAAGTTTAAATTTTGTTTTTCTTTGACCACAAAATATTATTCTCTTTTTTTGTGTGTGACCATTTAAAATTTTTAAATCCATTTTTAATTCATGGGCCTACAAAAACAGGCCAAATCTGGCCCATGGGCAACCCCTGATTTAGTCTGTTTACATTTAAGATAATTAATTATATGACTTAAATTATTTTTCTTTTTGCCCTGTTTCATCTGTTTCTTATTTCTGGCTTTTTATATTAAAATAATATTTTCAGTTTTTTATTTCAATTTCTCTATTGACTCTTTAGCTACATGCATCACTAACCATGATCTACTTAATGTAGCTCCATTTCACATAGAATTTAACAACTTTGGCTTCATTTACCACACCTTATGTGTTGTTCTGAATGCACATATACACTTGCATATATATATATATATATATATATATATATACACACATATATATATACACACACAAACACATATATATACATACACACACACATTTATATATCAGACACACATATATGTATACACATATATATATATCTACATACCTTATAAACTCACAATTTCTGCTTTGAACAGTGATGTGGCTTTTAAATAATCACAAAAATAAATATGTTCTTTATTATTATGTGCATAGTTCTGTTACTTCTAGTTAAGAGAAGATTCTATATGGTATGATTACCTTTCATCCTGAAACTTTTAGTATTTCTTGCAGTGAAAATATGCTAGCAACTAAGTCTTTCAATTTTTTTTTATCTGAAATGTCTTTCTGTCACTCTCATTAGTGAAAGATATTTTCACTTAATATAGAATTATTGGCTTATAATTTGTTTTCTTTCAGCACTTAAAAAATGTCATCCATTTTCTTCTTGCACCATTGCTTCTGATGGGAAGTTGATATTATTTCAACCACTGTTTCCCATTCGTAACACAATATTGTTCTCTGCTTTCAAGGTTTTCTCTTTATGGTTTGTTTTTAGCAGTTTCATTCTGATGTGTCTAGGTATAATTTCTTCTGATTTATCAAGCTTGCATTTTGCTGAGCTTCTTGGTTTTGTATATTTTTCCACTGTATTTGGTAATTTTTTAACTGTTATTTCTTCAAATACTTTTCTTCCATGGCCTCTATCTCTTCTTCCACAACTTTAATTGTATGTATGGTAGAGTACTTGGCACTGAGACTGATAATTTTTTCAAAAATGTTTCCTTTTTTCTTCAAAATGAATATCTTCTATTAATCTATCATCAAATTCTCTAACCCTTCTTTATGTCCTATTCAAGGTGACAGAATGACTACAGCCAGTCAACATCAACTTGTCTCTATAGACTGATGAAGTCAGGGTTAGAGCAGGCATAGTGTCGGGGATAAAGGCAATGCACAGACCCAAGAATATGACTCTCACTGACCACAGCTGATATTGCTACTAACCTTGCCAAATACCCAGACTGCCAATAACCCACACTAATGCTGAGTCACCAACACAGTACATTCCGCAAGAACAACCAGCTAACTAGTCACAAATTGTTTATACTGGGCTTCTTCCAAACTAGACTAGGCATAAATCCACAATAACTGAGATAAAAACACATCAGGGGTATGAGTCTGCCTTTCTTGCCTACAGTGTCTGAGCCAACATTTCTATGCAAGGGCTCACAGGCAAATGACCCATCAACAGCAGGATTCTCCCCAAATCCCATCATACTATAGGTCCAGTTTACATCAAAAGATGCATGGTAATGGGCTGTACTGAATTCCAGTGGGTCTACTGGTTCTACAACAGCCCACACACCCTGAAATGCCAGCCTGACCAAGCAAGATCACAGCCTCTTAAAAGCACACCTGAGGTCACAGCTGAGATGACAGGACTCTGCATTTCAGGGTACAGAACATACTGTAAACCAATACTTATTCTACAGGACTGTATCCCTAGAATACATAGGTCTAGGAATAAAAGGGTAGGATTATAAGTGGTCCCACTTACACTAATTCCCAATAATCTGCTGGTGAATGTATATTGACCAGCTCTGCATTTCTATTTCTGTGGAACTACAGGTCCTGGTTCTGAGGGGGAATCTCATTAAACTTTTATGGATAACCATCTCCATCACATTGGATTCCCAGTGCCAAGAGACCAGGGATCAAGGAGAGGAAATTACCATCCAGGCAGGTGTAATTAGCATTGATATTCTGAAGGAGGTAAGACTGTGGTTAAACCACATGGGAGAAAATAACACATTTAGCTGCCACATGATCGAGTGGGAGTTTTCTTGGTACTCTTTGCCCAATTTTAATAGCAAATCAACAAGGCAAGGAGCCATGCTGAGTAAGAAACAAGAAGCAGAAGCCCAAAATCCCTCAGGGATGAAGGTCGGGGATATTCCACCAGCAGAGATGCTAACCGAGGGGTAGGGTAATCTAGAATGGTACCAGTGGAGGAAAACAATGAGTATCAGCTGTATCCTGGAGTGTTTCTGCAGCAACATGGGCTTTATTTCATCCCACCAACCTTCCTCTAGTAAGCACTTTGGGGACCCCCAGAAGTGACCAAATGGAATCCAGGAAAAGCTGTTTCTAGATCATGTGAGCTTATAGGAAGCAAGTAGGTAAGCAGTGCAAGGGTTAGACTTTTCAGAACCAAGGCATTCACTTGCTAGTTGCCAAGCATGCTGTCTGCTTACAGCTCACAGCTAAGATTCTTCCCTAGAAATTACACTTGTCCCAAAGGAGCTGCCTTACCCAAAGTTATATCCTCAAAGGTGCCCCACATCCAGTGACCGACTAATGCAGATGAACAAAGACCCAGATCCCTTGCGTCAACGGGACACCTTTGAAATGCCATCCCTGTGCCACAGCATTCCATGGGATGAGCTGAGATCTCTGTTGAAACTACATTGCAGGTTAACCTCTTATTCTGACCAATTCTGCTTCCCTTACTTCCTCACAGGTGGTATACTTGAGACCACTCACCAATAAGCCACTTGCACTCAAACGTCCATCTTCGATTATGTTTCCAGGAAAGCTAGCCTATGGAAGTGAACTAGTTGCTTTTCAGATGAATAAAAGTACTGAACTATAAATATGAAATGGTTATCACTGCAAATGGTTAAAGGAAGGGAAGAAGAATACCTAGCTTCTCTCTCAGCCCAATCCTACTTCCCTTACTCCACTGTAGCTACTTTCCCTAAAAATACTCCTCAGTAAATGACCTGAATATAAACCTTCATCCCAGAGTTGTGTCCTGGGGAAACTGACCTATGACAAGCCTGAAATGAACATTATTTGCCATTTTATTCATTAGTAAACTGACATTCAAAGAGGCAAAAAACTTACTCAAGGATTAGACAGTAATAAGTAACAGGGTTATTAATTCAAACCCAGGTCTGTTTGATTCTAAAGCCCTATGTCTTTGACTATATCACACTACCTTTCCTTTTTTTTTTCCCCCAACTGAGCGTTACCTTATTAATAAAAGAATCTACAACCTTTTCTGTTTGCTCTAAAGTAAACCTCCTCAAGTTGACAGGTCTATCAGAACTTGTCACTTACAATTTAATACCATGCAGCCTGGTTGGGGTTTGTCAGGCTCACAGTGAGGTCCAAATAGATACTATGTCATTATGCATTTATTGCGCTGCCCTCATGGAGGCAAATAACACATTAAATACTTATTACTAGTCAAATTTATTTACAGGATCAACTCTCTCCCCTTCAGATATTGCCTTTTATCCTTTAGGCTGACACCACTGGGGCTCTTCGGAAGCCGCTGGGCATTTTGTCCACCTGGTGTAATCCATCACCAATGGTGACATTTCCAGTCTGGGGTGAGAACTATTTATGAAGAGAAACAGACCCCCAGGAACTTCAGGTTGAGAGAAAATAGATGAAATACAAAAAAGATACTGTTATAATGTAGAGCTTGTAGAAGTAGATAAAAGAGCTCTTTTGTTCTGTCTCTTTTGTGCTACATCAAATGCTCTTTATGTTGGCCAAAATCATTTGAAAACGGATTCCAAAACCATCAGTTTTGCTTCTTTTTCACCTTTTCAAATATTATTGATATAAGGAGGGGAAGTAGAGAAGCACAGGGGATAGTACCTGCCTCACCAACCCAGCAGAGTTTCTGGTATCACTCCAGTAATGTTGGCTAACCTGGTATTTTTTGAAGGACTTCGGTTGTTAACTTCCTCCATCCCCAGTTTGTGATTCAGAGGCATTGGTTTTTCTCCTGACACACCTACCTGACTTCCAGGCCCCATAGTGTTAGCGACACATGTAAAGGAGACAAAGATACCTCGAGCATCACCAAAGAGGAACAGAAAGAGGGGTGTGAGTTCTGCAACTCATGTCATATGAGAAATGGCAGAAGGACACAGAGATGGGTAGACTAACAAGACTTAAAAGAGAGTAGCAGTGTGCTGCCATGGCTAAGGGTGATTAACCTTGCCCTCACCTTACCCAGTTCAAATTCTTCGCACAGGTCATTCCCTGCCCAGAAGGGCTCTGCACTATCCTACTCCCACCTCTTGCTTAAGTTAATGATTTATTCTTCCTCAATTTAAATATCATTTTCAAAGTGTCTTGTTCACCACCACACTTCTCTGACTACTACCATCTTCAGCATTGATCAGTTTGCCCTATTATATGATCTCAAAAACCCTTGTAGTTTTACTTCACAGCACTTATCACAATTTGAAACTTTGAACCTACTATGTGATTTGCCAATTATTATTATTTCACCCCATATACCCTAAGTCTTATCACAGCAGAAGCCAGCACTATTCTGTTTGTTATTGTATCATTTAGGACTTAGGACAAGGTTTGCACAGAATAGGCACCCAACAAATACTTTTTTAAGAAAAAAATACATAATGCATGAATGAATGACCTAGTATAAAGAAACAGATGTAAAAAATAGGAAGTAGAGAGCCACATGACAGTTCAACAAAAGAAAAACTAGTATAATCAGAGTGATCCATCAGCAAATCTGTGTACATATGAGGGACTGAGCTCCTGCCAGGGAAAACATTCAAGGGCAGAGAACCAAGATTTATTTATAAAGCTTTCATATACATTAATTAAACTTATACCCATATAATTGCTGCTCAATATAATATTCTAGAGTTTTAAAATTCTATTAATGTTATCCTCTTTCCTTTTGCTTCTCTGTAAGGTCATCCACTTGTATTAGATTTTGATTGACAAGTTCAATGACCACCTAACAAATCCCTCAGCTCTTAGAGTCATGGCAAAACAAACTTGCCAGATCCCATCAGGAAACAGCAGATAAGGTGATTGCTCATTGGAAGTGATTTGTTCTACTCTTTTGGGATTCATTTGTGAAAGAGTAATTCCCCATGTCCTGTCCATCAATCCTGTCTCTTCTGGGTATAGCAGATGGCTTTGTATATTGAATGTTTAAAACATAGTTTTTGGTGATTATTTTTTTCCCTCCTCCCCTGAGAATGGTTCACATGGTTCTTAAAGTGATAAATACAAATAGCAAATTCAACAGGCAATCAAGAGTGACTTCTGAAGAGAACACTATTTCCAATCTAGGTTTGCCTAATTCACATATAATAAACAAAAAGAAGTGGAAAACTGGGCAGAAAGGAGTTTTAAAAATAAACTGATAAACACAATATAAATAAATGTAAGAAAAAATTTTAAATCAGGGAAGGCAGATTCTGACTCAAGATGAACAAACTTTCCAAATTGTAATGAGTGTCCTGATGATGTGGCTGATGGACACTTGATAGGAATGTTGTAATTAGGGTTCATACACTGAATTGGTTTCGAGTTGCAATGTCATTTAAATATCTTTCCAATTCTGAGGTTCTAGGATTGTTACTTTAGTTTGAAGAAGAGATACATAAACAATTGGTAACTAAGACTAACTGGACCTATGTGGTACCAAACAACCTATAAACTCTTTATTCAGCAAAGACATAGTCATTCAGTGAAAGTGACCTGCCTGCTGATCTAGTCTACAAATATGATTTTACCATTTAACAGATAAGGAAGTTGCTACTAAGATAAGACAAAAAAAATTTCCAAGGATATATTATATACAATAAAATATGTAATAGAACTCTAGCATATAAATGCAGGTATTACTGACTCCAAAGTCCATGCTCTTTGCATAACATTTAAGGTGATTATAGAAAGAAAATCAGAACTGATGATGGAAGTCAAATGGTTAACACTGTTTTGCTTTTAGGACATCAGATGTTTATAACATGGACTGGTAGAGAGGGGAAGTGATTGGAGAGCAGAGTCCAAGGTCCTCAAAGAGGATTATCTCAAGATAGGCACACAAACTGGGCTCTGGGGTTTGTGGGAAGGGAACCTCTGGACTGCTCCTCTTTTTGGAGAGTCAGGGAGCGAGGCTCAGCACATCTGGCCAGGTGGTATCTAAGTCAGAGCACTGTCCTCAGCAGGGGTGTCAAGAAACAATCAGCACTTCCAAAGGTAACTGAAGTTGAGTCACCATCCCAAATAGAGCAGGCAAACTGTAGCAGTAAGGACTCAAGGCCACATGAGAGGAGGTTCAGTACAGGTAGATGGCGGGGAGAAAGCCAGGTTGATTCGAGGTGAAGCCCAGGTGGCTTAGGGAACTCAGCTCTGGTTTCCACAGGCAGAAAAAGCATGTGTGGGGAAGGCAGGAGATACTCTTGAGTGCTAGGCAGAGAAGGTAAGGCAGAAGGTAATTTGAACAGGGCAGGGGGGCAGGAGGACTCATGAGTGGTTGAGGAAACTAACTTTCCTTGTCACTATGATCTTGTCTGTTGAAACCAATGTTATAAAAACCTAGGCAATATAATAATTGCATATTCTACCATAAGAATGGCAGGAGGCTGCTGAGTAACAAAAATCTATTTCCACACTGATCAGGACCAAATCAAGACAAGATAAGCTGGATAGGCAGTTACCAATGATTCCAGATGGAGACCACTGGGAAAGGCAGCAGCATTTTCCTAGTGTGCCATAAGGATAATTCTATGTATATTCTTAATCATAATGGCTACTATCAGTCTCAATAAATAAGACATATTCATTATATTATACTAGGAAATACCACTGTAGGGTGGGTTCTTTTGTTTTGTTTTTGCTTTTTTTGGTTTTGTTATTGCTTTTTTTAATTTTACTATCATTAAAGTACAATCACATGAACAATATTATGGTTACTAGACTCCCTCTATTATCAAGTCCCCACCACATACCCCATTACAGTCACTGTCCATCAGTGTAGTAAGATGCTATAGAATCACTACCTATCTTCTACTGTGTTATAATGCCTTCCCCGTGTCCCCCCTATGTGTGTTAATCGTAATGCCCATTTTCCCCCTTATCCCTCCCTTGCCACCCATCCTCCCCAACCCATTCCCTTTGGTAACTATTAGTCCATTCTTGGGTTCTGTGAGTCTGCTGCTGTTTTGTTCCTACAGTTTTTTCATTATTCTTACACTCCACATAATGAATGAAATCATTTGGTACTTGTCTTTCTCCGCCTGGCTTATTTCACTGAGCATAATACACTCCAGCTCCATCCATGTTGTTGCAAATGGTAGGATTTGTTTTCTTCCTACGGCTGAATAGTATTCCATTGTGTGTATGTACCACCTCTTCTTTATCCATTCATCTACTGATGGACACTTAGGTTGCTTCCATTTCTTGGCTATTGTAAATAGTGCTACAATAAACATAGGGGTGCATATGTCTTTTTCAAACTGTGCTGCTTCATTCTTAGGGTAAATTCCTAGGAGTGGGATTCCTGGGTCAAATGGTATTTCTATTTTGAGTTTTTTCATAAGGCTTTCCACAATGGTTGTACTAATTTACATTCCCACCAGCAGTGTAGGAGGGTTCCCCTTTCTCCATATCCTTGCCAACATTTGTTGTTGTTTGTCTTTTGGGTGGTGGCCACCCTAACTGGTGTGAGGTGATATCTCATTGTGGTTTTAATTTGCATTTCTCTGATGATTAGCAATGTGGAGCATCTTTCATGTGCCTGTTGACCATCTGAATTTCTTCTTTGGAGAAGTGTCTGTTCAGCTCCTCTGCTCATTTTTTTATTGGCTTATTTGCTTTTTGTTTGGTAAGGTACATGAGCTCTCTATATAATTTAGATGTCAACCCCTTATTGGATATGTTATTTATGAATATATTCTACCATACTGTAGAATGTCTTTTTGTTCTACTGATGGTGTCCTTTGCTGTACAGATGCTGTCTAGTTTGATATAGTCCCACTTGTTCATTTTTGCTTTTGTATCCCTTGCCCGGGGAAATATGTTCATGAAGAAGTTGCTCAGGTTTATGTCCAAGAGATTTTTGCCTATAACTTTTTCTCAGAGTTTATAGTTTCATGACTTACATTCATATCTTTGATCCATTTTGAGTTTACTTTTGTGATGGGGTTAGAAAATAATCCAGTTTCATTCTCTACATGTAGCTGTCCAGTTTTGCCAACACCAGCTGTTGAAGAGGCTGTCATTTCCCCATTGTATAGCCATGGCTCCTTTATCATATATTAATTGAATATATATGATTGGGTTTATATCTGGGCTCTCTAGTCTGTTATATTGATCTATGGGTCTGTTCTTGTGCCAGTACCAAATTGTCTTGATTACTGTGGCTTTGTAGTAGAGCTTGAAGTCAGGGAGCATAATTCCCATCAGTTTATTCTTTCTTCTCAGGATTGCTTTGGCTGTTCAGCGTCTTTTGTGGTTCCATATGAATTTTAGAATGATTCACTCTAGTTCACTGAAGAATACTGTTGGTATTTTGACAGGGATTGCATTGAATCTGTAGACTGCTTTAGGCAGGATGGCCATTTTGACAATATTAATTCTTCCTATCCATGAGCATGGGATGTGTTTCCATTTATTGGTATCTTCTTTAATTCTCTCACGAGTGTCTTGTAGTTTTCAAAGTATAGGTCTTTCACTTCCTTGGTTTTTTCTTCTTTTTGATGCAATTGTGAATGGAATTGTTTCCTTATTTCTCTTTCTGCTCATTCATCATTAATGTATAGGAATACAACAGATTTTAGTGTACTAATTTTGTATCCTGAAACTTTGCCGAATTCAGATATTAGATCTAGTTGTTTTGGAGTAGATTCTTTAGGGTTTTTTATATACAATATCATGTCATCTGCAAACAGGGACAGTTTGACTTCTTCCTTACCAATGTGGATGCCTTTGATTTCTTTGTGTTGTCTTATTGCCATGGCTAGGACCTCCAGAACTATGTTGAATAAAAGTGGGGAGAGTGGGCATCCTTGTCTTGTTCCCAATCTTAAAGGAAAAGCTTTCAGCTTCTTGCTGTTAAGTATAATTTTGGCTGTGGGTTTGTCATATATGGCCTTTATTATGTTGAGGTACTTGCCCTCTATACACATTTTGTTGAGAATTTTTATCATGAATGGTTGTTGAATTTTGTTGAATGCTTTTTCAGCATCTATGGAGATGATCATGTGGTTTTGCCCTTCTTTTTGTTGGTGTAGTGGATGATGTTGATGGATTTTTGAATGTTGTACCATCCTTGCATCCCTGGGATGAATTCCACTTAATCATGATAGATGATCTTTTTGATGTATTTTTTAATTCAGTTTGCTAGTATTTGTTGAGTATTTTTGCATCTATGTTCATCAGGGATATTGGTCTGTAATTTTCTTTTTTTTTTGTGGTGTCTCTGCCTGATTTTGTATTAGAGTGATGCTGGCCTCACAGAATGAGTTTGGGAGTATTCCCTCCTCTTCTACTTTTTGGAATATTTGAAGGAGGATGGGTATTTGGACTTCACTAAATGTTTGATAAAATTCAGCAGTGAAACCATCTGGTACAGACGTTTTGTTCTTAGGTAGTTTTTCATTACCAATTCAATTTCTTTGCTGGTAATTGGTCTATTCAGATTTTCTTTTTCTTCCTGGGTCAGCCTTGGAAGGTTGTATTTTTCTTGAAAGTTGTCCATTTCTTCTAGGTTATCCAGTTTGTTAGCATACAATTTTTCATAGTATTCTCTAATAATTCTTTGTATTTCTGTGGTGTCCGTTGTGATTTTTGCTTTCTCATTTCTGATTCTGTTTACGTGTAGACACTCTTTTTTTCTTGATAAGTCTGGCTAGGGGTTTATCTATTTTATTTATTTTCTCAAAGAACTAGCTCCTGCTTTCATTGATTCTTTCTATTGTTTTACTCTTCTTGAGTTTATTTATTTCTGCTCTAATCTTTATTATGTCCCTCCTTCTACTGACTTTGGGCCTCATTTGTTCCTCCTTTTCTAGTTTCATTAATTGTGAGTTTAGACTGTTCATATGGGATTGTTCTTTCCTGAGGTAGGCATGTATTGCAATATATTTCCCTCTTAGCACAGCCTTCGCTGCATCCCAAAGATTTTGTGGTGTTGAATTATCATTGTCATTTGTCTCCATATATTGCTTGATCACTGTTTTTTATTTGGCATTGATCCACTGATTATTTAGGAGCATGTTATTAAGCCCCCATATGTTTGTGGGCTTTTTCATTTGAGTAATTCATTTCTAGCTTCATACCTTTGTGATCTGAGAGGTACAATATCAGTCTTTTTGAATTTACTGAGATTCTTTTTGTGGCCTAGTATATGGTCTATTCTTGAAAATGTTCCATGCGAACTTGAGAAGATTGTGTATCCTGTTGCTTTGGATGGAGTTTTCTGTAGATGTCCATTAGGTCCATCTGTTCTAATACATTGTTCAGTGCCTCTGTCTCTTTATTTATTTTCTGTCTGGTTGATCTGTCCTTTGGAGTGAGTGGTGTGTTGAAGTCTCCTAAAATGAATGCATTGCATTCTATTTCCCCCTTTAATTCTGTAAGTATTTGTTTCACATATGCCGGTGATCCTGTGTTGGTTGCATACATTTTTTGCATACATATTTATAATAATTATATCCTCTTGTTGGACTGAGCCTTTCATCATTATGTAATGTCCTTCTTTGTCTCTTGTTACTTTCTTTTTTTTGAAGTCTATTTTGTCTGATACAAGTACTGCAACTCCTGCTTTTTTTCTATTAGTTACATTTTTCCATCCCTTCACTTTTAGTCAGTATATGTCTTTGGGTTTGAAGTGAGTCTCTTGTAGGCAGCATGTAGTTGGGTCTTGATTTTCTTATCCATTCAGTGACTCTGTGTCTTTTGATTGGTGCATTCAGACCTTTTACATTTAGGGTAATTATCGATAGGTATGTACTTATTGGCATTGCAGGCTTTATATTCATGGTTACCAAAGGTTCAAGGGTAATTCCCTTACTATCTAACAGTCCAATTTAACTTACTTAGTATGCTATTACAAACACAACCTAAAGGTTCTTTTTTTTTTTCTTTTTCTTCCTCCTCCATTCTTTATATGTTAGGTATCATATCCTATACTCTTTGTCTATACCTTGATTTACTTTAGGGGTAGTTGATTTGATTTTGCATCTGCTTAGTAATTAATTGTTCTACTTTGCTGTGGTTTCATTTCCCCTGGTGACATCTATTTAGCCTTAGGAACACTCCATCTATAGCAGTCCCTCCAAAATGCACTGTAGAGGTGGTTTGTGGGGGTAAATTCTCTCAGCTTTTGCTTCTCTGAAAATTGTTTAATCCTCCCAATTTAAATGATAATCTTGCCAGGTAGAGTATTCTTGGTTCAAGACCCTTCTGCTTCATTGCATTAAATATATCATGTCACTCCCTTCTGGCCTGTAAGGTTTCTGTTGAGAAATCTGATGATAGCCTGATGGGTTTTCCTTTGTATATGATCTTTCCTCTCTCTCTAGCTGCTTTTAAAAGCCTGTCTTTATCCTTGATCTTAGCCATTTTAATTACTATATGTCTTGATGTTGTCTTCCTTGGGTCCCTTGTTTTGGGAGATCTGTGTACCTCCATGGCTTAAGAGACTATCTCCTTCCCCAGATAGGGGAAGTTTTCAGCAATTACCTCCTAAGTAACACTCTCTATTCCTTTTTCTCTCTCTTCTTCTTCTGGTACCCCTATAATGTGGATATTGTTCCGTTTGTATTGGTCACACTGTTCTCTCAATATTCTTTCATTCTTAGAGATACTTTTTCTCTCTGTGCCTTAGTTTCTTTGTATTCCTCATCTCTAATTTATATTCCATTTACCATCTCTTCTACTACATCTAATCTGCTTTTAAATTCCTCTATTGTAGGTTTCATTTCAGACATGGAATTTCTTAATGATTGAGTTTCCATCTTAAATTCGTACCCGAGTTCTTAAATATTTTTCTGTACCTCTGTGAGCATGTTTATGATTTTTATTTTAAACTCTTTCAGGAAGACTGGTGAGTTCAGTTTCATTTGGCCCTTTTTCTCAGGTTTGTGAGATTTTAGTCTGAACCATGTTCTTTTGACATTTCATATTTCCATGTGGTGCCCTCTAGTGCCCAGAAGCTCCAGTCTCTGGAGCTGCTCAGTCCCTAGAGTGAGGTTGGGGTTGTAGGGGAGCTGTGCTGGTGCCTTTGGGCAAGAAAGATCTGTTTCCTGATTCCCGTCTGCCATGCCTGTCTCCTGTATCAGAGCCAGTAGGCCGACACACAGGTGTAAGCCTCTGTGCTCTGTGTCTCTAGCTCTTGTAGGCGGGGTCTCCCTCTGGCTGGCCTGATGCCAGTGCAATGACTGCCGGTTTGCAAGTAGGTGCTGGCAGGCCAAGAGGAAGGCACAGCAGGCTGCATGCCACAGTGGGAGGCCTCGGAGCTGAGTAGGCAGCCAGGCGGATGGAGCACCTGAAGCTCCTCAAAGTTCCCAACCTGCTTGGCAGAGTGTACCCAGACAACCTTGTCCACTTATCCCTTCTCCTGCTTAGCAAGCTCTGTGAAAACCCAGCCCCTTCAGCAGCCCTCTCACAGTAGGAAGCCTTTCAGATTGGCCGCCTTTCCTTTGTCCCAGAGCGGCCAGATGTGGATACTCATCCTCCACAAACGGCCGGAATCTCAGTCTCTCAGGCATTCCACCTGTGCCAGTTTCCCAATCCCTCCAACCTCCAGAACACCACAGAATGTAGATTTGTGCTCCAAAGCAGACCTCCAGGGCTGGGTGTTCAGCAGTCTTAGGTTTCCACCCCCTCCCCACTCTATTTCTCTTCCTTCCACCAGTAAGCTGGCATGGGAGAAGGGCTTGGGTCCTGCCAGATCAAGGCTTTAATATGTTATCCTGCTTTGTGAGGTCTGCTCTGTTCACGAGGTCTGTATGTAGTCTGGTGCAGCCTCCTTTCCTGTTGCTGTTTTAGGGCTTGTTTTATTTACTATATTTTCATACTATATGGGGTTTGGGGAGTAATTCTCTGTCTCACCTCTCATGCAGCCATCTTGAATCCTCCAGTTTTGCATTGTTGCTTTTTAAGAGAGTAGTAATAAGAGAGGACAATGTCAGTTCATTCTAGCCTAAGAGAAATTGTTGTCTTCAAATTCTGGTATGTATAACTTTGTTTTGTTTGTTTGTTTGAATATTAGGACTTATTTTGTGATTCTGTGTGTAAATTTTCTACTTGATTAACTGTGCTTTGATTCTCTGCAGCTGGAAGTGGCTTGTGATGCTACATAATGTGCCAAAAGAAACAATGAACAAGAAAACTGTTCAGAATCTGAAAAGAGGCAATATTATTCACTAAAGATTGCTCACAGCAGTTATGCTCATTTGTATGGGCAGAGGCTCTGTGCGTCCAGATAGAGATCCGAAACTATTGTCTCAAATCAGTACTGGCTTGGCTTTACTACCAGAATGCAAATTATGGTATTTGCTGTCATTGTGTGTCATTTAAAGATAAAATGTGAATTCCTATTGCAATATGCTCCTACTGGCACAACATCTGGGTTTACGTAAAATTCACGGACCAGTTTCCAAAGATGTTGCCTGCTTGTATGCAGGAGGTAGAAAGGGTTGGCCTCTAAGCAAAGCTGTGAACTTCCCTGACAGAAGTAGAATTATGGGTATTACTGTGTATTCCAAATATCTTTTCTAAAAGGGAACTTTATTTTCTCCCTGTTCTTCCCGTTGAATCTATGTTAATTCCACAACAGTGCCCCCAGTCACCACGATTTATAGCTTAACACAGAGTATGCTTTTCCTCCCACTCCCTCTTGTGTCACTTTACAATCTGAGATCAAATCCTGTAGACTGCACTCTGCTGTATCTCTATTACCTAAACTCACTTCACCATTCCCATGGTCCCTACATGGATTCATATCCCCCAGTCTCGTTGGCCCAGAATATTTCAATAACCTCCTAATTGGTTTATCTTCCTCTGGTTTCTCCTCCCTGAAATCATGTTTCCATAATGTATCTATATTTGCCTTTGTAAATTACCTCCTGATCAAACCCTCTCCTTCTTCCAAACCTTCTGTGGCTTTCCAAGTTAAAGATGTGGTGCCATAAGCAGGCTGTCTGTGACTCCGTGTCCCTCCTTACTATCCACTCTGGAATTCTCTTTTCCCTTGCCAACTTCATTCTTTCTAGTAGTTTGCTATTAATTTTTAACACAGGGCTCAATTATTTCATCCTCTCTGAAGCATCCCCTTGAACATTTAAACAGAATCATGTCTCGTTTGTGTAATTTATTTCACTTATACTACTACTTCCATTATTTCATTTATCTTCCATTTTTACACTGTTTATATATTTGGTTACTAACCACTATCCAGCATGTTTTCAAAAATAATTGATATTATTTAATTTTAATCTCTATCCTCAGTATTTAGTACATAGTGCCCAAGGAATGTTTTTGTAGCGAATGAATGAGTGGATAATGAATTGATCGTTGGGCATATGTTGAGGATAAAGAAAAACACCATTGTCTCTAAAACACCTAGTTGGATTTAATTCTTAAAACTATTATATATTGTATATAACCAATTCTGCTATGCTGCCTTATCTTGTTCATACAACTGTATCTCTCTGCTAAAGAAAATAGTGTGCATCTGGAATTATTATTAAGCATTCATAGGCTTATGGGGACAAACAAATCATATTAATGTCAATATGTCCTTTAGTGGAAAAAGTAAAATATTAAGAGACTTATGTCCCATCCTGCTTTAATGAGGCAATTTTGTGATGTTGTGACTCATCCTCTGACTTCATTCAGTGATTTTGCTTGGATAGATAGAGCAACAGCTGTACAAATAAGCCCTTTTAAAATAAAAGCATACCTTGGAGATATTGTGGGCTACGTTCCAGACCACTGTAATAAAATGATATTACACTAAAGCAAGTTAAATGAATTTTTTGGTTTACCAGTGCATATACACGTTATGTTCATATTATACTGTAGTCTATTAAGTGTGCAACAGAATTAGACACTAAAAAACTATACACATACCATAATTTTAAAAATGCTTTATTGCTAAAAAGTGCTGGCCATCATCTGAGCTCCCAGCACATAATCTCTTCCCCAGTGGAGGGTCTCGCCTCAGGTTAACGGCTGCTGACAGATGAGGGCAGTGGCTGCCGACGGTTGGGGTGGGTGTGACAGTTTCTTAAAATAAGACAACAGTGAAGTTTGCCACATCAATTGACTTTTCCTTTCACAAACGATTTCTCTGTAGCATGTGATGCTGTTGGATAGCATTTTATCCACAACAGAACTTCTTTCAAACTGGAGTCAGTCCTCTCAAACCCTGCCACTGCTTTATCAACTAAGCTTATTTGGAAATTCTAAATCCTTTGTTGTCACTTCAGTGATCTTCACAGCATCTTCATCAGGAGTAAATTCCACCTAAAGAAACCACTTTGTTTGCTTATCCATAAGAAGCAGCTCCTCATCCATTCAAGTTCAATCGTGAGATGCAGCCATTCAGTCACATCTTCAGTCTCCACTTCTAATTCCAGTTCTCTTGCTATTTCCATTATATCTGTACATCTTCCTCCACTGACATCTTGCACCAAAGTCATCCATAAGGATCGGAATCAAGTTCTTTCAAACTCCTGTTAATGTTAACTTTTCACTTCTTACCATAAATTGCAAATGTTCTTACTGGCATCTAGAATGGTGAATCCTTTCCAGAAGTTTTTCCATTTATTTTTCCCAGATCCATCAGAAGAATCACTATCTATGAGAGCTATAGCCTTATGAAATAAATGTATTTCTTCAATAGTAAGATTTGGAAGTCCAAGTTACTCTATGACCCACAGGCTGCATAATGGATGTCATCTTAGCAGGCCTGAAAACAACATTAATCTCATTGTGAATCTCCGTCAGAGCTCTTGGGTGACTAGGTACATTGTCAATGAGCAGTAATACTTTGAAGGTAATCTTGTTTTCTGAGCAGTAGTTCTCAACAGTGGGGTTAAAATATTCAGTAAACCGTGTTGCAAACAGATGTGCTCTTGTGCAAGCTTTGTTGTTCCATGTATAGCAAACAGGCAGAGTAGATTTAACATAATTCTTAGGGGCCCTAGGATTTTTGGAGTGGTAAATTGAGCATTGGCTTCAACTTAAAGTCAACAGCTGCATTAGCCCCTAACAAGAAAGTCAGCCCATCCTTTGAAAGTTTTAAGCCATGCATTGACTTCTACCTAACTAGGAAATCCTAGATGGCATCTTCTTCCAATAAAAGGCTGTTTCATTTACTTTGAAAATGTGTTGTTTGGTGTAACCACCTTCATTAATTACCTTAGCCAGATCTTTTGGATAACTTGCTATAGCTTCTATATTAGCACTTTTCTTCACCTTGTACTTCTCTGTTGTGGAGGTGTCTTCTTTCCTTAAACCTCACGAACCAACCTCCACTAGCTTCAAGCTTTTCTTCTGAAGCTTCATTACCTCTCTCAGCCTTCAAAGAATTAAGGAGAGTTAGAACTTGCTCTGGACTAGGCTTTGGCTTTTGAGAATGCTGTAGCTGGTTTGATCTTCTTTCCAGACCCCTAAAACTTTCTCCACATCACCAATAGGCTGTTTCACTTTCCTATCATTTGTGTGTTCACTGAGAGAGCACTTTTAATTTCCTTCAAGAATTTTTTCTTTGCCTTCACACTTGGCTGTTTGGTGCAACAGGTCTATCATTTGGCTTATCTTGGCTTTTAACATATCTTCCTCACTAAATTAAATTGTTTCTAGTTTTTTATTTAAAGTGAGAGATGCACAAGTGTTCCTTTCATTTCAATATTTAAAGGCCACTGTAGGGTTATTAACTGGCCTAATTTCAATATAGTATCTCAGGGAATAGGAAGGCTCGAAGAGAAGGAAAGAGATAGAGGAATAGATGGGGATCAATGGAGCAGTCAGAACACACACATGTATTACTAAGTTTGCTGTAATATATGGGCACAGTTCATGGCACAGCAAAACAATTACAATAGTAACTCTAAAATGACTAATAAAAGAATACCATAACAGATATAATAATGATTGTGAAGTTTAAAATATTGCAAAAATTACTAAAAAGTACCACAGAGATACAAAGTGCACAAATGCTGTTGAAAAATGGCACTGATAGACTTGTTCAATGCAGGTTTGCCACAAATTTTCAATACTTAAAAAACGCAATATCTGAAAAGTGCAATAAGGGGGAGCACAATAAACAAACTGCACCTGTACTATAGTGGAGCATCATCAAGTACTACAGTGGAGTAACCTGCAGCATTCATTCATCAGCATTTACTAGGCATCTACTCTGAAGATAATATCTAGTCTTTAAAGGGAAAAAAAAACAAAGTTTTGGGTTCAACAGTTGAGCTTATAGGCTATTGGGATAGACTGAACTCTAATTCAATACTTTCAATATCAAAGAATGAGAGGTATAACAAACAGGTGAGCAACTTATTGAAGGAGCACATGGGTGGTGAGTGCAAGTCAACCTGATGGTTTTGGAATGAAGGCTTAGGACACAGGTTTTAAGGAATAAATAGAAGTTTGACAAGCAGAACAGAGGGAATTGATGTTTCAGAAACAAAATACAGTCTTTGAAGTCAAAGGTATATGAATGAATTCTAGTTGAGCTCCCAGCTAAGAGTCAGTATCCACCACCAGACACGTATTTGAGCCACCCTGAGCAAGCAGTCCAGTCCAGTTGATAGTTATGCAACCAGTAAGTAGCAAAACTAGAATTTAAAAACTGGTTTATAATTTGTGTTCAGTGCTCTATCCTCTACTTCACTGCTGCCTACCAAATAGAACTAGATTACCTCTAGCAGGGAGTTTAAGACAACATGGCAGAGTAGTTAAAGGGTTCATTATTACCAAGTTACCCAAACATGGATTAGAATCTCAGCTCTGCCACTTACAAAGTTCTCAGATAAGGTTATTACTATTTTAGACCTCAGTTTTTCCGTTTATAAAATGAACTAAATAAGAATATCTACTTACCTCATAGGATTATTATAAATAATTGAGTTAATGAACATGCTGTCCCAGGCACTTAATAAACAATAAATAAGAGCCATTATAAAAATAACACTTTTATGATTTTTAGCCTTTATAACTCTGTCAACCTTATCTCTAGTTTATTTTCCACCACTATGTTCTCAAAGAATGTAAAGGCCTTCACTTCTAAACAGACCCAAATATTTATTTGGCTTTTTGGACACATCATCAGCAAATGTCTCACAGTCAAATGCATGAACTTGACTGCAGTGAAATCTCCCAGTGTCACACAAATTGCGAGAGTCTGAAAATTCATCTAGATAACACAAAACCAATGTTCATTATAGCTTTAATTAAATTCCACTGGGATGTTTTATCTACCCACTTATCTGTCTTTGAAGTCTTCTGTAAGGTCAAAAACTTTATCTGGCCATAAAAACTAAATAGATTTTGATGACTCTATATCAGAAAACACTAATGCCATTTCCTTATCTTTGTGAAATTCTCTTTTCTTTTATATACACCTCTAATGACTTCAGGAAGCAACCTTGGTTGCATTGTCCTCAATTTGCTTTTGAGCAATTTTTTTTTCCTGTCACCTTTTCTGCTAAAAACTTAACTCTGTCCTCCACTTAACTGTATGACTTTTAAAAGCAATAGAGCAAATCTTTGCATTTCTTTATCCTTTTGGATACTGTGTGAAGTGTTACTTGTTGTACTTATAATGCCTCCTCTACCCGTGATATTTAATATTACCATCTGGAAACTTCTGAAAACTAGATAAAAGCGAGCACTATATGTTAAGCACACAACATATTTCATATGACTGAGGAAAAAGCAAACAGTGGTATTTCTATCCCTGGCTTCCTTTCGTGGAGGCTAGGTACAAAGCAACATTACCATACCTGGAAACGCGATGATGTAAGATCCATCTAGTAATTTCCTAACCCAGAGGGCCCTGGCTCCCCTTTTCATATACCCAAATCCTGTCCTTTCTCCAAGGTCCAGCTAGAGACCTACCGTCGCTGAAATTCTTCTCTTCCCTCTTTTCAGCTACAGCAGCACTACTCACTCACATACAGCAATCACTCCCATTTGCTGCCTTGGACAATATTTGGCTTCATTTTTGCCAAAAATCAAACTGTTCTTTAAGCAGATTCTGCAATACTGTATGTATACATGAAGACTGCTGCTTTGAATTGTTAGAATTTGTTTATTTTAAAAAGCAGAAGGCACTTTGTCATGGTGAAAAGAATATGGACTTCGGCCTTACCTAGAACTTAAATTCAAAGCTACCACAAAAAATGTGTGAATTTGATAAACTTAAATAATCTCTGTGTACCTCTGAGGATGCATCTGCAAAGCCTTGTGAATAATGAGATTACTGAGAAGATGCAATGAGATAAAGCATATAATAAGTATGCTGTTGAGTAACTGCTCAAAAATAATTTGTTTCTCTTCCTTTTGTCTTAATACTTGGCTAGCAAGAAGGTGCAGAAATCAAGTGCATATCATTTATTCAACAAGGTCTTTCCCTGAGCAATGAAAAATGAACACCACAGATGTCACTAGTAATGATGATCTTCAGAGCCTTTGTAAGGTATTCATAAAATATTTCACTTCTTTATATATAATACATTTCTAGGCTATTCTTTTAAAGAAACCCTCAGACATTCTTTCTCTTCACCTTGTAATTACATTTAGAAAGCAACAGACAAGAAACCACTAAACTGTAGACCAAGGATTAGAACCAGAAACTCATAGATTAAAAAATGTATATATACAAATTGCCAAACTGCAAAGGAAAAGAGTCCTGATCTCACTGACAACTTAAATATCTGATTAAAATTACATTTGAACAAGATTTTGCTTACCATCTTGGCCAAGTTTTAAATAAAACTGTTGGTAAGAAAGGAGAAAACTGGACATAATTTTACACAACTGAGGAATGATCATTTATATCACCAATGTGAAATGTGATCAGTCTCTATTAATATAAATGATATGCATACCCAATGACAAGTAGTTCCATATGTATATATGAACTTAAATATTCTAAAAAAATATTTTCACAAATGTGTGAATATATATGTTTGAGAATACACACTGCGACATTATTTGTGGTAGCAAAAAATAAAAAACAATGCATATGTCCATCAGTAGAGGAATGGTTAAAGAAATAATAGTACATTCATACAATGAAATATATCAACCATTAAAAAAATGCGGCATATACTAACATGAGCTCAACCATACATAATATTGTTAATTGATGAAAGCAAATTGATGGATGTTAATGCAATCATTTCACAAATTCAGTGATCTATTATCTACATATATATATAATATATATATTTCTCTCTATGCAGAAAGAGAAAAATTTCTGCAAAGATTTCCAAAAACTGCTGAAAATTTTCACCCTCAGGAGGTAGGACTGAAGAAAATGAAACTTTAACTTTTTATTTTTACAACTAATATTTCAAAATATTTCTGTAAACATGGATTTTTTTTTCAATTTAAAATGTGTTCAACAATCAACTAAATTCAACTGATTTATATTGAACACCTGCAATATATTTATATAAAAGTTAATAAAATATTAACCCCATTATCAAGAGCTTCAACATTAAATAAAAGAGATGGGGGAAGGAACTAGAAAAATAATGATAAAAATATTTCTGAGTATATCATATACCTTTGGGTAGTTTGTGCACATTATACACTTTAATTTCCCAAATTCTTTGAACTGGGTATTATTATACTTATTCTATAAATATGATAGTGGATATTATTTTCCTATATTCAACCCAGTAATGAGTGGTAATACTGGGATCTAAGTTCAAATCTATCTAATTGCAAAAGCTATTCACCTACAACTACCATGGAATCAGAAGACAATAATAACATCTGAGATTTTTCATATCAATATTCCTAGATCTAACATCTTTCTTAAAATCCAGCTACCTATTCCATATATTACTTGCATGTCTTCCTTTCAAACACACAATCTCAAACATTAATTTTCATTGATCCTTCTAAACTTCTCTTTCTCCTGGGTGTATTCCATATCACAATACTAATATCTGCACAGATACCCCAATTCAGAACATTCTAATATCTCCATTTCCCTCACCACCCTCCACCCAAAACAATCAGCCATCATTCAACTCTCACACTTACTGCTAAAAGGACTTGCAAAACTATCTCAATCTTGCAACTGCTCTAGTTCAACCTCATGTTGAATCCTGATTGTGATGACAACCTCCTAATTGCTTCTTGGCCTCCATCCTCCATCCTCCTCCATCCTCCACATGGCAGTCAGTTTAATACTTCTAAAATAATAAGCTGGCAATAACACTTTTCATGTTGCAATTTTTCCTTCTATACTGTCTTTATAATACAGTCCAAATCATGCAAAATGACATTCTTGTTTACAAACCTCTCTTTGGTGTCTTTCTCCCTCTACAGACTCACATACCCACATTGAACAACCAGCTCTTTCCTGAAGATGCCTTGCAGTTTCACATTCTTGTGCCTTTGCAAATGCTACTCCTATCTACCTAGAAACCCCTGTACTGCATGAAAGCCACATAATTATCCTTCAGAATTCACTTTCTATGTCACTTCTGCTTAGAAGCTTTGTATAACTCTTCTCTTCTGGACAAAAAAAAATATATATATATATATATCATCAACTATTCTATTTACCCAATACATTTTTTCAAAGTTCTAGTCTTATTTCTCATATTCTCTAGTATAGTTATTTGTCTACATCTCCCTTACTGGAATGTTTTGTGCCTTATTTGGTACTCTAACTTTAGAACCCTGAAAACTGCACTTGTTGGCCCATAATAAATATCCATTAAATATATGTATAATTAAATTAAAATGAGAGAAAGATGTTCATGTGTCCCTGCATCCCTTATCTGATGTATTGTTGGCAAATATTTCTCCCATTCCATGGGCTGCCTTCTTACTCTGCTGTTTCCTTTGCTGTGCAGAAGCTTTTTAGTTTGAAGCAGTTGCACTATTTTTGCTTTTGTTGCGTGCTTTGGTGTCATATCCAATGAAATCATTGCCAAGACCAGTATCACGCAGGGAGGGGTGGAATGGGGAGTTGCTAATCACTGAACATAAAGTTTCAATTATGCAAGTTGAATAAGTTCTAGAGGTTGGCTATACAACAATGTACCTATAAATAACAATACTGTATTGTACACTTCAAGATTTGTTAAGAGGGTAGATCTCATGTTAAGTGTTCCTACCAATAACTTTAAGTCAGAAATCACATGCCACTTTCTCTCAATGTCTCCAACTTACACAATGTAAAAAGTGTCCTATTACAACTAAAATATTTCCTGGATGAAAATGAAAACCTATTATTTTGTAGTGAGTGGTTTTCTGGAAAGTGAAAAAGTCCTAATGAAATTTTTTACAAATGACTGTTCCATGGATACATCATCTTAAAAACTAGGAAGATTTTACTGTCTGAAACTTACCACAGTCTGTATTTTCCAATTACAAAGTAATATATTTGGATCAAATTATATTCTTTTTTTATAATTAGTGACTTGGCCATCTTTGGTTCATGTAATTTTGATTACCTATGGAGAGTATATTTCCCAGAATATCTTTCCACTTAACATTTCTTGGTAATAGAAATGTCACATTTCTTGTTAAATTATATCAACCACTTTTAAAGCAAAGAACATTAGGAGTGAACAGAAGAGCAAAGTTTGAAACCCACAGTCAGTTACACACACACACACACACACACACACACAGTTTCACAAGCCCATAACTTTTGTCTTGTTCATTTCTCCCAGGGTGACACATCCATTAGGAGAATTGAAACAATCATATTTACTATTATTATCTAGCCACCCATTAAGTAGTAAGTGATTTCTATGTGCCTAACAATGCACTAGAAGCTGAAGAAACTGTACATTTCAAAACAGAGTCTTTGTGCTTCTGAAGTTTGTGACTGAAACAGCTGCTCTCCAGGTACACGTATGTGTACTCAGCACCATTTCTGCCCTTCAAAGTTCTCCCTTGTTCACAGACTCTGAGAGCCAGGAGATCCTCTCTTCCCAGGTAGATTCTAGTGCCAGGCAAGATTGCATGGATAAGTTCTAACAATGAGTGGCAAATGCAGAAGATTCAATTTTGTTGATTTTATCTGTTATTTGCTTTGGATTTCATTTATTTCTGTTCTCATTATTTCCTTCTTCCTACCTATTTTGAGTTTACTTTGCCCTTGTTTTTTTCTAGCTCTTAAGGTGGAACTTTACATCACTTATTAAAGATCTTTTTTATGTCATATAAGCATTTAAAACTATAGATTTCTCTCCAAATTTCTAATGTAAGCACTCACAATTTATATTTCCCTCTAAAGCCTGATTAGCTATATACCACAGAATGTGATATATGTGTTTTTATTATCACTCAGTTCAAACTATTTTCTAATTTTCCTTGTGATTTTTTTCTTTTATCCATTAACTATTTACAAGATCACTGTTTAATGTGCCAATATTTGGGAGTTTTCTAAATATCTTATTTTACCAATGGTAATTTATTTTGTGGCCTCTATGTTTTCATTATTTTTAAATGTAATTGACATTATTTTTATGGTCTGTCATAGGCTCTGCTGATTATTTTGGTATAACTCTATCAACTGCTGAGAACAGGGTGTTGAATCTCCAAGCAATGATTGTGAAATTTTCTATTTTGTCTTTTAATTCTAACAATTTTGCTTCATGCATTTCAAAGTTCTGTTGTAAGGTACATATATTTTACTATTATGTCTTCCTGATATGAATTCTTTATTCATTACATCTCCTTTGATCTCTGCTAATACACTTTGTTTCAAGAGTATTGTATGTGATAGTAATAAAGCCATTTCAGCCTTCTAAAGCTAACTTTTCAAGGTATATCCATTTACTTTAATTTATCAAATCTTTACATTTAAAAATGTATTTCTTGTGGATAGAATATAGTTAGGTCTTGCTTTTTTATCCATTCTGGCAATCTCTGCCATTTTACTGGAGTGCTGAGTCCATTACACTTAATAGTGGTAATAAATAGTTTGAAATAATTTGATTTACTCATGTTTTTCTATTTATTTTCTCTGTTTCATTGCTGTAGTTTTTTCTGTTACTACTTTGCTGCCTTATTTTTGATAATGTGAAGTTTTTTTAGAATTTTAATATACTATCGATGCTAGCTACACTTCTTTGCATTATTTTATAATGGTTGCTCTACAGATTATTTTGAACATTCTTACCTTAACTTAGAGTTAATTTTGTATCATTTTACATCAAATGCAGAAACCTTCAAACAGTTTTATTTACAACCTCTCCCTTTATGTTATAGCTTTTGTATGTGTTACATTACAAATTTTATAAGGCAACAATACAATGTGATCAATTTTGTTATACAATTTTATATAATCTAAATTCATCAAAAGGAAAAAAATAGTCTTTCACTTTTATTCACATATTTTCCTCTTCTGATGCTCTTGATTCCTTCTTAAAGACATGTGTTTTCATCTAGCATAATTTTCCTTCCCTGTGAAGAAATTCCTTTAACATTTCTTTTAGTGCTGGACTAGTGGCAACAAATACTCTTATCCAGTTTACTTTCATTATTTTCTTTCTCTCAATCATTTAAGGATAGTGTTCCACTGTCTTATGGCATCCATTGGTTCTGATAAGAAGTCAGTCACCATTTGATCTACTCATCCCCTGAGCATAATGTGTAATTTTTCTCTCTGGCTGTTTTCAAAATGTTTTCTTTATATTTCATTTTATACATTTATACATGATGTGACTAGGTGGGGAGTTTTGGGGTTTTTTGTATTTATCGTAACACACTCACTAAGTTTCTTGTATGCATTTCATCAAATATAAGAAATTATCAGTAGTTGTTTCTTCAGATATTATTTCTGTCCCATCTGTCCTGTTTCTGAAACTCCTGTTTACATGTAAGTTAGACCTTAGACATGTCACAACTGTCCCCAATGCTTTCTTCTTTAGAAATTCAATTTTGTTTGCTCTTTTCTGCATGCTGTACACTTTCTATTATTATAGCTTCAAATTCATTGAATTTTTGTCACCTCCATTCTTCTATTAATCTTATCCAGCAAATTCCTTGTTTCAAATCCTGTGTTTTTTCAGTTCTTCTCTTTGATTCTTATCTGAGAGTTTTTATTTCTCTGCTGAGATTTCCTATCTATTCATTCACAGAACATTTTCTTTTACATCTTTGAGCAGATATAAGAGCAGATGTATTACTTTCCTAGGGCTGCTGTAACAAAATACAACAAACTGGGTGGCTTAAACAATGAAAATATATTCTCTCACAGCTCAAGATGTCAGTGGGACTGGTTTCATCTGAGAGCTGTGAGGGAGGCTCTGCTCCCTGCCTCTCCCCTAGGTTCTGGTGATTGGCTGGCATTTTTAGCATCCCTTGGCTTACAGAAACATCACCTCAATCTCAGCCTTCATGTTTACAGGGTGTCTTCCCTGTGTACACTTCTGTCAGTGTCCAAGTTTCTTCTTTTTATAACAAGAACATCAGTCATATTGAATTAGGGCACACACTAATGACCTCATTTTACTTGATTTACATCTAAATAGGTCCTATTTCCAAGTAAGGTCACATTTTGAGGTTCTGGGGGTTAGGACTTCAACACATCTCTTTATGGAAATACAATTCAATCCATAACAGCTGGTTTGAAATCCTTGTCTGCTAATCCCAATATCAGAGTCATCTCAGCTTTAATCGGTTCTTTTATTCTCTGCAGAATCATGTTTTACTATTTTTTAATATATCAGATGATTTCAAATTGTATTCTAGAATTATGAATAATTTGTTATGATAGAGTAGCTAGCAGGTTGAAATGGGCAGTGGGTACTGGACCGGGAAGGGTTGAGGATTTCTGAGTTGCCAGCAAAAACTGCAGGGAGTTTTCAAAAGGCAGCTGTTCACTTGCTGGTCCAACCAGAGATAGTCACCCAGGAGTCTGTAGTCAGAAAACTGCCAGATAAGGACCACAAACCCCAGCAAGGTCCTTTCCCCAGCTCAAGCATGTACACTTATAAGAAAACCTGACTTCAGGTAGCCCTAAGCCTCATTATAGGCTCATCAACATCTCAAGTTTAAGCACAGAAATTCATGAATCTAATTAAAACAGACTGGATCATGGAAAGGAACATGAGCAATGAGGGATCAGTTACACGGGGCAGATGGTGGAAAGGAGTAAATGGAAAAGTAAAGTGGTCCCCACCCTGTTAAAGGAAGATAAAAGTGAGAGGCTGCCTAACTCTCTTGTGATGGCCCGGTCCGCCTGCAGACGGTATCTGCCTGACAATAAACTTCTTTGGCTTCTTCCTGCAGCCTCTTGTCTCGTGTTGCTGACCGTGAGAGTGTTAGAGAGAATCATCTTCTTCATCACCACAAGAACTGAAGACTGGCGTTAACCTCCACCTGTGGCAATAAGACTTTTGTTCTTTTATATTCTCTGAAGAGTTTTGGGGTGTGTGTATGTTAGCAGCCAATTATCTTGGCAGGACTCAAACTGCAAACTCTGTCTCCTTGTTTAGCCTTAATTAGAGCTGTTGGAGTATGTCCTACACAGATCTGCTTCAGGGTCAGCCATCAATTTGTGCAGTTAGGACACCACACTGTGGTTTCCCCCCTCTCCGGTCCTCTCCTTTCCAGGATTCCCCCCTCATTTTCTAGTATCTGTGGCTGCCCTGAACTCTGCCTCCTGGTTCCTGAAGCCAGCAAGAGTGTAGGTTTTCACTGTCCTACATGGCACAGACTGAGGCACGCTCTTACTGCTAAAAGCCATAAAAATGTGAAATTCACCCAATGCTGACCCTTATTCCAAGGGTAGTTGTTCTGTCTCGTATATTCCTGGTATGCCTCTGGTATGTCTCTGCTTTTCATAGCTCTCAAGTTCCTTCACATGATTTTCTTTTTCTCTTTTAAGATAGTTTTTCCAGAGTTAATACTTGTTGTCTGGGAAATGGTTGGTCTAATAGTATGTACTATTAGAATCCTACTCAGTATCTGAATAACACAATCAGCAAAAACTATTACTAATTCTAAGAAATGTATTTTAATTTATTATTTCTTTGTAACAAAATCCTCCAAAACTCAGTGACTAGTATCAAAATCAAAAAGGACCTGTACCTGATAGGGAAATGTTTACAAGGTCAGCAATTTAGTCCAGGTGGCCCCCTCTGCTTCTCTTCTTTAGCAAAGACAGCAAAAACCCCCATTTCCCCCTCCCCTGCACTCCCTGCTCCACCAGGCACTCACTTCCAAAACTCACTCCCCCCTTGCTTGCTTGCTGTGCATGTAGAAATGTTGTAGATATGGAAACAGAAAGATATGTATTGCCCCCCTTGCCTTTGTTGGGGGCTCAGACCTTGGGAGATTACTCCCCTCTAAGCCCGCTGGTGTAAAATAAACCTCCACCCTCCAAGACCTCTGAGTGCCACTTGGTTCTTCCATCAGTGATCCAGTCCAGGTTTTTCAGGTTTTTCTGTAACATATCCATGTCTTTAGGTAAATACCCAAACAGTTGGCAAGACCCAGAGAAGAAATTCTCATGTAGTATATTTAGGCCAATAGTGTCTAGGCAACCCCAAGAGTAAAATCCATCATCATCACTATATTTCTACTGTGACATCATGTGCAACTTGTTTTTAGAGGACCAAGTAGAGTGGCTTTTTATTTGCCTTTCTTAGTATAGACCCTTGACACTATCTTGAGAGTCATATATACTTATACCCAGAACCTTCATGAACCTGTATATTTATAAACACAGGTTTCCTCCACTATCAGACAGCAGAGCATTCCTATGAAATCTTCAGGAGTTGAAATGGCATAAAGAAGCAATTGCCATTCATTTTTATGGAAAATATTTTGAGGATTCCTAGACCTAAAAAATAACCTCCCTTAGACTTTTCTGATACTTCAGGACCCATCTTGCTAATGGATGCACAGTATACATCAAAATAAAGCACAGATGCTCACAGACACAGTGACAGCTATGGCAGCTTGATGCTGAGAGTAATTCCCAGGAAAGGAGCTTGGTGGTGCCGCTTTCGCTGCCCTGGGTGCCCTGCCTCTGTAACAACTCACTGCAAAACAAATGCTGAACGCTATTTTCACTTTTTACCTTTTTCATAAAAGCAAAAACCTTCAGATTTCTTGCATTAGCTAAAACATGTACTAATGTAGATCTTTCTTAAGAATGAAGTGGCATCGTGTAAACTTTTGGAAAATGGGGGAATACCTGTAGATTATTTTCAGACTCTCTCCTTTACCTGAAATTATATTTATGTTGAGAATAATGAGTTCCCTGGCATAGCTTCAAATTTTAATCACAGTTTTCAACATTTACTAAATTTTTATCTCTCCCTCATCAGCAATATTTCATAAATAAAACATTTTTACAACCTTAGGAGAACTTAAAAGTATATAAGGAGAAGGAGAGAACAACTAAGCCGCCTTGAAACGTGATAGACTGACTTCATTCACGTAGGAACTCACAGCGCAACACTCGGGTTTGCGCTTCAGCAAGGGAATAGAAAGGGTTGTCACTGCAGCACTTCTCCATTATTGTAATTACATATTTTCTGTATCCTCCACTAGATCATAAACTAAATTTTCATTGCATTGCTAGTACCTAGCACAGCCGGCCTTCATTAGTATGTGTTGAATGAATTAATGAAATGATAAACCTAAAAAAACTAAATATCTACTACATTTACATGTTAAAATAAAACCTCTGCTTTTCAATATTAGTGATTGTTATGAGACTATATATATATATGGAAAGGTGGATGGGGTGGAGATATGATCATTATAAGTATATACAAGCATAGAATAATTTTATAAGCCATAAATGTCTTGGGCGACTACATTTTCTGAGACATGAGTTGCCTGTACCCCACAAGGCTCCCGCCTGTGGGATAATCTATAATATTTTCCTGGTATGCCCATGCTCTAGCTTTTCTTTTACTATAATCAAGAGAAACGCAATATTCCTAGGCTGGGTTTTACAGAGAATGTACTGAACTCAACAGTAGTCTGAGATCTAATCTCAGACATCTGATGGTACTCTTACACTGGCCAAAGGCACGCCACCCACCTACCCCCACCACAAAAATGGAAAGTGCAATGTCCATCCTATCACCCTGTTGCTTAGAACTTGCATTTGTTCCCCACTATCTAATGGGCACAATCACACTTCTTAAACATCCATTCTCTTTGGGCTGAGTCTTCTGCTTCAAACCATTCACTAGCTAAGTGACCTTGGAAAAGGTACTTATTATGCTCTCTGAACTTCAATGTCCACTGTCATCAGTGGAAATACTTATGAGTATCACATATAACCAACATAAAACACAGTAGGTATTTAATCAATGGCAGCTATTAATTTAATTATCTCAGTTTATTTTAGTTTCTTTCTTATATAGCAGTTTTAATTATGAGCCATTTCTCCAAAATGTGCCCTCTACCCCTACCATAATTACTAAAATTTAGACCAGTGCTATCTGATGGAATTTTCTATGATGTTACAAATGTTCTATATCTATATTGTCCAATATGATAGCCACTAGCAGCACGTGGCTACTAAGCATTTTGGGATGTGGCCTGCATAACTGAAAAAGTGAATTTTTAATTTTAACATTAATTCATTTCTATTTAAATAGCCACATGTGGTTATTAACCACCATACTGGATAGCACAGATCTATAATTTCCTTGAAAGCCTACATGATTCCCTGTAGGAAAATAAGATTTCTTCTTGAGAGGCCCTATTTCCTCAATGCTAGTGAACTACTATTTGATCACTTCCAGTAAGAAGCCTTGTTTTTTGTTTATATTGTGTTTTTTGGTAGGGGAATACTGTCCATTTTCCTCCTCCTCAGATGGGTTGAATTACATTTTCATCCTAAGATAATATTTTCTACATATCTCTATCATAATTTCTTGAGCTATGTTGAAATTATTTGTGTACTTAAATGACTCCTCACTGGAATTTTTTGAAGATATGGTTTGAGTTTTAATTTTTTCTACCTCCAGTGTTGATAGAAGGTCTACACATAATAGAAACTTAGAAAAGATAGGTATGAGGATAGAATAAAGTGAGGAAAAGAAAGAAGAAAAGAAAGGGAGAGCTCAAGGTAGGCTGGCGTAGAAAATGTCATGGAGGAGACTGTGAAGAGTATATTCACTCACAACTATACTGAATCAACACTGCTAATTAAGCTCCCAATTTTGAACCACTGCTACTTAATATTTTCCCTAAAGGTCTCATCTAAACAATAATGGCAACTGAATAAATGGCATCTTGGTTATGGCATTTGGCGGAGAACTTGCTTATAAGGAAACAGATGATCGACAGAAAATAATACTTATCATTGCCTTTTAAAAGCTTCTGCTTGTAAGGCAGGTAACATCTGATACTTCTCAGAAGGCCCTCAGTCTGGCTGTCACCAGCATAAACACTGGCACAGTAGACACAGTCTGCATGGAATCTTACAGTTGTACCTTTGTAACTTATACTCTCTGGAACTAAATTTCTGTGAGCCAACTCATCCCCTCACAGAAAAACCAATCTACATAGCAGCTTTTCCACCAGAGAAAATGCTAAGATTAATGGGCTTTCTCTTGAAATAGTCATGTAACAGGTAACTGTTATGTTCCCATTAATATTAGTTGAACCCTAACCCCAAACAATAGCGATAAAGTTTCTCCAGAAATTTCCATAGCAATGAGCTCATTTAATGAAGTTCAGGTATAGATATGAGAAGAGCACCAGTATGCAAAATTGGCTGGAAGGAATTACTCCTTGGCCAATAGTTGACTGGATACATGCCTAGAAGAATGGCAGAGAGGTAGAGTTACTTTAAAAATATTTGTACTCATCATCTACTATGTTCAGACTTAGACTAGGCATGGGAGACACAAAGGAGAACAAGACAGTTCCTGACCTTAAAATGCTCATAGGCTAGTATGGAAAATAAAGTGAAAAATTTAAATACAATATAAAAGATGCAACCATGTGGGGTGAGGGGTTGGAGGCAGTTATAGTACATCTCTGAATGTAGAAAGGATATTTAGGGGTTACCAAGTGAAGTATGTGAGTTTATACTGCTATTGAAATAGGGCAAGAGGTGGTAATTGCAGAGAGAGTGTTCTATTCAGAGGGAACAATATGTGCAAAGTCTTAGAAAGTGATACTCAGCCAGGCATAAGGAACAAAACATGAAGAAGAAACAGAGACGTTACCCTTGGAGAGCTCCCAGTCTGTGTCTTCCCTGTAAATGGATGAATTAAACCATGACAAGCTGAGTTCAATAAGAGGGAATGAATAAAGTTCTAGGGATATATCATTACCTAGAAAGTCAAGAAAAATTTTATAGAAGAAGGTAGTTAACATTTGTGCTGGAATCTTCAGTTGTCCTGTTCCCAAGTGTATTCTTTTAGAAGCTAGACAAAGTCCCTAATGATTCTAGTACACAAATATCCTAAATGGTTTCAGAGTAATATGAAAATGAGCATGTGTTTCCAGAATATGCTGAAACTGGAAATAAAGCAGAGACCACTACTGAACCAACAGGGAAAGGGGTGAAGTATTCCTTTTGATGTCTAGGTCAGAAATGAGAATTTGTGGAATCAGAAATGTCAAATATCATAGGAACAGAATTCAAACAATGACTCAGTCCATCTGCTAAATCATTCAACTGATATTCAATATATGCATACTGCATCCCAGTTACTTTGGACATAGGGATACAGACGCAGGTTAAAAAGGCAACACCTTCCATCAAGACTGACCAGGCTAGTAGAGGGGAGAAACATGGAAATGTATGAAATACAATGGTATCAAAAAGTGATGTGCTGGGGTATGCACAGGAGACTCAGAGGCACTGAACCAAGCTTTCCGGAGGGGAGAGATGCAGAGTTGGGCAATTAGATTAAAGAAGGTTTTCTATAAGAGATACTAGTATAAAATAACTTATAGTCCTGCTGGCAGCAGGTCACCAAATCTGAGATTATAAAATAAATGAAGAAACCCATCATTAACTGCAGTCAACATTCTGGTATCTGGTGTGAATACAGAGTCAGAAAAAAGTCAGTGATCGAGGCCCAGATATATGTTACTAGGGTAAAGGCTCTGCTGAAGGAGGTCTCTTTTGACCTTCCTTCTCTTGAAGATGATTGACAGGTTTACTCTGATAGTGACAGATGGTGAAAGTAAACACTGAGGCAGTAGAAGCCAAATCATATTTATTTGCCTCAACAATCCAGTCTATCCGCTACTTCCTGGAACCTTGGAGAAATGACAATTCAAAGACATTTCAGTTGCTGGTGTTCGATGATTTTAGTAGAGTAACTATGGAGCAAGAGACTGCTTAACTGGGGGAGTCTAAGGCATTCATGTAAGTGTAATTGGGAATACAATTTATTTTCTGTGGTAGTCCCATAGAGACCTTAAGTTGGTATTTATTCAACATAATTGTTTCAGTATAGGAACTGCTCTGGGCTAAGGTAAGCATATGGAAAAGCACTGACTTCTAAGGCCACTGACCTTTTTAACCTACAGAAAATTAATCTGTTCAAAAGTTATCTCATTTAAATTAAATACAGTTAAATATAAACTTACACTGCAACAAAGAAACTAATAGTTTCAGTAGTACCCTCATTTTCACACATAAGGTCAATGCTATTCTATGGCATAGATATTATTAGGCCCATATTATAGATGTACAAAATGAGAAAAATAAGACTCAGATAGATTAAATGACTTGCCCAAGAACATACAGATTTGAAATGAGAGAAATGAGATTTAAATCAAAATTTATCTCTATCCAAAATCCAAATCACCTCTCTAGTTCAAAAGTCATCATTCTAAAGAATTATCACCAATAGCAATGTTTTTTGGAGCAGGGATAATATAAAACACCATCAACTCATCTTCTTAAGAAGTGGTTGGTAGTAATATTCAGGAAAATCTAAGTAGCAAAAATATGTTGCAAAATTTAAAAATATAAGATAGTGCTATTCGAGCGACTCCATACAAAAAGAATTGTTGTGTGAGCCTTAGAAAATGCAGGCTATTTCAATAATAATAAAAAGAAAGAAAGAAAATCAAAGCAAAGTCATGTATCTATTGAAATGATAATCCAAAATAACAAACCATAAGTGGATAAAGCAATATTCAAAGGACTCTTTTAAACCCCAGTCTTCTTTAATCCCTGCAGCATCTGATTCTGTGGACCAGGTTCTCCTACCTGCAACCGTCTCTTCCCTCTTGGTTTGTGAACCACATTCCTTATTTTCCTCTTACCTTATTTGGATCCCTTCTGCCTCTTCCTATTCCTTAAATTCAGTTATTTTCTTTAATTCTTTCTTATCCTATTGCTTATTTTACTGCACAGGATTTTATTGACTTACTCCACTGTCCAAGTTTTAACTTAAAATGACATGCTACTGTAATCCCAAATCGTATCTCCAACCCAAGGCGACAATTCCAGTTCTGACTCACCACTCTTTCCAGTACAACATACTAGTCCTAAGTAAGTAACAGCACGTTAAGAATTCTAAGTAGGGTTCCTAAAACCACGCTGGATTATTGTTAAGTGATGGAAAATTCAGAAACCAGACAAGACCAAGTGTGACCTGAGGGCCTGCATTATGAATTCAATGAGCCTAGACACAGCTGATTGAGTTTGAATTTGTGTTTACTTCAACTGCCCTCCTCCTCTTTGTTATCTACTCAACCTCAGCTGTGGCTTTTCTACTTTAAAACAGAGCAATGGTTTCTATTCTAAGCAATTCCTTATCTCCCCTTAGATCTGTAAAAACCAAAGCAAAATGCAGCTGTTGAACACATTTCCCTTTGCTTAGCCTCTAATTCCCCATTCTCATTTTTCAGCAAACCAATTTTCCCTTTACAGTCTGTCTCCTACAAATACATCTGAGAAATCCTTTCTTGCTGATTGAATTAGGCTCTGAAAATTAATACTGTTCTTTTTCTTTCACTTCCACTTATCCCTTAAAAATTCATTCAAAAGCATATTTGCCTTTGAATCTTTCCAATTCTTACCATCACTGAAGAGCTGTGGTTTTCTTTTTATGCTTCCTATTTTCTAAGGCTTCTTTGTGGAGAGTGTCAGAGAGAAAATGATCTCTTTAAGTGTTTTATCAGCAAGTACTAATGTGTTTTTAACTAGAGTTCATTAACTTTGCACTGTAATTTCAGCCCCTTTAGCCCTGTCATAATTTAATACATATCCTAATAATTGTTCCTTTATTCATTTAAAACCATTTATCGAAAGCTATAATGTGCAAGACTACACTAGGTCTTAGAGATAAGATGAACTATATGTGAAAACTTCAAGAGGGTTACAATTTTGAGGTAAAAATAGGTGAATAGATACTGTATAAGTAATATTTATTAATAATAAATGATGTAGGTGATTACATAAGAGTATAACTAAGGGAAGTATTGGGCAGAGTGATATCCAAAAAATAATGCTTGGCATGGAGCATTCTGTGCAGACCAAAGATAAAAGTACATTTGAAGAAAAGAAAGCAGCATTCTTAAGGCCACATATGTTGTCTGCAGTGGACCCTTAGCAATATCTGGCAAGTTCAAAACAGTCTACCCTTCTCTGGAAAACATCTCATTACGCTATGACATTGAAACACATATGGACCCCCAGAGCCAAGTTTGTACTTCATAAGTCACACCACAACCACACGTCTGGCCATAATTTCTTGGACCAGTAATTCACATTTAAACTAAGTCAGACAAATACAATTTCTTTTCCAAATAATTTTGAGGTGGGACTTTAAGCCATATCACTCTCCTTACATGGCTGTAACATTAACACAGTAAGGCAGTAGCTCTGAAATAGCAGCTACAGCCCACTAAGTGGCCTGAGGTGGCAGAGGAAGAAAAAATGAACAAGATACAGACAGTACAAAAGAAGAGAGAAGTAGGGGTCCTGACCATCTTCCAAATATCCATTTCAGTTCTTTTGAGATCCAAATATAATCTAACTTCAAGTTTCTTGGAGATACTCTATGTCCTTATCATAAATTTCTCCTTTTTGGCTTAAGCCTCAGTTGGTTTCATTACTAGTAACTAAAGAGTCCTCAGTAATCCACGTATTAAAGAGTTTGAACCAACCATTTCAAGTACCAATGGCCAAAGCTGGAACACAGTTAGCAACAAAATAAAAAATTTAGTACTGGATGATAATACAAAATATAAAATGAATATACATAAAATCATGTTAATATAAATAAATGATTAGATAGATACATGTATAGATAAATAAATGTGGGAATGTAAATAAATTGCCAGAGAAATTTCAAATAACATATATTGATACTGTTCCCTCCAGGGAGTAGACATCAAACCTCTCCTCACCCTTGAGTGTGGGCTGACTTAGTGACTCATTTCCAAAGAACAGAGGTAGAAGAGGAAAACTAGTAAATTTACAGTGGAGAAACTTGGCAAACACTACCTAACCTGAGAGGTCAAGGTTCATATCACAGTGATAATTCATGTTGATAGCATGTTCCCCTTGATATGTGATGAGAGGGACATTTCACTTCTGTGATACCCTTCACAAAAACCCATATCCAGTCATAACCATAAGAAAAATCATCAAACAAACCCAACGGACAGATGTTCTACAAAATACCTGACTAATACTCCTCAAAATTCTCAAGATCATACCGAACAAGGAAAAGCTGAGAAACTGTTACATACCACAGGAGACTAAGGAGATGTGATGATCAAATGAAATGCAACATCTTCGACCGGATCCTGGAACAACAACAACAAAATAAAGACATTAGGGGAGAAACTGGTGAAATCTTCATGAAGTATATAGTTTAATCACTAGGAATGGACCAATATTTGTTTCTTGGTTTTGACAGATATACCATGGTATGTGAGATGCTACATACTGGAAAAAATGGGCAGGGGCATATGTAAACTCTCCTCTATCTTTGCAAATTTTCTGTAAATCTAAGATTACTCTAGAGTGAAAACTAAAAAAACTTTTAAATACTCTTTCCGTCTTCCCCTTTACATTACAAAATTTCCATGAAAGGTAGGGCTTTCCACATGTTCCTTCACTTCTTATAATGTTTCTTCCACTTAGCATTTAAAGTCTAATAATATTGTGCTCACTGCCAATGCCCAAAGTCTACCTGATTATCATAGTTGGCCTTTTTCCTAGGATGCACTGAAATAGCAACTGACCACAGCCTAAGAGGAGCAGTGAGATCCCCCAGTGTGAATCTAACAAATCCATCCCTGTTCTAAAACCCTCCCTTCTATAGTTGGTTCCCAGGTGTCCTGATCAATAGCTGAGTAATTAAAATTTCCCATGATCAAAGTTTTGATCTCATGACCTTTGCACTGACCCTTCTTATCACTAAAAGCTTGTCTTGATCTCCCTGTCAGTGGCTGCCTGGAGATTTGTACAGCAGTATCTCTAAGGCCCTGCCTCCCTCCCCTGTCCTTGACTTTGGTCATTCTGTGCTTGCTATGTCAGCCAAAATCAAGCTGTAAGTGCCCTTGGCTGCCCCAGCTAATCCTCAGCCTGCACCACCTCCCTTCCCTCTTCTGTAATGCTCCCCACACACTTTCTCAACTATCACTTTAAATTGTCTGATTTTTGCTGGTTCAGCCCTGTATCTGATCAGTTTTCCTTTCATGAATCCTTAAGAACATGGCATCACTCTAATAACAAAATCATACAAAGAAAATACAAAAGAAGAAAATTACATAGATGAACATAGACACAAAATCCTCAATAAAATATTAGCAAACCAAATTCAAAAATACATCAAAAGAATCATCCATCATGACAAAGTAGGATTATTCCAGGAAAGAAAAGATGGTACAATTTTGATAAAATCAATCAATGTGATATACCACATTAACAAAAGGAAGGAGAATAACCATAAGATCATCTCAATAGATGTTGAAAAAGCATTTGACAAAATTCAACATCCATTCATGATAAAAACTCTCAACAAAATGAGTACAGAGGGAACATACCTTAACATAATAAAGGCCACATATGATAAACCCACAGCTAACATTATACTTAATAGTAAAAGCCAAGAGCTTTTCCTCTAACATCAGGAACAAGACAAGGATAGCCACTCTCACTACTATTATACAACATAATACTGGAAGTTCTAGCCATGGAAAATAGACAAGAAAGAAAGATAAAGGCACCCAAACTGGTAAGGAAGAAGTAAAACTGTCACTATTTACAGAAGACATGATACTATATTTAGAAAACCCTAAAGACGCCACAAAAAAACTGTTAGAACTAATAACTGGATTCAGCAAACTCACAGGATACAAAATCAAGATACATAAATCTGTTGCATTCCTTTATACTAACAACAAACAGAAAAATAAATCAAGAAAACAATTCCATTTACAATTGAATCAAAATAGTAAAATATCTAGGAATAAACCTAACCAAATGGGCAAAAATCTTGTACTCTGAAATCTATATGACACTCATGAGAGAACTTAAAGAGGGCACAAATAAATGGAAATCTATCCTGTGCTCATGCATAAGAACTAATATTGTCAAAATGGCCATCCTGCCCAAAGTAGTTTACAGATTCAATGCAATCCCTATCAAAATACCAACAGCATTTTTCAATGAACTAGAGCAAATAATCCTAAAATTGATATGAACCCACAGAAGACCTTGAATAGCCAACGGAATCTTGAGAAAAAAGAAAAAAGATGGAGGTGTCATGTTCTCCGACTTCAATTTATATTACAAAGCTCCAGTAATCAAAACAGTATGGTATTGGCACAAGAACAAACACACAGATCAATGGAACAGAATAGAGAGCCCAGAAATAAGCCCACACATATATGGCCAATTAATACATGATAAAAGAGACATGAATATGCAATTGGGAAAGGACAGTCTCTTCAATAAGTGGTATTGGGAAAACTGGACAGCTACTTGTAAGAGAATGAAACTATATTACTGTCTAAGTCCATACACAAAAGTAAACTTCAAATGGATTAAAAACCTAAATATAAGACATGAAACCATAAAACTCTTAGAAGAAAACATATGAACAAAAATCATATGAACATAAGCATGAATTATCTTTTTCTGGCCATGTCTCCCTGGGTAAGAGAAACAAAAGCCAAAATAAACAAGTGGGACTACATCAAATTAAAAACTTCTGTACAGCAAAATACACCATCAACAAACAAAAAGATAACCTACATAATGTGAGAATATATTTGTAAATGATACATCTAATAAGGGGTTAACCCAAATATATAAGGAACTCATAAAACTCAACACCAAAAAAATAGCCCAATTACAAAATGGACTGACGACCTGAATAAACATTTTCCAAAGAATACACACAGATGGGCAACAGGCATATGAAAAGATGCTCCACATCACTAATCATCAGGGAAATGCAAATAAAAACCACAATGAGATCTCCTCACACCAGTCAGAGTAGCCACTATCCAAAAGACAAGAACTAGCAAGTGTTGATGAGGATGTGGAGAAAGGGGAACCCTCCTACACTGTTGGTGGGAATGTAAATTGGTGCAGCCACTATGGAAGGCAGTATTGGAGGTTCCTCAAAAAACTAAAAATAGAAATACATACAACCCAGTAATTCCACTTCTAGGAATTTACCCTAAAAAAACAAAGTCCCTGATTGAAAAGATATATGCACTGTTATGTTTATTGATGCATTATTTATAATAGCCAAGAGATGGAAGCAATCAAAGTGTCTGTCAATAGATGAATGAATAAAGAAGATGTGGTACAAACACACAAGGAATATTATTCATCACAAAAATGAAAGAAATCCTGCCATTTGTGACAACATGGATGCACTCAGAGGTTATTATGCTAAGTGAAATAAGCCAGGTGAAGACAAATAACATATGATATAAAAAATACTAATAACATATGTGCATATTTATGTTATATATATTTTATATATTGTCATATAATAATATATAGTATTGTGTATAATATAATATATAAATAAATAATAAATATTTTAAAAATAAAAAGAACATGGAATTCAAATTCAGTAATCCAATCATGTACACTCTGGGTATCTGTCAAGAAAATGCATTTGCTTTGCAATGACAATGCAGGACTCTCTTCACTACGAACATCATCACCACTCTGAGTCCCCACCTCCCTGCACATAAATAAAGAAAGACTCCATTCAATGCTGAAACCTCTTTGATCCCTGACTAGGGTTATTATATATATTCTTATTTTACATTTACCCAGCACCTGCCTACTGAGTGACTCCTGTCATCAGGCACTAGAAAAAGTGCCAAGAACAAAGCAACAAATCAGAGGGATCTGCTTGCTGCCATCATGGGTCTGAAATTTTAATGGTGGAGAAAAATAAGTAAATGAGCAGTTGTAATAAAAGTTGTACTAAACAGAGGCTTGTTGGCAGCTATGTACTAATGTAAGAACTGCCTACACAAAACAGATCACTGGAGACTACAGAAAGGTATAGACTGATCCAAATTCCTATCTATGTTGAAGTTCAGGAAAATCACTGATATTCTGAGGCCAAACAAAGGCAGCTGGTCACACCGCAAGAGTATGAGGGTCCCCTTCCCCAGACCTCAGGGATATTGAGATCATTTCTACATTCCAGTCCACTTTCTACAATGGATTTTTGTGCTTAAAATCCAAAACCACTTCTCTGGCTACTATGTCAATCAAAGGCATAAAAGAGAAATATGAAACCCTTCAGCAATTCAGACTTTCTTAAGTTACTATAATCACCATGTGGACTGGACTCCATCAATTCTTCACTTCCAAGTGTCAAAAGCTATGGTGATGATCTATCAGAGTTCAACTATGGTGATGATCTATCCAAATTCAACCTAAGATAGCCCAGGTAGATTAGCAAGGGCTGCTTCAGAAACACTGGATCTGCCCCAATCAGCAATTCACTTAGTCTTTCAAAATACTCTTAACACCATCTGTTGGATAGTAGGAGCAATGAGGATACTTACATTTTAGAATTTGTCCACATAAAATGGTCAACTTACAATTCAGAACAACTCCAAATGTTCAACCAGAAAAAGAATAGATGTAGTTCTTAAGTGAGATCCACAACATAGAACGTTACAAACAGAGCAGACCTGTAAGTTTATGGGTCCTCTATCTAACCTAGAGAACAGACAGCTAGGACTGAAGAACTTAACCACCTTGTTCAATGTTGTACAGTTAATAACAAAGCTCACATTAAAATCATTATATCCTTGAATCTTAGGTTTTAATGGACAATAAAAATAAGACTAGCCCATAGTAAACATTTGTTGAATATTTACTAGGTTCAAGATACTCTCTCCTAAGGCTGCCCCTCCTCACCTCATTGCATAGTGATTGATATTCAGCATGAAAATGGATGTAAAGAGTAGTACAGACTGTTCAGCACTTAACTACTTTTTTTTTTAGCACTTAACAATTTAAATCATTATAATAGTACTTGGAATACTTGAATCATTACACCCTCCCCCATTTCTATCAAGGTGAAATAACACAGTTTCCTGAAAATATTTACTAAATGAACTAGTAAAACAATAAACAGAATGCAAAACTTTACTACAGAAATAATTTCTCAAGCTGTCCATATATCCCTGTTTGTTTAATTGGGCAGGTATTTTATACATCACTACTTTTCTCTCAGCGTGAAGCAGCATACCAGAGCAATATAATCTTATCAAAGTAGAGTATGCATCAAGCATTAAAGAAAGCGTTTGGAATTTTGCATCATCTTATGTATCAAAGAAAAAGAATGTGGGATAACTATGTTGGGAAAGGAAGGCAGAAATGTGTTCAGATAATATTGTATACTGTTTTACTAATTAAGTATTTTTATGTGGACTATAATCATAGCATGTTAGATTTATAAACAAATTGAGAAATCATATAAACCAATTCCATCAGTTTTTGCAGTGAGTTTTGGAGAACTACATTTCCTATCCTCAAGCACATAACAAATCAGTTATCTAAGAGTGAACACAAGTCCAACTGGCTCCAAACACAGCATTGGAGGATTCTACAGGATATGGCTGAGTTTATATCTGCACAGTTTCATACAAGTCAAGAGTCCTTGCTACGGACTCAAAACCATAAAGGCTAGATCATGAAGTTCATCATTAAGAGTGTTCTTCATTCTCAGGCATCTGACTCTTAACAAATATGTATTAAATGATTCAATGGATAATGTAAATTATATCAACCCTCTTCCCTTTTACCTCAAAATGTATTTTCCTTATTTTCCATGGCTTTCTCTAAGAAAAGGCATGCATCCCTTTTTCTTTCTAAGCTTAAGTTCTACATGTGTAATATAAATTCTCATTTCTTCCCAGTACTTTTAGAACTATTTTCCATAAGTTACCCTCTTGCAATTTAAACATAACCCTCTCTACTTAACCCTCCCTTGATTGAAGCACACAAAATTTATATTTAACTATATTGAAAACAAAAGCATAACCGATTTTCTCAAGACAGCTACCCATTCATACTCTTATTCTCTCTTTTCCTTGGCCAAATTTCTGTTAAATGCAGTCTGTATTTACTACTTTTCCCTACTTTGTAATCAACCTTCCCCACATAACCTCTTGAAACCCAACTCCAGTTCCAGGCAGAGTCATAAAATTACATATTTCATGATCCAAGTCTGACCATACTTTCCATCTTATAACCCCAACTAGCCATATTTGGCTCATTTCAAATTCTTGTCTTTAACATCCTATCAAATCTATTTCCCTTTTGGCCCAACTATTTCTGCCAATGGTACTTCCAATGCCACTGGTGTACATCTTTAAGGACAATGAACATAATACCACTCCTTTCTTTAAAAATGTTCCTTAGCTCCTTATTTCCTACAGACAAAAATTTCCAAACTCCAAAGGATAGCATTTATTTTGCCATGGATTTTCCTCAGCTGCTATAGTGAACTTAAATGATTTTAGAAAGTGGAGTCAGCAGACCCAGTTTCAAATCCAACTCCAACACTTTCTTTTAAATAATGTTTTTTAAATGACCATTGTATAGATACAGTAGAATATTTATAAAATATGGATAAAGTTTCAAGAAAAACTGACCAGTAAGGATTAACTTGTCGAAGAGTGATCATTGAAGGCCTGCTTCCCACCAGAGGAATTTGTCTCCTGCAAAGTCCCATGGAAACTGACATGACCAAGTGCTGAAAATAACCAATCTTCGTCAACAACAAGCCTTGATAGCAACTGCATGAAGCAATGAGCTAGTGCTCTCTCAAACATGGACGCTTAAATGACAGATTACAGCTGGAATAAAGGTTTCACAGCATCATATTATTATATTGCAGCTTCTGTTCACACCAGGGAAAGGACAAGGACTTTCCTAATAATTCAGCTTCAAATCACTATAGCAAGGGTCAGGTCCCTCTCCTGCAATCTGACGTCTGGTCCTGCCAGATGGCTACACACTACCTATAATGTAATGGGAAACATGGGACTCTAACATTTTCTCCTGCTCTGTCTGCTTGAGTGTGCCTCAGTAAAAACGGCTCCAGCAATTCAGGTATATACTGCTTGGGTATCTTCCTTTGTTGCTTGATAGCCATGCCATAAACACCTATATACTCCCAATACTGTTCTAATAATTACCAGCTGGGACACTTTTGAAAGACACATAACATCTTTGGACTTCAATTTCCTTACAAAAGTAAAATTAAAAAACAATGTTTTATGACTAAAAAATATGTATGAAAGTGCCAAGTTCAGAACTTACTACAAAATTTATTTTGAAAATGGTTGTTGAATCTGAATTGAATAAAATCCAATTCTGTAAAATATTTCAGGTCATCAATAAAGAAAATAGAGTTGAATCAAGAAAATTAATGGACTTCTTTAAATACAAAAGTTCAGAGCATACCAAACTAATAAAAAGCCAAGAACACTGTCAAGATACTTATTTTCACTGCCATTAATAGAATATAAAAAAACAAGAAAATACTTGAATTTATACACAAGACATAATAATGACCATGCTTTAAAACAGACTAGAGAGTCATAAGTAGCCATGTATTCTTCAATTTATTGCTCCCTGTTCAGAGTTCTTGTCTCCTCTAAGCACTATCGAACCAAAATGTCATATTAAAGAGCTATTTTTTTTTTTTTACCAAATAAACTTTTTCATTAAGAGGCTACTGTCTGCATTTCCTGGACAAGAAGTTTTGAGGGCTATGGATATGTATGAAATGTAAGATGGGTCACATTCATGAAAAAATATTATGGCTTCCCAACATTATCTATAGATTAAATGTAATCCCAAACAAAACAACGGCAAGTTATTTTGAGAATATTGACAAATGATTCTAAAGTTTATATGAACAGGCAAGAATCCTGGAATAGCTAACACAATATTGAAGGAGAAGAACCAACCCAACTTGAACTGAACTTCAAGGCTACTATACAGTCATAGTAATGAAGACAGTGTAGTTTTTTGTTTTTGGTTTTTTTTTTAACAATTTATTTTATTTTAGTATCATTAACCTACAATTACATGGGTAATATTGTGATGATTCCCACTCCTAGGAATTTACCCCAAAAATGCAGCAGCCCAGTTTGAGAAAGACAGATGCACCCCTATGTTTATTGCAGCACTATTTACAATAGCCAAGAAATGGAAGCAACCTAAGTGTCCATCAGTAGATGAATGGATTAAGAAGATGTGGTACATATACACAATGGAATATTACGCAGCAATAAGAAAAAAACAAATCCTACCATTTGCAACAACATGGATGGAGTTGGAGGTTATTATGCTCAGTGAAATAAGCCAGGCCGAAAAAGACAAGTACCAAATGATCTCACTCATAAGTGGAGTATAAGAACAAAGAAAAAAAAAAAAATGAAGGGACAGTGTAGTTTTGGCCAAATAATAGACAAATAGGTTGTGGAACAGAACAGGGAAAACAGAAATATATCCCTACAAATACAGCCAACTGATATTTGACAAAGGAGCTAAGGTAATACAATGGAGCAAAGCAAAATGTCTTTTCAACGAATGGTGATGGAACAACTGGACATTCACATGCTAAATTATGAATCAAGCTACACAACACTCTTCACAAAAATTAACTCAAAATGGATCACAGACCTAAAGAGAAAACACAAAACTATAAAACAAGAAGGTAACATAAGAGAAAACCTAGATGACTTTGGGTATGGTGATACTTTTTTAGATGCAACACCAAAAGTATAATCCAAGAAAGAAAAGTTAATAATATACTGAACTTAAGTAAAATTAAAAACTTCTTCTCCATGAAAGACACTGTTAAGAGAATGAGGAGACAAACCACATACCAGGAGAAAATACTTGCAAAAGTCTGGTAAAGGATCATTATCTAAAATTCATAATGAACGTCTTAAAAATCAACAAGAAAACAAACAATTGAATTAAATATTGGGCCAAAGACCCTAATAGTTACTTCATTGAATGAGATATACAGATGGCAAAGGAGCAGAAGAAACATGCTCCACATCATATGCCATCTGGGAAATGCAAATTAAAACAGTGAGATACAACTAAACATCTGTTAGAATGGTCACAATCGGGAACACTGACAACACAAAGCAGGCAAGGCTGTGGGGAGGAGCTCTCATTCACTGCTGGTGGGGATGCAAAATGATGTAGCCATTTTGAAAGACAGTTTGGCAGTTAGTTATAAAACTAAGCATATTCTTATCTTACAATCAAGCAAGTCTGTTCCTTGTTATTTACACAAAGAAATTTAAAACAAATGCCCACACAAAAACCCACACATGGATGTTTATAGCAGCTTTATACATAATTACCAAAACATGGAAGCAATCAAGATGTCCTTCAGTAGGTGAATGGATAAAAAACTGTGGTACATCCAGACAATGGAATATTATTTAGCACTGAAAATAAAAGTGCTATCAAGCCATGACAAGACATGGAGGAAACTTAAACCTATATTCCTAAGTGAAAGAGGCCAATCTGAAAAAGCTACATACTGTGTGACATTCTGGAAAAGGCAAAACTATGGAGACAATAAGAGGTCAGTGGTTGCCAGGGATTGGTGGGGTGAGTGGTTGAATAGGTGAAGATGGGACAATGTTTAGGGGAGTGAAAATACTCCTTATGATACCATAACGATAGAAACATGACATTTTACATTTTTCCAAACCCATATTGAATGTACAACACCAAGAGTGAACTATAGTGTAAACTATACACTTTGGGTAATTATGATGTGTCAATGTAGGTTCATCAGTTGTAATACACCTCAATGGGACATATTACCAATAGGGGAGGCTATGTATGTGTGGGGCTGGGGGTTGTATGGTAAATATCTTTACCTTGTCTTCAATTTTGCTGTGAACCTTAAGCTGCCCTAAATATGTAAAGTCTTAATTTTTAAAAATAGTATAGTATAGGTTCTATTTTGAAGTATGGGTTATGAGGTAGAGAGCGCACCTGATGTATCTTCATTTAGTTCTAGAAATTTGCTGTGATTTTTGTGCATTCAATAAAGAAATACATACTTTAATTCATGTATAACCAATTCATTGAACAGTGTGAACTCAATGGGTTATGAAAAGGAAATGCTGCTTCTAATACTACCTTAAAATATTGTTTGTTGGATCTCTTTCCCTGACCCATGATGGCCCCTAGGGTGGATTTCATTGTTTTCCTGTCTTTATCAGTCATTTAAGTACAGTTTTATTTTAGTAATTAAAACTGATTCACTTATTTCAAAAGTCCCAACATATGTAAATCAATATGCAACCTCCTGGTCAATGCAAAGTTTCTACCCTTTGATTATCTGATGATCCAAGGGTCAGGGAAAGAGGTATATTCTTTGATTCCTCTCTCATTCCTTCTCATTGCTCAAGGTGTGAATGGCTAAAAGAGAAGGAAATATTTTTTGTTTTTGTTGATTGTTTTATGTTTTTTCTTCCCTGCTTAATTCACCTCACTCACTAGTCAATATAGTTGGCCATCAATGCCTGTGTGTGATAGATATCCAAGTTCTGATTCTCTTACAGTTATTATGTAGGTTCTCGGAAGGCTCTAGAGGACTTCTGACATAGGTATCCATTTTCCAGAAGAATACCTTGCCTCTTATCTAGATTCTTTGGAAGAGTACATTCAGAATATCTTTAGCCTGGCTTCTTTCCATGGGGTTCACTTGTCCCATGGAAAACATTCCTCTATTTACTATGCCAAACAGTAATGGCACAGGTTGACTCACTACTGCTATGTAATTATGGGCTACTTCTAACAGTCGCCACCTATAGAATTCTCAGATTGGATTCCCTGGTTTATATGTCCCTTAATCAAGAGAGAACATATCAAATGCTCCCAATACATTTTTCTGCTGATATCCCTCAGAGAAGATCACAGGGTTCTACACATTAGCATCAAGTTATGGAGTGAGAGGCCATTCCCAGTTTCTCTGAGTGGTATTCTTGAAGGGCTCCTTCCTTAGCACTGGAGAAAGCTTAATATAGAGGAAATTCCCTATTCCATGAATTTCCTCAAATGACTAATCTCCTCAGATATAGCCTAATTGGAATACAGTGGGTGAAAGTTTTAAAATTCTTACACTATGGACAGGTTTCCCCTGTATCTGAAAGTTCACTTTTTTGCCACTTTGCTTTTATGAAACATGTACATCTGTATTCATGAACTAAAAGGAATCAAAGAGGATTTTTGTTTTTAGGAAATGATAATTGCTCCTTCACTTTACACCATTTTATCTTACAAAAATTTTCATAGGAGTCCTTTACCCACAGAGCAGAGGAACCCTCCTGTATTAGTAAATTATGGAGGGAAGTATCCAAAAAACTGTTATTTTTATAATGTAGAAGTACATGAATATTATCTTGTGTTTTGAATTTAAAGCATCTCATAAAATTCTGAATACTCAGGAAAATTTGTACTCTACATTTTGTATTTTGGTTCAGGAATAAAAACATAAAGGATTTGGTAAAATGTTTGAAACCATAATATGGAACGAGAAATGTATACTTTATGATAAGTTTGACTTAAGTAAAATTTCGAAATATATTGAGTGCGTTCCTGGTATTAAATTGCGACTCTTTCACACTAAGAACTACTACAAGTATATCCAAGTATATATAGCTAAGGAAACTGTCTCAATCCAAGTCTTCATCTTCTTTAGCAGCTGCTATTTTATACTCTGAATTGCCACATAATGTGCTCTATTCCATCAACAAAAGTGACTTCTGTTTAATAATCAGAGGGATAATAGTTAAAACAAATTCTCATGTATTGGTGCCCAATTACTCTGGATTCAAGCTGTCTCTATATCAAAGGTAACTTTCATTACATTGTTCTTCTCTAGTGTACCCTAATATATTCCAGGTTTAATTTTTCAAAAACAAGGAAAAACCACTTCCAATTTCTCTTACCCTGATTTGAGAAGGGTGTATTCTTCATGTGTGATTCTCTTCCCTTTTTCCTTTTTCCAAACTACTTCCTACAGTACCTTCAAGCACTGAATCTTTTTAAACTGCCTAGTACTGAGGCATTGTCTTAGTCCATTCAACTGATTAACAAAAATATCATAGACTGAATGGCTAATAAACAACAGAAATTTATTTCTCACAAATCTGGAGGCTAGTATGGCCAAGATCAAGGCATTGCCAGAGTCAGTATCTGGTGAGAACCTGCATCCTGCTTCATAAAAGGCCATATTCTCATTTTGTCCCTACATGGCAGAGGGGTGAGGTTACTCTCTGGGTCTCTTTTATAAGGGCACTAACCCCATTCATGAGGGCTCTACCCTAATGACCTACATATCTACCAAACGCCCCTCCTCCAAATATAATCATATTGTGGGTGAAGATTTCAACATATAAATTTTGGGAAGATATAAACATTCAGTCTATAAAAAGTATATTTCAATCTGTTTTTTAATAGGAAAACAACTTATATTTAGATCTTACATGAAAAAGGCTCTCCGTCTCTGACAGAATTAGTTCCTTTCTGACATTATCTAAGGATTTACTTTTAATACAACCTCCTCATTTCATCCATTTATGTTTTCCTAATTAACAAGGCAGTTTGTTGTTCTTAAAACTGTTCAAGGATTTTATAACATAATTCAGTTTATAACATCTAATACCATGTGAAGCCTATGATAGATTGTATAAATGGCCATAATTTGCTATTCCTTCCTGCATTCTTTTGCAATGTGACTTTGAAGCTCCTTCCATCAAAAGACAGTATCATTTCTCCAATCCTTGGATCTGGATGAGCTTGTGACTTGTTCTGGCCAATTGGAATGCTGCAGAAATGATACTGTGACAATACTGATTCTAGTAATCATGAGGCTGTGTATGCTTCCACATTCTTCCTTAAAAACCTGCTGCCCAGATTAAAGATGGCAGTGTGAGAGGTGACACAGAGGCTTCCTCCTAAAACCGCATATAATATGAAAATATAACTAATATAACTACTCTTGAAAGAGCAACAGGAAAGACGACTGCAAAAAACTGCATACACCTGGAGACAAGAGCAGACCTCATGTACTAAAGGTAACGTACTAAAGCTGTGTTCCTGCGGGATCCAAGCCCTTCTCCCACCCCAGCTCACTGGCAGGAGGAAGAGGAACGGAGCAGAGAGGGAGTGGAAATCTGGGACTGCTGAATACCTAACTCTGGAGATCTGATCTGGGAGCACAAACCTACATTTTATGGTGCTTGCATGATACTCTCATAATTAGGGGGTTGGAAAGATAAGACAGGCAGAATTCCTGGAAAGACTAAGATTCCAACTGCTTGTAGAAAGCAGGGATCCATATCCAGCTGCTCTGGGACAAAAGAAAGGTGGGCAGTCTGAGAGACTTCCCAACAAAGCCCTGGGCAAGAGGGCTGCTAAAGGGGCAAGGATAGCACAGAGCGTACTGCTCAGGAGAAAGGACAGGTAGACAAAATTGTCTGGGTGCACTCTGCCCAGCAGATTGGGAGCTTTCACAATATTCACGTGCTCCTGCTCCCTGGCTGCCTACACAGCTCCAAGAACCCCTTCTGTGACAGGCAGACTACTGCGCCTTTCTCCTGGCCAGCCCCACTGGGCTTGCAAACTAGAAAACCCTACCCCGGCATTAGGCCAGCCAGAGGGAAGATCTCTCTACAGCAACTAAAATTGCAAATCACAGAGGCTTATACCTGTGTGCTCGGCCCACTGGTTCAGGCAGTGGACACAGGTATAGCAGCTGGGAAGCAAGAAACAGCTCTTTCCTCCTCTGAAGCCCCAATACCACTCCACTGCAATCCCTGACATTGCTTCAGGGGCTGAGAAGCTCCAGAGAGTAGAGCTTCTGGGCACTAGAGGGTGCCATACACAAATATGAAACACTAAAAGAACCTGGTCCAGAGTAAAATTATTAATACAACTCCTGAGAAAGATTTAAACGATACTGACATCATGACTCTCCCTGAAAGGGAGTTCAAAATAAAAATCATTAACATGCTCATGGAGGTACGGAAAGATATTCAAGAACTCAGGAATGAATTATGGTCAGAGAGCCAATCATTGAAGAGCACAATGGACTGTATTAAAAGCAGATTGGATACGGTGGAGATGATAAATGAAATAGAAACTAGAGAAGAGAAATACAAAGAAGCTGAGGCACAGAGAGAAAAAGGATCTCTAAGATTGAAAGAATATTGAGAGAAATGTGTGACCACTCCAAGCAGAACAATACTCACATTGTAGGTGTACCAGAAGAAGAAGAGAGAGAAAAAGGGATACAAAGTGTCTTTGAGGAGGTGATTGCTGAAAACTTCCCCAATCTGGGAAAGAAAATGGTCTCTCAGGCCATGGAGGTGGACAGATCTCCAAACACAAGGGACCCAAGGAAGACAACACCAAGACATATAATAATTAAAATGGCAAAGATCAATGATAAGGACAGACTATTAAAAGCAGCCAGAGAGACAAATAAGATCAAATATAAAGGAAATCCCATCAAGCAATTATCAGACTTCTCAGCAGAAACCTTACAGGCCAGAAGGGAGTGGCATGATGTATTTAATGCAATGAAGCAGAAGGGCCTTGAACCAAGATTACTTTATCCAGGAAGATTATCACTTAAATTTGAAGGATGTATTAAACAATTCCCAGAGAGGCAAAAGCTGAGAGAATATACCTCCCACAAACCATCTCTACAGTGTACATTGGTGGGACTGCTATAGATGGAAGTGTTCCTATGGTTTAATAGCTGTCACCACAGGTAATAAAACCACAGTAAAGAAAGTAGAACAGCTAATTACTAAGAAAATGCAAAATTAAATTAACTATCCCCAAAGTCTATCAACAGATAGACAAACAGTAAAAAATATGATATGTAATATATAAAGAATGGAGGAGGAAGAAAAAGGAGGAAAAAAACAAAAACAAAAAAAGGACCTTTAGATTGTGTTTGTTATAGCATATTAAGTGAGTTAAGTTAGACTCTTAGATAGTAAGGAAGTTAACCTTGAACCTTTGGTAACCACAAATCTAAAGCCTGCAATGGCAATAATTACATACCTATCAATAATCACCCTAAATGTAAATGGTCTGAATACACCAATCAAAAGACATAGAGTCACTGTATGGATAAAAGAACAAGAGCCATCTGTATGGTACCTACAAGAGACTCACTTTAAGCCCAAAGACATACACAGACTAAAAGTGAAGGGATGGAAAAAGATATTTCAAGCAACTAATAGGGAGAAAAAAACAGGAGCTGCAGTACTTGTATCAGACAAAATAGACTTCAAAACAAAGAAAGTCACAAGAGGCAAAGAAGGACATTACATAATGATAAAAGGGTCAATCCAACAAGAAGATATAATCATTATAAATATCTATGCGTCCAACACAGGAGCACCTAACATATGTGAAACAAATACTAACAGAATTAAAAGGAGAAATAGAATGCAATGCATTCATTCTAGGAGACTTCAACACACTACACACTCCAAAGGACAGATCAACCAGACAGAAAATAAGTAAGGAGACAGAGGCACTGAAGAACACATTAGAACAGATGGACCTAACAGATATCTACAGAACTCTACACCCAAAAGCCGCAGAATACACATTCTTCTCAAGTGCACATGGAACATGTTCAAGAATAGATCATATACTAGGACACAAAAAGAGCCTTGGTAAATTCAAAAAGATTGAAATTATACCAACCAGCTTCTCAGACCACAAAGGAATGAAACTAGAAATGAATTACACAAAGAAAATGAAAAACCCCACAAACACATGGAAGCTTAATAACATGCTCCTAAATAATCAATGGATCAATGACCAAATAAAAACAGAGATCAAGCAATACATGGAGACAAATGACAACAATAATTCAACACCACAAAATCTGTGGGACACAGTGAAGGCCGTGCTAAGAGAAAAGTGTATTGCAATACAGGCCTACCTCAGGAAAGAAAAACATTCCCATATGAGCAGTCTAAACTCACAATTAAGAAAACTAGAAAAGAAGAACAAATGAGACCCAAAGTCAGTAGAAGGAGGGACATAATAAATATTAGAGCAGAAATAAATAAAATCGAGAAGAATAAAACAATAGAAAGGATCAACGAAAGCAAGAGCGGGTTCCTCGAGAAAATAAACAAAATAGATAAACTCCTAGCCAGACTTATCAAGAAAAAAGACAGTCTAGTCACATAAACAGAATCATAAATGAGAAAGGAAAAATCACTATGGACACCACAGAAATACAAAAAACTATTAGAGAATGCTATGAAAAATTATATGCTAACAAACTGAATAACCTAGAAGAAATGGACAACTTTCTAGAAAAATAGAACCTTCCAAGGCTGACCCAGAAAGAAACAGAAAATCTCAACAGACCAATTACCAGCAACAATATTGAACTGGTAATCAAAAACCTACCTAAGAACAAAACCCTGGACCAGATGGCTTCACCGCTGAATTTTATCAAACATTTAGTGAAGACCTAATACCCATCCTCCTTCAAGTTTTCCAAGGAGTAGAATAAGAGGGAATACTTCCAAACTCATTCTATGAGGCCAGCCTCACTCCAATACCAAACCGGGCAAAGACACCACAAAAAAAAAAAAACTACAGACCAATATCCCTGATGAACACAGACACAAAAATACTCAACAAAATATTAGCAAACCAAATTCAAAAATACATCAAAAGCATCATTCATCATGACCAAGTAGGGCTTATTCCAGGGATGCAAGGATGGTTCAACATTAGAAAATCCATCAATATCATCCACCACATCAACAAAAAGAAGGACAAAAACCACATGATCATCTTCACAGATGCTGAAAAGCATTTGACAAAATTCAACATCTATTCATGATAAAAACTCTCAACAAAATGGGTGTAGAGGGCAAGTACCTCAACATAATAAAGGCCATATATGAAAAACCCACAGCCAACATTATACTTAACAACGAGAAGCTGAAAGCTTTTCCTTTAAGATCAGGAACAAGACAAGGGTGCTCACTCTCCCCACTTCTATTCAACATAGTTCTGGATGTCCTAGCCACAGCAGTCAGACAACACAAAGAAATAAAAGGTATCCAGATTGGCAGGGAAGAAGTCAAACTGTCCCTGTTTGCAGATGACATGATATTGTACATAAAAACCCTAAAGAATCTACTCCAAAACTACTAGATCTAATATCTGAATTTAGCGAAGTTGCAGGATACAAAATTAATGCACAGAAATCTATGGCATTTCTATACACTAACAATGACCTAGCAGAGAGAGAAATCAGGAAAACAATTCCATTCAAAGTTGCATCAAAAAGAATAAAATACCTAGGAGTAAACCTAACCAAGGAAGTAAAAGACCTATACTCTGAAAACTACAAGACACTCATGAGAGAAATTAAAGAAGATACGAATAAATGGAAACACATCCTGTGCTCATGGATAGGAAGAATTAATATTGTCAAAATGGCCATCCTGCCTAAAGCAATCTACAGATTCAATGCAATTCCTATCAAAATACCAACAGCATTTTTCAACAAACAAGAGAAAATAGTTCTAAAATTCATAAGGAACCACAAAAGACCCCGAATAGCCAAAGCAATCCTGAGAAGGAAGAATAAAGGTGGGGGAATTATGCTTCCCAACTTCAAGCTTTACTACAAAGCCACAGTAATCAAGACAATTTGGTACTGGCACAAGAACAGACCCATAGACCAATGGAACAGACTAGAGAGTCCTGATATAAACCCAACCACATATGGTCAATTAATATATGATAAAGTGAGCCATGGACATACAATGGGGAAAGACAGCCTCTTCAACAGCTGGTGTTGGCAAAACTGGACAGTTACATGCAAGATAAAGAAACTGGATTATTGTTTAACCCCATACACAAAAGTTAACTTGAAATGGATTAAGGACCTGAATGTAAGTCATGAAACCATAAAACTCTTAGAAGAAAACATAGGCAAAAATCTCCTGAATATAAGCATGAGCATCTTCTTCCTGAACGCATCTCCTCGAGCAAGGGAAACAAAAGCAAAAATGAACTCATGGGACTACATCAAACTAAAAAGTTTCTGTACAGCAAAGGACACCATGAACAGAACGAAAAGACATCCTACAGTATGGGAGAATATATTTGTAAATGACATATCCGACAAGGGGTTAACATCCAATATATATAAAGAACTTACACGCCTCTACACCCAAAAAGCAAATAACCCAATTAAAAAATGGGCAGAGGATATGAAGAGACATTTCTCCAAAGAAGAAATTCAGATGGCCAACAGACACATGAAAAGATGCTCCATATCACTAATCATCAGGGAAATGCAAATTAAAACCACAATGAGATATCACCTCACACCAGTAAGGATGGCCAACATCCAAAAGACTAAGAACAACAAATGCTGGCAAGGATGCGGAGAAAGGGGAACCCTCCTACACTGCTGGTCGGAATGTAAGCTAGTTCGACCATTGTGGAAAGCAATACGGAGGTTCCTCAAAAAACTAAAAATACAAATACCATTTGACCCGGGAATCCCATTCCTTGGAATTTCCCCAAAGAATACAACTTCTCAGATTCCAAAAGACATATGCACCCCTATGTTTATTGCAGCACTTTTTACAATAGCCAAGATATGGAAGCAACCTAAGTGTTCATCAGTAGAAGAATGGCTAAAGAAGAGATGGTATACACACACAATGGAATACTATTCAGCCATAAGAAGGAAACAAATCCTACCTTTTGCAACAACACTGATGGAGCTGGAGGATATTACGCTCAGTGAAATAAGCCAGGCAGAGTAAGGCAAGTGCCAAATGATTTCCCTCATTTGTGGAGTATAACAACGAGGCACAACTGAAGCAACAAAATAGTAGCAGACCCAGAGACTCCAAGAAAGAACTAGTGGTTACCAAAGGGAAGGAGTGTGGGAGACTGGATGGGCAGGGTGGGAGAAGGGGATTGTAGGGTATTATGTTTAGTACAGATGGTGTGGGGAATCACGGGGAAAACCATGTAGCATAGAGAAAGCAAACAGTGAATCTGTAGCATCTTACTACACTTATGGACAGTGACTGAATTGGGTATGAGTGGGGACTTGATAATATGGGTAAATGTAGTAACCACATTGTTTTTTCATGTGAAACCTTCATAATAGTGTATATCAATAATACCTTAATAAAAAAATTTAAGGAAAAAAAAAAGCCTGCTGCCCAGGTTAGTTTGCTGTATGACAAGATATGACATTCCAGACACTCTCAGGGTCCTGGGTGACACCAAGCCAACATCAGACATAGGAACGAGGTCATCTTAGGCCAGCAAGTTCACCATTAGTCTGGGCAGGTGACTGTAAAGGGAAGATTTAGCCTAGCTGAGACCAAAGGAACCCAAGTCAACAAAGCCCAACTGAAAATGCCAAATCATGGCCTCTGGAACTAAATAAATTGTTGTTTTAAGATACTAATTTTTTGGTGTAACCATGTCACGTAACCTACAGGAAGGCCGGAAAATTAAAACAGAAAGCAAAATGGAGACAACCAACAAAAATATAAAGTAACATGGTGACATAAGCCATAATATGTCAGAAGTACATTAAAGTTCAATTAAACATACCACGTAAGAGGGTTTGGCAGAGTAAATTAAAAACTGGGACTCAACTATATGCTATCCACAAGAAAATTTCTTACACAAATTGTTTAACTAGTGAACTACTTACATCAAATATCATGATATAAGCGTCACATAGTTCGCAGCTCATACAAACTATATGAGAGGACATACTTTTTCAGAAAATTTATTCAGTGAATGCACTGTGAATAGCATTATCACGAGGGGAAGGATCTCTGTGTAAATGCCTAAATAAGTAATAGTTATTTGTGAGGTATTACCAAATAATTCGTGACATTTCCAAAATCAAATTCTTATGAAGGATTTCATTTGAATAGTTTTACCAATTCCTCCAGGAAATATCAGACAGTAAAAAAATTTTTTGCTTTGTTTTTCCCTTGAGAATGCTATTTTTAGGAACAGATCTCCTTTCTGAAATCCAGGAATAAAAAGGTAAAATAAGCCCCACAGTCCACTTCCACTATTTATGCACCTGCAACCTAACAGAATATTCACTCTGGACTAAATGAGTTAAGCAAGAAATAAAGTGAAGAAAGAAGTCAGTAAGTGCATACACAGATATGTTACTATGTGGGGGAAATAAAAAACATATCCTGTAACCCACCTAGTTAGGAGAAGGTCAATTCAATGAAAAAAGCATGATTTTTAGAGAAAATTAAAGTAAGTCTCCCATTTATTAGTTGTGGGTTCTACACAAGTTATTTAACTCGTGAACTCCAGTTCTCTTATCTACAACATGGGGATAACATCTTCATATGGTTTTATCGGAGAATATATGTGACTGGTGCAGAAAGTGGCTAGTATACAGTAGTTGCTCAATAATTTGACCACTATTATGTCCAAGGCAATGAATGTATTCAGGGCTTTTCAGGTTGTAAGGGTAAAACTGCAATGCCTTCAAGATTTTTGTACTGAGACAAAGATGGCATGCTTCTGTCTCTATAATTCCACATATAAAGTTGTAATAAGTTCTGTAAGTTGGCTCATTCTGCACTCATTTCATCCTCCTTCTAGCTTGTACTCTTGCGTTATGGAGATGAGAAGGGCAAGACTACATTCCTCAGACTCCATTGCAAGTATACATGACTTAGCTTCTCCCCCATGACACTCACCCCCATGATTTGGATGCAAAAATGAACAAGATGAGAGAATTGGTCTTTTGTGGTAGTTATGGTAAAAGAAAGGCAAATAATTAAAAAACATTTGATATATCTGGTATTACTGAAATTCTCAAGTCCTAGAATTGAATTCTCACTCAGGTTTGTAGGAGCTGGAAGTGGCCCCCGTGGTGTTTTTAGAAGAATAGTTTCATGTGCAGTCACAGACTTTTCCTGACTCTGTCATGCTCGCCTTCACTAGCCCTATCTGCCTATTTCTCTGCCCCATTTCAAGACCGGGGAGGCTATTTCCTTTAATAGTAGACCTAGCATTCTCCGTCATCCATAAGTAAGAAGCCTGACAGATACGTAAGTAATGTGTTTTGTTTTGTTGTTTCTGATTTTTCTTTAAAACTGTTAGGGAATTGAATGTGTACTACAGATGTTCAAAGGAAGCCAATATGAATTATCGTGCAATTCCACTTTCCCCTTTATTCCAAGACTCAGAGCACTGTCAATGACACAGAACATGAAGAGATTAAATCATGTACCACGTACAACTGCCAAACAATATTCAGCGGTGAGAGGCAGAAATTTATCCAATTGAGTGTATTTAGAACACAACAGGAAGTGTTATCACCAGGAGAGGACTTAAATATTCTCCTCTGAATGCTCTGAAACCCAGAATTAGGGTTATAACTGAGATATTCTTAGTTAAACAGAATCAGATGTAGGGGAAATAGGGAAGCACCAGACCCGACTCCAAATATCAGCTCTGTCACCACCACCATCATTAACAGTATTGGCAGACTTGTTCAATGTGTATAAACATGTATACCTAAAACTATTTTCCATCATAGTTTCAAAAATTCTAAAAAATCCTTCGTTAACTTTTTAGCATTCCTCCTAATCAACCCTTGAGGTATTTTACTCCACAGATATGTGAACATGAATTTCAGTTAAGGTTCTGGTATTCAAAGCAAGAAAACAATATTCTCAAAAGGACTTTCTTACCAATTTCTGCCTGTGGGGTTATATATTATACATCCCTATGAGACAATGTACAATAAAGCAGTGATTCTCAGCTAGGGGGATTTCACCCCCCGGGCACATGTGATAAAGTCTAATTGTCCTATTTGTGAGTGGGGATGCTACAGGCAGCTAGCAGGTAGAGGCCAGGCGCACAATATACAGGACAGCACTTCACAATAATCATTCAGCCCAAAATGCCACAGTGCTTCTGTTAGAAACTTTGCATTCCACTAGTGATTATGAGCAAATTCTGTAGCCAAACTGCCTGAGCCATAACCCAACTTTTCTACTTATTAGCTGTGTATGTCTGGAAAAATTAATTTCTGTGGTTCAATTATTTGTAAAATGGGGGTAATGAAAATACCCATCGAAAAGGCTGTGATGAGAAGTGAGACCACGTATAAACGTGCCAGCATGTAGTTACCACTCAACAGCATTAGTTGTTAATATCATTTCATAAACATGATCTCTTTAATTGTCTTAGCCTGTGAAGTGGGTATTATTGCCCCTATTTTATTAATTAGAAATAGTCTCAGCAAGTTTAAATCATTTTCACAAGGTTTTCTACTCAGGGATACAGAATATAAATTCAGGTCTCTAAATTTTTATTCTAACACAAAACCTTTAATAACAATGTTTTGGATGGGTTAAATCTAGACCTCATTTTCTGCTTAGAACTCAAAGTTAATGAACCTAAAATCTTTTTTTTTTTTAATCTGACATATTTATGGATTATCCATGCCCAAAAATCCCATCACACCATCATCCCTGCCCCTCATTTCCCTTAGAACAGTTCAAGGAAATAATCAACAATTATTAATCAAATATCCAGCAAGTAATTATTAGGCACCTTCAGGAAATAGAATGAGCAAAAGGAAAATGGTCAAATCAGTTCAGATCAATTCAATTATCTATTTTTGCTAATGAGTGAGAAACCAAAAAATTAAAATACACTTATCAATAATTGAGCAAAAGTAGAAATAAATAAGTATGTCAGAAATTTAAATGCTCTCTCATAACTGAATGGCCTTTGAATGTAAACTGAGTATGTTCAGTTGTGAAAGAAGAAAATTTAAAGCATATATCAACTGTTATATATTAATTTCTGGATAATTTTTCTAAAAGGAGCTATGTAGGCAAGGGGAAATGTATAGTGTTATTTGCTTCATATATCATGATGTAAACATGGAAAACATGGCCCAGAAGGGAGGGGTCTTTTGGCTGTTTCTTCACTGTGTCCCAAGTGCCCATAATAGTGCCTTCAATATAGTGGGTTTTCAATAAATAATTGAATAAATGAAATAATTAATATGGTCTTATGTCTTTTATTTTCCAAAGTAATTACTAATTTCTCCCTGCCCTAGTGCCAGAATGTCCAAGCCCAGAGAACATGAAGGCATTTTCCTCTAAACCTCCCAGAAACTCCAGAAGGCAGGCCTGATTCCAAAGGTCAAGTGGAAAACAAGCCATGTGGTTGGTCATACCTAGTCATCCCAACCTTGCGTCATGTGGTGCCGCACTGAGGGCTCCTGTCAATCCTCCACAAAGAGCAAACCCTTGCTAATCCAACTCCCTGTCCACAAATGGGCCCCCAAATCACAGCCTCCCTTCATATGCTGATTTTTAGCTCTTGGTTCCTATGCACAGCTACTCACCATTTTCTAATTGCAACAGTGGCCAGAATGCGGCCCCTATAAAGATCAGCAGCAGGAGATGCAGAAACCAGACCTGTCCTACAGACCCTTAGACTCATAGTAAGCCCACCTCACATGCTCAGACTCCCTCTGAATTCAATATAATTTATTACACTGGACTTATTTACTTTACTTTCCCTGTGCTGTAAATACAAACACCTCAGTTCATGTGAAGCAATTTACCTTTCAGAAAATTTGGGTAGTAGTAGCTGGGTCTTGATCGCTTCTCTCTCAAGAAAGCCTTATACAGAAAATCTCCTTTCTATCCACTGACTGGCTCTGTGCACTAAGGGATGCTCAAGCTTTATTTCAGCAGCTCAGAGAAAGTAAAGACCTGATCCCCTCCTTTCTCCAACTTAATAGGTGCCCCCTAAACCTAACTAAAGCTGAGCACTCAAGAGATTCTTCATAAACTGAGTAACATCAGGTGTAATCTAATGACTCTGAATGCTCACCCTAAAGTGCAAGCATAAATGACAAGGGTTGGGATGACAGGGTATTGGTAAAATTTTAACATCCAGCTCTCAAGCACACACACACACACATAAAATTCCTTATCTGTGGCATTTACCAATTTCCACGATAAAAAATATTCCCAGCATGGCCTGCCAAAATGACATCATGGAAACAGAATTTGGAAGAGATACAAACAATCAGCTTCCTTGCCAGTGCAAGCCACATTCTGCACAATGGTTTGGGGGAATGAGTCATGTAGAGGGGAGGACGGCCAACAGATTCTCTAAAAGTTACCAATGATACTTGAAATTGTAGTTTGATGGCATTATAAAAGCACCACAGTCATTTGTATATGAAAGAAGTTCCTATCTTCCTAGAATAGAACATATTCCTTTATGAAAAGAAGGCTGGTGGTCCCTGCTAGCTTTACAAAATTTTTCCAGAGTTTTAAAATACCTTGCAAAATGGTGAAGAGCATGTCATTGCTTCCAACATAAAAACCAGTATTGTTCAATGCCTGTCTTTTCAAATAAGCTGAGCACAATTTGAAGAAAAATTTTTTAATAATTTTTCTTGCTTATATTTGACATTTTAACCTGCACATATAATTTTGATATTTACCACATATATTGTATAACATTTAGCAGTAAAATAGAGTATTTAAATAATTGGGGAATCCCTATATGATGTCTTATAATACTTAAGTCAATTACTCTCCTTTCCTTTGCAACTGTGACTTTCATACAAGTCACCAGGGCTATATTATATACGAAAGCAGGAGACTGCCTGGATTGGAATACAAAGGCAAACTAGCAGTGGAGGCAGCCATGGTAATGTGAAGATCTGTAAGCACACAGTAAGGCTGAGATACAAATCTGAAGTTTAGAAGACACTAGTTTCTAAGTTGGATGGATAAGAGAAAAGGAAAAGAAAGTGGAAAGGAACAGATATATATTTAACTAAAAAATGGTAGGATTAGTTAAGTTTCTTTAGTCTCAGTTTTCATTACAGGCCTTTGCATTAGGTACAAATGATCTTATTTTACAGATTAGATAATTCAGTTTCATAAAGGATTGTCTACAATCACAACGCAGGGAATGATGGAGTAAGGATTCATCCGGGTGGGCATGACGGCAAAGCCAATGTTCTTTCCAATCTACAGTGCTGCTTCAAAAGCGAAAATAATATCTGACACAGAGAGATGGAGTAATGGAAGGCTATCGAGGTGGGAAACGAGGAAAGATCGTACAATGTGGGAACAAGATTTGGTAATAAGACAGAAACCCAGAGAATTTCAGCTGGATCAGAAAGTCAGAACTAGTCCAGAAACAAAGGTTCTTAATGCCAACTTACCTGAACTTGGAATATGATAGATAGAGCACCCCAAAATTCCTCTCTGCCTAAAGCCAGAATTGTCCCCAGACCCTGTTGGAGCAGTGGACAGAGGTTTAGATAAGGTCAAATGGTGACAGGGGTGTAGTGAAACAAATACTGTGTCAGGGCATAGGCAGGTCATAAGTTGCCTCACAGTTTCTTCCATTTCAGTGATTCTAAATTTTTTGTTATTCCTGATTCCTCACGCTTTAGAGGAGTGTCCTGCAATATACCCAGCCCTATGGCAAGTGGTGCTGAGGAAACAGATACAGAATGACAGCAGAAAAACATACGTGGAATAAAATATAGCCTCAGCTCAGCTCCAAGGGATGTTACAAACCCACTGTGAGAAAAAGACTCATACATACAAAATGATCAGACATGAAAAATATACTTCCACAATCACTTTTATAATTAGCACAAATTAAATGAAGGGAAAACAATAAAATATCATGTATATCAAACTAAAGCAAAAATAATAAGGTACCAAAGCCTATGGAGCAGACTAAGTCTTGGGGAGCCAGATGAGCAATCAACCAGCCTCTTTGGGTCTGGATACGTGTAACTAAAGGTCTTAAATGAGAGATTAAGGAAATCAGAGTAACATTCCAAATAATAAAAACCAAATCTAATAAAAAATTATGTAGCTTCTTTAAACCTGACTTCAAATGTCATGACAATTTTCGCTTTGATGTACAATGCCATTTTAAAATACAAAAGGAATGTAAGCCTTTGAAATAAAATTCAAAATTGTTCATTTTTCACTATTAGTAAATTTTAAGTATCCACACCATTTTCTTATTTTCTTTACAACCATTAGCACTGCTCAAGTAGGCTTCCTTTTGGTTTGTTTGTTTTGTTTTGTTTTTTGGTATCATTAATCTATAATTACATGAGCAACATTTTTACCAGACTCCCCCATCATCAAGTCCCCACCACATACCCCATATTACAGTCACTGTCCATCAGCGTAGTGAGATGCTATAGAATCACTACTTTTATTCTCTGTGTTGTACAGCCCTCCCCATGGCCCCCCCTACATTATGTCTGCTAATATTAATGCCCCTTTTTTTCCCCTTATCCCTCCCTTCCCACCCATCCTCCCAGTCCCTTTTCCTTTGGTAACTGTTAGTTCATTCTTGGGTTCTGTGAGTCTGCTGCTGTTTTGTTCCTTCAGTTTTTGCTTTGTTCTTATACTTCTCAGATGAGTGAAATGATTTGATACTTGTCTTTCTCCACCTGGCTTATTTCACTGAGCATAATACCCTCTAGCTCCATCCATGTTGTTGCAAATGGTAGGATTTGTTTTCTTCTTATGGCTGAATAATATTCTATTGTGTATACGTACCACATCTTCTTTATCCATTAATCTACTGATAGACACTTAACTTGCCTCCATTACTTGGCTATTGTAAATAGTGCTGTGATAAACATGGGGGTGCAAATGTCTTTTTGAATCTGAGAAGTTGTTGGGTAAATTCCAAGGAGTGGGATTCCCAGGTCAAATGTTATTTCTATTTTGAGTTTTTTGAGGCACCTCCATACTGCTTTCCACAATGGTTGAACTATTTTACATTCCCACCAGCAGTGTATGAGGGTTCCCCTTTCTCTGCATCCTTGCCAGCATTTGTTGTTCTTAGTCTTTTCAATGCTGACCATCCTTACTGGTGTGAGGTGATGTCTCATTGTGGTTTTAATTTGCATTTCCCTGATGATTAGTGATGTGGAACATCTTTTCATGTGTCTGTTGGCCATCTGAATTTCTTCTTTGGAGAAGTGTCTGTTCAGATCCTCTGCCCATTTTTTAATTGGCTTATTTGCTTGTTTGTTGAGGTGTGTGAGCTCTTTATATATTTTGGATGTCAACCCTTTATCGGATATGTCATTTATGAATATATTCTCCCATACTGTAGGATGCCTGTTTGTTCTACTGATGGTGTCCTTGCTGTACAGATTTTCAGCTTGATATAGTCCCACTTGTCCATTTTTGCTTTTGTTTCCTTTGCCTGGGGAAATATGTTCATGAAGAAGTTGCTCATGTTTATGTCCAAGAGATTTTTGCCTATGTTTTTCTAAGAGTTTTATGGTTTCATGACTTACATTCAGGTCTTTTATCTATTTCGAGTTTACATTTGTGTATGAGGTTAGACAATGATCCCATTTCATTCTCTTACATGTAGCTATCCAGTTTTGCCAACGCCAGCTGTTGAAGAGGTTGTCATTTCCCCATTGTATATCCATGGTTCCTTTATCATATATTAATTGACTGTATATGTTTGGGTTAATATCTGGACTCTCTATTCTGTTCCACAGGTCTATGGGTCTGTTCTTGTGCCGGTACCAAATTATCTTGATTACTGTGGCTTTGTTGTAGAGCTTGAAGTTGGGGAGTGAGATCCCTCCTGCTCTATTCTTCCTTCTCAGGATTGCTTTGGCTATTCAGGGTCTTTTGTGTTTCCATATGAATTTCAGAACTATTTGTTCCAGTTCGTTGAAGAATGCTTTTTGTATTTTGATAGGGATTGCATTGAATCTGTAGGTTGCTTTAGGCAGGATGGCCATTTTGACAATATTAATTCTTCCTAGCCAAGAGCATGAGATGAGTTTCCATTTGTTAGTGTCGTCTTTAATTTCTCTTAAGAGTATCTTGTAGTTTTCAGTCTATAGATCTTTCACTTCCTTGGTTAGGTTTATTCCTAGGTACTTTATTCTTAGGCTGCTCTTTTTTATGGTAATAACACTTAATTAGTTTTCACATCTACTAACTTGATGTTTTATACTAAACCCTCAACTTCGGAGAGGTACCTAATCCCTGGGTCTTGTGTCCCCTTCCCATCTCTGAACAAATGGGGATACAACAAAGGCAGAGATTACTGTGAAGGTTAACTACTTAACGTACATTAAAATTCTCACCTCTCCAACAGTAGGTAATGAACGAATAGGAATTGATTCTAAATCTGATTCGCATGACACTATTGTTGGAGGTGAGATTTTAACTGGCTCGGGTCCCTGATTTCTCTTCCAGAGCCCCTTTCTCTACAGCACACTTATTTGACAATCCTGTTTCAAGGAAGTACCACTCCATAAATAGCTGCTCAATTAGGCAAGATCCCCAAACGTCAATGTGAACAGGGAACAGACAAATAATGTTTAAGAGTCTTTTCTAATTTTCAAAGCAAAATGGGATATCAAATTGTTTTAATTTGCACTTACTGGATTTATAAGATGATTACTTTTCAAAAATTCACTAAGCATTTGTACTTCCTACTGGAGGAATTATCAGGGTTAGCTTGTTAATTGTGAAGGAAGAGCAGTAATTTAATAACAGTGCTGAACAGAAGTTGCTTAGAGAATGTCATAAGAATAGGTTCTTGAAGGATACGTGGGATTTGTTCATGCTGACAAGATGATAGTGGAATGTAGTTTGATTTTTTCCTTTCCTGTTCTTTGTTTTCATAGTATCTGCCTTGGACACTTTCCTTATTTCTACTTCTCTTTTATTCCACAGGTAACTAGCCTGTCTTCTATTTGTAGGCTAATATTTTTTGGACTTTATTAAGATGCATTGTAATTGCAGTTTCCTTAATTGCTTCCTAATTGGTTCTTTCCTCCCCTTGGTGTATTTTTCATGCATTATTAAATTCCAACTGGCTTTCCAGAACTCATTTTGCATTCCTTCCAGATAGCTCTTCCAAAGTAAAGCTGTGGTCTCCTGGTCCCTTGATCACACAGGAAAGAGCAGTGGGGGGAACTGAGAAGACCACTGTTTGCAATCTCTGTGCTTCCTACCATAAATATCAGAGATGACAGCAACAGCATCAAGCATTCCGATCGCTCGTTGTTCCCAAGCACCATAACGTACTGCAACCCACTTGGTAACAGTTTTCCTAAAGCAGATACTATGATTCCCATTCACACAGGAGGCATCTAAGGACCAGAGAAGTTAAAGATCTTTGGCAGAAGCAAAAAACTGGTCTAGGACTTACACCTACGTCTCCTGACTCCAAGTCCTGGGCTCATCCTATCATTACTCATTGCGCATGTATAAAACCAAATGGCAGGCTTATAACCAATTAGCCTCATTAGCTCTCCTACATAATGCTCAGGAAATTATTTTTCCTTCCACCCATAAAGCCCTTTAATAGAGAAAATGTGTCAAGGAAAGATTAAGTCATCTGGAGTCATAAGATCTGATTTTGAGTCCAACCCCCAGCTGGGGAAACTACTTAACTGATTTGCAGTTTTCCCATCTGTACAGCTAATCGTCATTGTAGTTACTTTACAGACTTAGTGCGAGTCTCCAGTATATAAGTTATTTTTATAAGAACAGTATTGCTAAGAGCTAAGAGGTCATTGGGCTATATGACTTTTAATGTTAATTTCCAATCCAAGATTTTATTAATTTCTGAATATCTTAAAATGGCACTTCAGCAGATGCTTGGAAGACTTAAGGTTTGAAATGCTTTCTGGAAAAAGTAGAGTTAAAAAGCTAGTAAGAATCTCAAGATAGCCAACAAAGCTAGCAGGATCCATTCTGGAGCTCTGGGAAATTTCAAATTCTAAGGTCATTTACTATATGTTGTATTTATATATGCATTAGTATATATTACTATGAATCTGTCAAGAAATGCCATTAAACCCTTGTAACTCAGAATTAACACCAGAATTTTAAGACTAATCCAAAACAACTGTGAACCCATTAGTAATTTTTGATTTTGCCAAGTCATTAATTTGAATCACACAAATACTCACCCAATTGTTAAAGCTACTTAGGTAGTAGATGTGTTTAACCCCATGCTTAGCTAAAGCTCCTTTGATTCTCCCCATATGTAGATTAATAGCTTCTTTGTAAAGTAAACCATATTCTAAGCTAGTATGGAAAGATTTACAAAAATCTAAGATATGTGGTTCAAATGTGAAGAGTTCTATTTACTGAGTAAATTTTACCACTGCCTTTGCATTAGAAGGAACAGAAAAGAAATGGGAAGCCATGCCTAGAGTAATAAATATGAAGGAACTGTATAGTAATGCCACACTGTCTCTACTCAGGGAATAAGGGAAATGATAGTGATAATCATAGCTACGCCCATAAAAGAAAAGTAAATATATTGGAGGTTCAGTTACAAATATGCCTCTTAATCTTTAAATTCACTCAATTATCTCCTACCTTCCCATGTCTCTCCATGCCTCCTGTTGACAGATTCTCTCTCCACATTTTCCCTTCACTTCCATGAAAACCACTTGCCACTGTTTACAAGAAAAAATACTGTGGGTATCCTTTCTAATATGCACTGTACTTACCTCACCCTTAACTAAAGGTGAGGCCTCACCTAAGGATGTAAGCTGTCTCCTCCAGAGGAAACTACTCAATGACTTCTTATCAAATACATGTAGATTCAGGAGGAATTTGGTACTCTCCTGATTTCCCATTGCCATTTCCAGATCACTGTTATTCCCCCTTTCATCAAAACTCACTATCATTTAAAACTAAGGACATCTCACCTCTTCCATTACTCACTACTATCAACTTACAACATCTTAAAAATTCTCCTTCATTCAACGAAGTCTCTAGATTCTGTGGTACAGTTTTCCATTATACCCAACTTTTGCTTTCATTCTTGGAGATTTGAAAACTCATGTAACTGGATCATAGAAACTATAGCCTTCACCTGAAGCTTCCTTCACTGCAATGCCTTCACCTCTTTTGAGCTACAGCCCCTAATGCAGGTGGGTCTACAATAATAAAGTCATCCGCAGATCTGTTCCACCTCACAAGTCCCCTGTTTCAATATCTTGAGCATGATTTCCTAGCTTCCCATCTCTCTGATGTCCTCATTTTTCCTTCCCTACACTTTGATTTCATGGAGACTTCCACTCTATTGACTCCTCCCTTTTCTACCTGTTGGTCTCCTCCCAGACCACTTTCCTTTCCTATTGATCCTGGACCCTTTAAAGTTTTATTTCAACTATCTTCATACACATCTACATTGTCTTACACCCCTAGCGTTCTATCATGCAAAAGCCTCACTATGTATCCCTACCAAACTTTTCTTTGTGCTGCCATTTATTTTTTTAAGTAAATGGACCATTTGTCCTGTATAATGTCCCATATCCTTGATTTAGTTGACTGCTTTACATTACAAAATGCTCATCATAAGTATAGTTACCATCTGTCACCATACAAAGTTACTATAATATTAGTAACTATATTCCCCATGCTGTACCTTTCAGCCCTGTGACTTATTTGTAATTAGCTACTTGTACCTCTATGTCCCCTTCACCTATTTCACCTGTCCACCCACCTCCCTTCCCTCTGGCAACCATCAGTTCTCCGTATTTGTGAGTCTGTTTCAGCATTTTCATTCGTATGTTCATTTATTTTTTTAGATTCCACATATAAGCAAAAATCATATGCTTTTTATGTTTCATTGTTTACACTCATCACTGTTCTCATTTCGTTTTCTCTAGTTGACAAGGTATTTCTCCTTTCAAAACAAAATCCATTGGCTGCTGCCTCCCTCTCGAACACTCCTTATTGGCTCCTATCTCTGCTCTTCAGTCTCTTCTTCAAAGGAATTCTCCCATTTAAAAACCTACTGGGCTCTTTCTATCCACTTACAAATGTGTTCAAATCAATTCCAATAGCAACAAAAAAAATGATACTTTTCTTGGCACTGAAACACTCTCGGCACTTAGCATACTATTTGTTAACACAATTCACCCAAACTCTAGTCTGCCGCATTCTCTGCACCCATTTACTCACCTTCCATGCCTTCACCCAACTGAAATATGGGGCATTTCTTTTGAACAGAGCCTGGAAGTGCCTAGTATGGTGAAAAAGAACTCTATAAAATTGCCAAAATGCATGGACTGCATCAAACAAAGGCCCACACCCGTCCCTCTATCTCTGAGCACCTATCTACTCCTGCCCATGTATTGACACCTGCTTCAGGTCCTTGACACGACTAAGTGCACAGGTTCTGACCCCCTGCACACATAACGTAGCCTTTAATAGGCTCCAAAATGCAGAGGCTGCCGTTGCAGATTTTTTCTTTTTTTTTTAATTATCTGATTATTTAAATGAATATATCATGAAACATATTCACATAATTTACACAGCTTATGTCACACCATTACAAACTAGTACCTCACACACATCCTACTCTCCTCTTTCCAGGAGAACCTGAGAGTCATTTCTTTGTAGGTTACATTGACCAGCATTACGTATGACTTCTCCAGTGGCTGCTTCCTCCTTATCTCAGGTATCCAAGTCTCTTCATGGTTTTATCCCAGAGATTCAGAGAGGATCATGGCTGGGATTATAGACCAACAAATGACCCCACAACATTGTATCTTCCAGACAGAGTGTAAACACTGACAAACCAACCACCAGTTTACCTGTTGAAATGAATCAGACATAGGTACAGAAAACAACAGAAGTTGCTCTATATTCCATCAAAAATACTTCCTACCTCTATTGAATAGGGACTTGCTAAATATCACTTAACCTTCTAAGTGGGAACCTGTACCCAGACCATTTTGTAGTCTTTCTAATTTCTAATTCAAAGAGCAATGTTTGTGCTGAAAGGTAAAAAATGACAATCAGAGGACCCTCACTGCATTGTTAAAACCATAATTCACAGTCCCCCCTCTGTGGTTTAACGTATTAATCCACAAAAACTCTAGGAAATTTAACTAGAATCTATAATGAGGGATGAAGAAACAAGGTTCTACGGCACGCGGTTGAGCTGGATCATCGTGCAGACAATGGGGAGCTCTGGGCACCCAGTCATGGCCCAGGAACCTGACACCAGGTGAAGGAAGGGACTTGGAGGCAGAAAAAAAGAAACGGACATTCCTTTCAGCAAAACTGAACTTTTTACAACCTAACAAAAGCTTGGACCCTCAGCTAAAAGATGTCTTGGCAATTTTTTTTTTTTTTGGTCAAAATCCCTCTTTTAAACTGAAGTCCAGAGAGGGGAGATAATTTGTCACTGACAACTGGTCAGTGACAGAACCAGCACCAAAACACAATTGTAGTGACTTCCCAGGCTGCTTCTAAATTCCTGTATCCACTTTCCCAACTTTGAATGTGCATTTTCCTGTCATCCTTCTGAATTTCATTTAATTAAGATTTATAATTCCAGTGGACAGTGTAGATGGTAGGAAGAATATGCTATTCAGAGCTAAGCATTTATATGCAACCTGTATACCAGCTCTGCCCTTTGGACCAGGCACTCAACACTTCTAGATGTTCCTTTTTCTCATTAGGCATAACTAGTTTCATGGATGGCCATGAGATTTTATCCAGCATATGCAAATATCTATATGGTCAGCATCTAGTTGGGACTGAATTAGGCTTTATTCCTTCTCCCTTCAAAACTCAAGTTGTTCAACTGCATGAAATTTAGCAACTTATCCTCCTGATAATTTCAGTGGAAAGATAGACCTTAAACATGCTACCTACTTGTTCTCTCCTGGTCCCTGCTTAATAACTTTTGAACCTGGAAAGATGCATGTTCCTGTCATTACCTGCATCTTATTATCCAAGATTATTCTTTGAAACATCTTGGTGTTTTGTCTACCGGGAGAATTCCTTAACACATGATACATTAATTAATGTCAAGCCTGCTGTCTTACTTCTGATTTCTAGATCATTTCCTTGTTTTCCTTTGAAGAGTTCAAGGACAGGAACAAAAAATATTTTCTCTCAACCTGATTTTATTTGTCAAAATAAAATTATTTGCCTAGGAAGATAATTTGGTTTGAGATAAGGCACCAAACTAGTTTCCTTTCCACCTAGTTCTTGTGATCTTATGCAGCCCCCCAGACTTGAGCCAGGCACTCATGACAGTCAACACATCACAGCCTCTTATGAACCATTTCATCAGATTTGTTCCAGTCACTTTATCTTGTTCTCCAGGAGCCAAGTCTATTTGCTCTCCTTATACAGACCTATTTCTCCAAGTACATGCAGCCCTTCAGCTAACAATTCATGTTCTCCCTTGGATGGCGGTACGGACCAACTTGCTTAGAACACTCCAGCTAATGTAAAAAAATGAATGAATGCTAAATTTATGTAAAATTCAAAGTAAAGGAATTGAATTTCTTGGAGATTCTTGCCCATAGCACCTAGTTTCAGACCTCCATTATTTCATTTTTGCACCACCTCTATGTAGAGCGCTCTTCCTTAGTTTTTATTTACCTAACCCAATCTATTCATCAGTGAGGATTCAGATAAGGAAAAACATCTTCTAAGAAAACTTCTCTACCCCTACAGCATATCAGGTGTCCCACCTTTGTACTTCATTAACATCCTGTGCATAGTTTATTATAGGATACAACAAAATTTATTTTAATTATTGCTTCATATTGTTAATATAATAGTCATCACATTTCCTGCACTAGACTCTAAACTCACTGAGGATAGAGACTTGTTTTTTTTCATATCCATACCATTTCTACTACACTGCCTAGCATAGAGCAAATACTCAATATTTACCAAACTTGGCTAAATTTTAATAAAAGGTCAATACAGAGAATTGGGACAGCCAGAAGGAGCAGGTCCACAAACATACCATGTTGAAACAGATTTCTAATTCATGCAAAAAAAACTCACTTGATTGAAAAATAGAATTTAGAGAATGCCTTGATAAGTCTCACTTTATCTGTAACATAGATATAGTGGCAAGTGTCTCACACCAATGCTAAGAAGATTAATGAAATATGTAAAAGAGGATGTGGCAGAGTAAGTGCTTTGTGGCAGGAGATTACTGTGAAATGTTATTCTAGCTAGAATTATTCCTATGATCTTTATTAAAACTGAAGAGAGGCTATGGAAAACAAAAGACAATATTTCTTGTCTTTAAATACGTAAAAGCTTTATGAGGCCATTTATTTATTTCCAGCTTTATTGAGATATAATTGACACAGAGCCTTGTATAAGTGCAAGGAGTACAATGTGATGATTTCACACATACTTTGAAATGATTATTGCACTAACACCTCCATCACCTCACATAGTTACCTTTTGTGTGTGTGTAAGAATATGAAGACCTACTCTTTTTTTAATAGCTGAATAATATTTCACTCTCTATATGACATCTCTTTATCCATTCATTCATCAATGGATACCTAGATTTTTCCCATGTATCAGCTATTGTGAATAATGCATGGAATGCAGATATCTCTTTAAGATTCTGATTTCACTTCCTTTGACTACATACCCAGAAGTGGGATTGTAGGATCATATGGTAGTTCTATTTTTAGTTTATTGAGGAACTCAGTATTGTCTGAAAGTTGATATTTCTTGACCTCTTTTTTAGCATATTTTATCACCTATTTTGTTAACCATTTCCATAGGTGCAGCTAGTACTTAAATCACATGATATAATCTAATCTCATCCATGAACTCCTCTCCTGACCTTCCAAATCATTCATTTATCTCCTTCTGGATATCTAAAGGCATCTTAAGCACATGTCCAAGAGTGAATTTGTCATTTTTCCCCAAAATATTGTCCTCCTCTAGTATTCATCTCAATGGTAACAATAAATCACCTGAACCCAAATTCTTCTGCATTCATATCCTTTATATCCAAGCAGTCTTCCAAATCCTGTCTCTTCAACATTCATTAATTCCAACAATAGTTAAATAGCTGTGCCAAAGACAATTCTAGGATTAAGTCTACAGTAGTGGACAAGTTAATGAATCTCAATATAATGTATTTTATATTCTGAAATCTTGACAAATGAATAAATTTATGCATATGTTTACATACATACATAATACATGCATACTCTCAGGGGGATAAAGGCAATAAATAAAAATAAATCAAGGTTCAAGGATAGAGAACTAGAAAAGGTGCTATTTTAGCAAAGTGGTCAGAGAAGGGCCCTCTGATGAAGTAACATTTGAGCAGAGACCTAAAGAATTGAAAGAAAAGGCCACCAGGGCCACAGCAAGTGGGTAAAAGGGAAATGGAATGAAATATAACCAGAGAGGTAACAGGGGAATTGATGGTAAGAGCCTACCATGGTAAAGACTCTGAGGGAAAAAGAAGCCTTTGGAAAGTTCTCAGCAAGAAGTGTCCCAATCTGACTGAAATTTTAGAATAATCACTCTACTTCTAACCTTTTTATTAAGGTTAACTTCTGTGTCAAATATCTGACTTGACAGTTGGCATCTCCACTTGAACATGTAACAGGAATAACACACTTATCTATTTCCAACACTGCAAACTACTTCTTCCTCTATTATTCTATTTTTCATTAAAAAGAATTCAGCTACTCAAGACTCAAACCCAGAAGTCTTCCTTAATTTCTGTATTTTCTTCTTCCATCCACTTAGAACCAGCAAGTCCTGTTAATGCTATCTCCAAAATGAATCACAAATCTGTACATCTGTACTGCTTCCTTTGGTTTAAAGCCACGATGATTTCTTACTTAAACTATTGCCCTTTCTACTATAGCTTTTAATCTCATTTCTCTGCTCTCTTGTCCCTTTACAATTTATTCTCCTCACAATAAGAATGATCTTTATAAAATGTACATTAGATCATGTCATTGTCCTGCTTAAAACTGTCTGGTGAGGGTTTTTTGTTGAACTTAGAATAAAACCTGAACTCCTTTCTTTGATTAACCAGGTCCTCTATGACTTCAAACAACTCAGGCTGTTTAGTAATAACTCTCCCTCACTACTCTAGGCTCCCTGGCTTTTTCCATTCCTCAAACATGACAAGAGACCACCTTAGGACATTGTCCTTGCTATTCTGTTTGCCTACATATTCTACCCCCAGTTTTCAGCATGGCTGACTTCCTCATATAATTCAGGCCTCAGCTTATACACATTCTCCTCGGGGCAGTTTTCTTTGACTATCTAATCTAAACCAACTCAGTTTCATTGTCTTCACATATCTATGATAGGCTGAATAATGGCCCCACAAAGATATCCATATTCTAATCACAAAAACCTGTCACTCTGTTACCTTACTGAGCAAAATAAATGTTGAAGATATTATTAAGCTAAGGATCTTTAGGTGGGATGACTATCCTGGATAATATGGGTGGTCCCAGTGTGATCACACAGGTCCTTATAAGAGAGAGGCAGAAGAGAAAGGGTTAAAGGGAGAGATTGCAAAGTGCTTCACTGCTAACTTTGAAGATGGAGGTGAGGCTATGAGTCAAAGAATACAGGTGGTCTCTGGAAGCTAGAAAAGTCAAGAGAGAATTTCGACTAGAGCATTCAGAAGAAATGTAGCCCTGCTGACTCTTTGATTTTAGGACTTCTGACCTCCAGCACTGTAGACAGCTAATCTGTATGGTGTTAAGCCACTACGTTTGTACAGAAGTAAAATAGGAAACTATACAGACTTTGGTAATTGAAAATAGTTTGCTTTTTCGGCCTGGCTTATTTCACTGAGCATAATAACCTCCAACTCCATCCATGTTGTTGCAAATGGTAGGATTTGTTTTTTTCTTATTGCTGCGTAATATTCCATTGTGTATATGTACCACATCTTCTTAATCCATTCATCTACTGATGGACACTTAGGTTGCTTCCATTTCTTGGCTATTGTAAATAGTGCTGCAATAAACATAGGGGTGCATCTGTCTTTCTCAAACTGGGCTGCTGCATTCTTGGGGTAAATTCCTAGGAGTGGGATTCCTGGGTCAAATGGTACCAAATGATCTCACTCATATGTGGAGTATAAGAACAAAGAAAAAAAAATAAAAAAAATGAAGGAACAAAACAGCAGCAGACTCACAGAACCCACGAAAGGACTAACAGTTACCAAAGGGAAAGGGACTGGGGAGATGGGTGGGAAGGGAGGGATAAGAGGGTAAAAGGGGCATTACGATTGGCAGACATAGGGTGGCGGGGCACGGGGGGGACTGTACAGCTCAGAGAAGACAAGTAGTGATTCTCATCTCACTACACTGATGGACAGTGACTGTAATAGGGTCGGTGGGGGGGACCTGATGAAGCGGGTAGTTTAATCATCACAATATTGCCCATGTAATTGTAGGTTAATGATACTAAAATAAAATAAATTGTTAAAAAAAAAAAAAAAAAGAAAATAGTTTGCTGCTATAACAAATACCTAACAAATTGAAAGTGGCTTTGAAACTGATCAATGGAGAGAGGCTAGGAGAATTTTGAGGAACATGATAGAATAAGCCTAGATTGCCTTGAACAGACTATTAGTGGAAATGTGGGTTTTGAAGACTGCTGGTGAGGGCTTAGAAGGAAGTGAGGAAGATACTATGGTAGATAAACCTGTATAGTCTTAAATAGTCACAGATTGTTGGTAGAATATGAACATTAAAGGAGCTACTGGTAAAGACTCAGAAGGAAATTAGGAACATATTATTGGACAATGAAGGAATGGTACCCTTGCTATAAAGTAGCAGAAAACTCAGAATTGTAACCTACAGTAATGTGGAAAGCAGAACTTGTAAGCAATGAACTTCGATGTTTGAGGATATTTCTAAGTAAAGTGTTAAAGGTGAAGACTGTAATTGCAACCTGGGTTCTCCTTGATGCCTGTAGTAAAATATGAAATAAAATATATAAATTAAGGGAAGGACTGTTGAACAAAAAGGAACAAGCACCTAGTGGTTTTGGAAATTCTCAACCTATCCAGATTGCAAATGATACAAAATTAGTAAATTCATCGTCAGGGAAACAGGCTCTGGGAGAAAATCAAGGACATGGTTGAACAACATTTGCTAATGCCTTGGGAGGATCAAAGGTCAACATATTAAATCACACAAGAGGGCTCTTTGAAGAGATTAGGTATGAGAGTCATGGATCTCAGCCATCTAATTAGAAGGTAAGAAAATATATAGGAAGATCCAGGAAATACAGAGGAGACTCTTGTCTAATGGAGTGAATCCTGACATATACATGAGAGACCTACAGGCTTATGAAGATGTTATACCAGCAGAAATACTGCCAGCTTAGATTGAGAGGGACTGAGAAGGATGAAATAAAAGAAGGTTGTTAGACACCAAAAATTCTATGGGCATGAAAACAGGTTGGGAAAAAAACACTCAAATGCAAACACTTGGTTACACTTCATGAAAAAGGAAAGATTACTCAGGAGAGAGCCACAGTCCAGAGGGCAAAACCACCAAGTCCAGAGAATAGAGCTGTGGGCCAAAAGTTTATAGTAATTTATTACAGCAGCAATAAGAACCTAATACCCCATCAATAACTGAAAATATTTTATTCATTCATTTGTTCAGCATTAGATTCTTTCTTCTAGAAAGTAAGTTCCATGAGAACCAAAGATCTTGCTTGTCTTTTTCACCACTGTAATGCCAGCACCTAGAACAATGTCCAACATGTTGTATATAGTTAATAAATATTTGTGAAATTAATACATTAATGAGCATAATATATATTAAACACAGAAATAACAACATTGCTACTTCTAAGCATTTCTCTTCATTTCAAAAAATATAGCAGAATGTACCACTAATATAAATATAGGAATATATACAAAATTATTCTAAGGAATTTATCTTAAGAAAAGCAAGTCATATGCAGGTGTCAATATTTAGCAAAAATAAAGAACAAATGTATTTGTGATACACCTCACAATGACCTTGATACACCAGTGTGTCACACACCAAATTTCAGTGACCTCATATCTGGCATAACGTCAAGTCATGAGCTTTCCGAAATCATCACCATCATTGGACCACTTCACCCAACAGAAAGAAAATGGTATTTGAGAGAACTCTGGTTTTGCTCAAAAACTCTGAGGCCATTTACTACTGAGGTGTTGCCTTCTTTGCCAATCTCATCATAGGAACTGTAAAGGCTGGTGTGTTCCACTGTAAGGGAAGTTGAGTCATTTAAAGCTGTACATACTATCACACAAATGAGATTAAAATGGAATTCCCCAACTCCAATTTTATTTTTTTTTAATCTGATGGCTCCATCTGTGGACCACTACTGAAATCTGCTGCTAGTTTTGTACATTCAAATAACACCAACTGATTGTCAAAATCAGGCCCAAGGACCATACTTCTTTTCATAAATTTTCTTCATATAAGTGGGCTCAAAGTACATCTGAGACAAGGGTAGAGTCTCAAATGATGTGTTCACCCCTTCAGGAAATCATTTGGTTATATAAAGTAATCTAACTGAATATACTCCAATTAACTTATGGCATGCATGAGAGAAATTGCTAGGTATATAGAGAAAAGCTGAATTTTAATAAGGATATGATTTTGATTTCTGATTGTACCTTCAATCATTCAGATTACTTTAACACAAACAGGAAAAAATCAACAGAAATAAACATGAGCAGGTATTTAGAAAAGTTATTTACCAGCTTTCTTTCTTATTAATTCTGGTGGTTCTTTTTCTATTCTTTAATAATTTAGTGAGTACCTATCAAGTGTTCTAGACTTAGTAATTCCTGGTTAATACCCAACAGGCCAAGATGCTCTTCAATCTCTCTTTCAATGGCATCTCTACATCCAGCAACAAATCCTAACTAAAAATCCAGTGGAAGGAAAGAGGGATTTCTTTCAGAAATAGCTCTAATATACAGGCAAGACAACAATGTCTCTTGTATTAGTCATTTGTGACTAAGTGACAGTTAACCCCAAGATTTAGCGGCTTAAAACAATAAACTTTCATTATCTTGTTGTTTCTGTGGTTCAGGGATCCAGTGTGATTTAAACAAGTGCCTCAGAGTCAGGGTATCTCATGAGGCTACAGTCAAGTTGTTCACGATGGCTGCAGTCACCCCGAGACTTCACTAGAGGAGTTTCAACTCCCAAGCTCACTCACACTGATAGGTATAAGGTCTTCATTGGCTGTTGACTGGGAACACCAGTTTCATTCCACAAAAGCCTCTCAACTAGGTAGCTCACGGAATAGAAGCTGGAATCCCTCAGAGATAACATGCAAGAAAATAAGAGAAGGTACCCAACATGAAAACCAGTCTTTCTGTAATGTATGGCATCCCATCATGTTAGCAACAGTCTGTGTAGTGGAAGTGAGCCAGTAGGTTCAGCCCACACTCAAAGGGAGAAGATTACCCACAACCATGTATAACAGGAGGCAAGAATCATTGGACAGCAGCTTAGAGACTGCCTATCACAGCTTCCTACTCAGAGATTTGAGATTCTCACATTAGGATGGTTAATCTTAGGTGTCAACTTGACTAGGATATACTGGCTTGTCATTTGGCTAAACACTATTCTACATGTTGTTGTAAAGGTATTTTTTTCAATATGATTAACATTTACAATCAGTTGAGTCTAAATATATCAGATTACCCTCCATAATGTGGGTGGGCCTTGTCCAATCAATTGAAGGCCTTAAAAGCAAAGATTAAGGTATCCCAAGAAAGAAGGCATTCTGGGTCACTGCGGTATACAAACCCTGCTTGAATTTCTGGCCTTTAGACTCAAGACTCTAACATCAACTCAAACCCGAATCTCTCCCTTACATAAATGTTTTTTCACCTATAGCAAACTACTTAATCTTCCTGAAGTTGAATGATCACATAAAATAAAGATAATGGTACTTACCCTGTAGCATCAAAAGGATTTTAATGAAAGAAAAAAAAGTGGTTTGAATATGGTAGTCACTTGAACAAAGTTAGTTATAAATATTTTTATATGTTACAGATATAAACTACATAATGTTGTTGATACTACTATCATAGTTTGCCATATTCAAATAATGAAGTATCCATGTGGATAAAAGAAGTTAATACTGTGTTCTCTTTTCACCTTTTATAATGTATTTCCTACCAACCAGAAACAAAAATATTAACAGCATATTGAGTATTTTACAGGTGGAAGGAATAAATGAATTAAAAACAGTCAATCAGATCACTTTCTCGAAATCCATATGTTCTCACATTTTTTAGTATGTTAATTACTTTGGCAGGGTTTTTCAAAGTTGCTTAGGAGATATAACACATTTCAGCCCAGATGTGTTTACCATAATGCTGTGTAAGTAAATGTTGGCAATATTTCTTTGGGGGAGTTTTGGCTGTGTTATGTTTCTGTTCAGTTTAACAGAGTATCTGTTCATTTTCCTTCAGCTTACACAGTGGATGTAAGCATCGGTTTTAAATGAGATGGTATGATAAAAACCATAGAATGGGCTGAGAAATGGGATCATGAAAGGCTCTTCACTTAGTCTGTTTAATGGGGGTGAACATCCCACCTGGACCATCCTTCCAAAACCACTACATTCATGGTCTTGCTTTAATGAGTATAGGTTCCAAAGCCTCTGCATGTAACTCTGTCATCTATTAATATGTATGATTCATTAAGAAACACCCTCAGCATTTCTAATAGGACACACGTATGGAAGGTCAACACAGTATTTCATGGTGCAAATATCCGTGGGATGAGCATCACACAGAGATTCTACTGACTTTCTGCTTGTAGCCATGTGATCTTGAAAAGTCACTTAACCTCTCTCCAAGCCTTAGTTTCCTTATCTATAGAACAAACCAATCAGATTACAACCCTTCAATGTGTCTATCTAAGGATAATACAAACCTTCAAATTCTGCCTATGGAAAAAAAATAGGCCATATTATTTTCTAAATGAAATTATATTACTCCTTGTTCATTTATTCGTAAGCATTAATGACTATAAATTGAACAATTAATGGCTACTTTTTTTACCAAACTTTCAAGTTAGCTCTCTAGCAAAGCTCCAACAAAGTCAGAAACCAGATAGTTAAATGTAAATCTGAAGGCTGAATCAGGAAAAGGACAAGGCAAAACAAACTGTCTAGTAAGACATTTTAATCATAAGGTATATAATTTCTCAATAATTATTTTTTATTATTGATCACTAATAGTTGGTTCATCTCAAAACCAAAGTAGTTCAATTAAGGTCATGTCATTTGCTCTCCTATATTCCCTTACGGCAGTGAGTTTCTTAAACATGAAATGACTGGATGAAAACACATAAGAAAAGAGAATATTCAGTCCCAAATAGTCCTTGAGAATTGGCACTAAATGGGACTCTGTTTTGGGACTTTCCTCACCATCAGCTGTGATAGAGATGAAAGCACTGTTAGAATGCAAATGCTGCAGCAACATCCGAGGTGCAGGAGACTAAGCAACCGAGCCCAAGCAAGCAGTCATGAAATGCAAACCTTATACTGTGAATCACTGGATACAAATCTCTATGAATATATCATGAAATGCAAACCTTATACTGTGAATCACTGGATACAAATCTCTATGAATATATCATGAAATGCAAACCTTATACTGTGAATCACTGGATACAAATCTCTATGAATATATCGACAAAAATTTTATTTTGGAATGATTTCTAAAACATGCTTCATAACTAATAACTATAGTCTTAAAAACCAAAAAAGAAAAAAATGACACTTACTAGAATTTCTCAGTCCTACTGAGCCTCTCATGACTTCTCACTTTCACAATTGGGCATAGTCCATAGCAGCTTAAGGTAGAAGATCCTGCACCAGTGTGTTTTTTCCTTGCCTCCTTACACACTACCCCTAGATCTGGTCATCCAAGGATATACAATATTTGTCTTCTTTCCCTTGAGAAAGAAACTATCCTCAATATTTTGATGCACAGTAACCATCAAAGCTAAAGTCCATCAAAGGTGTATCCAGGGATATCTCCATGGACATTGGTAATATTACTGAGTAGAATCTAACCACTTGCTAGGCCACTGAAGGGTAACTGTGTACCTTGAAGAGTGACAAAAAGAAAGAGGAAGGAAGGGAGGGAAGAAAGGAAGAAAATATTTCTTGCCTTCAAACAGTAAGCACGTCTGGGCAGTAAGGTCACAGAATATTGAATATTTATTCTGTTTTGGACACCAGACTATGTCACTAAATCAAGTTAATTCTGTTCTTGGCTTTCAACCTCAAATCATGGATGACAAAACACAAGGAGAACCTTAGATGTCTCCAGGCTTAGAGCTCTTGAGGAGAGTTCACCAGAAAATCCTGATTTGGGATTGTATTTATTCAGTCATTAATAAAATGAAATTTTCTTCCTGTTTGACTCTAATTCTTCTGGTATATACTCATTTGGCAAGATACCATAATGGGAGGGAATAGGAAACATAGAATTGAGGCACTAAATCTTCACCCTATATCTTTAATGTACCCCTTCCTCAAACTTCCATAGTATTGTCCTGGGACATTTCTTATACATTTTTCTTTCTTGTATTATAAATGTTTGTGAAAAAAACTTTATGTAAGCACTAAGGTTGCTTCTTGTTCCTTGTTCCTAATGATTGGAAATGAGCCTTACACCTGGACTTTGATACTTAAAATTGAGCTGGTTATGATTAAATACATTTCATTCTCTGAATGTGCCCAATCATCTGTGCAACTCACCTTATTTATAGTCAAAGTGTCTCTGGCATAAGTTATTCAATACTGTAGACAGAATGGTTGCTGCTTCTGATGTAATATATTTGCTTACATTGTTCAAAATAATGGGTGATTTATTTATTCTCTTAATTTAAAAATGTAAAATATAAGCAATAATAATAACATAAATTTGTTTAATTTCTTAGTCATTCCTAATCACTAGATAAAAGACTAATGTCTGTCTTTACTGAATTTTCAGGTCTACAATTAAATGGGAAAAAAATTTCTTTAAATACAGAACAAGAAGTTTTCCACTTGTGGTAAGGATGTAGATCAAGAAATCTTATCTCATATCATAATAAGAAAACACTGAATAAGGCAAAAAATTAATATCTGCTTTTAATCCCATCAGAGAGACCATCATGTTAAAAAGTATAAATGAAATAGTAAATTCCAGAAAAGAATCATCCTTTTCAAGGAGAATTCAGCAGGCGGAGGAGTAAATCCACCATATATAGGAAACTCTGCTGGTATAAGGAGAAATTAGCATAAGTTTTAATAATAACACATGGGTCAACATGTTATATATGAATGCTGAGGAATCCAAGACTCAGAAAATCTATACCTGCTTGCTAAATATTTTCCAAGAGGCCATTACCAAGTTTATGGTGGCATACCAAAGACACAGAAATGTAAGAAGGTAAGAAAGAGAAAAATCTCCTAAAGTTTAGAAATCCATGAGCAAAATTAAAATGCAGTGAGATCTATTCAATAGCCTACAGCTGGCAGGCAGACTGTAAAACAGAGATAAGAATATTACTGAGACTTATATCTCAAGTCCTCCTGTGATAGGAGTCCTGAAGATGCCTTCAAAACATTTATAATCACTAATGAATTGAAGCTTATTAAAACTGGAACCCAGCCCAGACTCAAATCAATATTAGATTACATCAGAGAAATTAGCCCCTTAACCTAGCAGACTCAGAAAAGAGAATTCACTTTTCTGGAGGCAAATATTAATTACTTCCTTCTCTATTTATTTTTAAACAATGTCCAGCATACAGTTAAAAATTATGAGACACGAAAATAAGTAGGATAATGTGACCCAAAATCAACATAAAATACTGTCAGCAGAAACAGAACCACAGATGACCTATATATTGGAATTAGCATAAAAAGCCTTTAAAATCAGTAATATAAACATGTTAAAAATTTATTTTAAAAAGATGGACAAAAATACATGAACACATAGGGAATTTCAGAAGTAAAATACAGAATTTAAAAACAAAACAATTAAGTGAAAATTTTGATAAATACAAGGAAACAAAGAAATTTCAAATATCTGGGAACTACACCTATAGCAAATACTAAATACAGCCCAAATCCTAGTTAAATTAGCATGAAACGTCACACTAAGGCCCTGTTTACCTCAGTTAATATTACCAATACGTCACATCTGGCTACAATAAAAAATTGCAAAGCATGCCTATAGGCAAAAAAAAATACAGTCTGAAGAGACAAAGCAAGAATCAGAACTAGACTCAAACATGCCACACATTGAAATTATCGGCAGAGAATTAAAATAACTAAGATATATTGAGAGGTCCAATTGAAAAAGTAGAAAACAAATCTAGATGGGTGATATAATTAGAGAAATGAGAATGATATGAAAGAATCAAGAGGAAATTCTATAAATCAAAAACACTAACAGAAGTGAAGAATGTCTTTCAGGAGCTCATCATTATTCAAGTTTCTTACAAAGCTAAACACAGTCTTACCTTATAATACAGCTACCATGCTTCTGATTTGAAAACTATGTCAATATGAAATCCAGCATGTAAACCTTTATAGCTGTTTTATCTGCAATAGCCAAAAATGGAAGCAATCAAGATGTCCTTCGATAGGTGAATGGATACACAAATTGCAGCACATCTGTACAGCTGAATTTGATTCAGCAACAAAATGAAATGAGCTACCGAGCCACAAAAGACATGGAGGAAACTTATGTCCATGTTGCTAAGTAAAGAAGCCAGTATTAAAAAGCTACATACTGACTATCCCATTTGTATGGCGTTCACAAAAAGACAAAACTCTATAGTTAAAAAATAAATCAGTGGTTGTCAAGGATTCTGGAGGAGGGGAAGGAGGCTTGTATTGGAGAAGCACAGTGGCATTTTTATGGTGGTGAACATACTCTGTATAATACTGTGATGTAGGGCACTTGATACTATTCATTTATGTTTATTGTCAATAACATGTTTTTATTTTTTGATATATTTTTGTTGTATAATTAATATACAATATTATATTGGTGCCAAGTATATAACATAGAGATTTGACAATTATATACATTATTAAATACTCACCCCAACTAGCATGGTTACTATCTGTCAATATAGAAAGATGTTACAGAACTATTTACTATGTTCTCTATTTATTTTCTGATGTATTTTTGTTGAAGTATAGTTGATATACAATATTATATTGGTGCCAATTATACAATATAGAGATTCAACAGTTATATACATTATAAAATGCTCACCCCAACTAGCATAGTTACTGTCAACATAGAAAGATGTTACAGAACTATTTACTATGTTCTCTATGCTGTACTTTCATCCCTGTGACTAATTTATACTATGAGATTTTGTGCCTCTATCTCCTTCATCTATTTCACTCACTCACCCTCTCCCTCTCCCCATGGTAACCATCAATCACTTCTCAGTGTCTATGAGTCTATTGCTGTTTTGTTCATTTTGTTTTGTTTTTAGAGTCCACAAATAAGTGAAATCATATGGTATTTATCTTTGTCCAACTATTATGCTAAGTGAAATAAGCATAATACCTTCTAAGTCCATCCATATTGTTGCATATGGCAGGATTTCTTTCTTCTTATGGATGAATAATGTTCCATTGTGTCTATGTACCACCTCTTCTTTATCCATTCATCTACTGACAGGCACTTTGGTTGCTTCCATATCCTGGCTATTGTAAATAACGTCGCAATAAACACAGGGGTGCAAATATCTTTTTAAATCAGAGATTTTGTTTTCTTCAGGTAAATCCCTAAAAATGGAATTACTGGAACACATGATATTTCTATTTTTAGTTTCTGAGGAACCTCCAATACTGCCTTCCATAGCGGCTGCACCCATTTACATTTCCACCAATCATGAAGGAGAGTTCCATCTTTTCCACATCCTCGCCAACACTTGTTACTTCTTCTATTGGATAGTGGCTACTCTGACTGGTATGAGATGGTATCTCATTGAACAACACGTTTTTTTTATGTGCTCTTTATGTTTATTTAGCATTGCAGAACAAAAAGATAACCTTAATAAATGCAAATTTTTAAATTAATTTAGGAAGTCTGGGGATGCCAGGATGGAATGCAAAATTGTAATAATAGAGCCCATTATATATATTAAATAACGTCACTAAAGGGCTTAGGGGAAAAGGGGCTAACCTAAGTAACTTTCGATATGAGTAGAGTTTCTAAGACTAAAATAAAAGAAATTGTACATAAGCACTGTATTCTAGTTGGATCCAACAAGAGTAAGAATCAACAATTCTAATACCTCTACACAAGAGTACTGAAGTGAACAATTATGTAAATGGATGGCAGGCGGTGGTAGCTGGGTTCCTTACCGTTGGACTGGGAATCTATAGATGAGCAAGGGAAGAGGCTAGAATGACCCATGTGTTAATAGATTAGAAGCGTAGGCATGAGTATGAACTCATGTACAGGTTTATACAGATATGTATGATTCTGTGTAGAAATATTTACAGATACACGTATATAAATTATTATATACATATACATATGTGTGTGTTACTAGACACACATATATTTCCTTACTGTGTCGGCTAAAAGGGCTAGAAGCAATGACTCCAGCAGCAGCAGAGGCACACCTAACACCCAGATCTCGGTTTGTAATTCCATTCTCTAATTAAAGGAACCCAGGATCCCTTAGAGAAACTGCTGATTCTAGGACTGGGACAGGAAATACACAAAATGAACTGGAGCGTCTTGTAGTGCCAGGAAATTAGTAAGTGCTCAGAAAAAGAAAACTTTTCATGAGTACTTCCATGAATATATAAGAATGTCTAAAAAACACAGGAATAAATTGAAAAATCTACCCAATCTAATCATGAAAAAAATTTAGACAGATTTTAATTGATAGATATTCTACAAAATACAAATATACTTCAAAGCTGACAATATCATCAAAAGTAAAAATAATCTGGGAAACTGTCCCAGTCAAGAGGAGCCTAGAGGGACATGATAACAAACGTTATGTGATATCCTGGGTGGGATCTAGAATCATAAAAAGGACCTTAAGTAAAAAGATAAACAAATAAGGCTTATTTGGTTCCCTGGAACATATTCCTAATAAGGAAATTTGTACCAAGTCCAGGCTTTTTAGTTAGCAATAATAATAACAAATGTATTGTTCTAATATACAGAGTTAATAATAAGGAAAACTGCTTGTAGAAATGGGAACTTTCTGTACTATACAATTTTTCTAAAAATCTAAAACTTTTATAAAATTAAAATATTTTAAGGGTAAATAAGTAAAGTAAACCATTAACACCATGTAAGTTCCTAAATTTTTGTGTCCCAGTATTTTCCTGACCTATGATATAACCAAACCTGAAAACTCCTATTTTAGACCTTTTAAAGACTTCTTACAAGCATTACCAACTTTGATACTCATAATTTTCTGGTATACCTAAAATAGCTATTACTGTTATGTTCATTTTCTAGACTAGGAAAATAAAGCCAAGAGATATTATGTGCTTCTCTTATGGGCATTCAGCAAGGGAATCACAATATCTAAATAGAAATAAAAATTATGACTAGCCATTCTTCTTTTAATTACACCCTTCTATTACAACATATTTAACCTCACACTGTATTTTTGACATATTCATGTGTGTATCACCAATACTTTACATAGGGTCAGACTAGCAACAGACTCAACAAAGAATGTTTCATGGTTAAGTTTAAAGAATTTGCAACTGGAAGAAGATTCAGGGATAATATTTTCCAGTTCAAGCTTTGATTTTGAGATGACGAAAATGAAACTCAGAAAGGTAAACTAATAAGCCCAAGATCATTGTGCAACTAATTAATATCTGTACCAGAGGTGAAATCCAGTTCTATCTGATTCTAGATCTCTGCTCTTTCCTTCAACAGTATGCTAGCTAGTAGAGCGTGGTACTGGAAAATTTCCTTCATCTATGGTAGAAGACCTATGAAGCAAATTGTCATAGGACTTGTAATGTTCTTGAAAGTTCAAGGGAACATCTAAGCAGATGTTCCCTAAAGAGCAAGAAAATAAAAATTAATATAAACCAAGAAAGAACAGCTGTAGACAAATACTAGAGGGCATTAAGCTTGAGCTATATGAAGTTGTTGATTTTAAAGCTTTTAATCTGCAAATAGGGTGGTTTCATATAATTTAACCAAAGAGATTCTGGCAATTGGATTAACATAGGATAATGTCATAAAACCCAAGGGTAGTCCTGTCCGTCCTACTGGCCTGCATATTAAAATGATACCAACAGCACTGAACCTTTTTGTATTAAAAATAACATTTATTCATTCATACATTCATTTGGTAAATATTTATTGAGGATTTTCTACATAAGACATTGAGTTCCATGATTACAAAATCAGAAAGACAAATAAGACACAAACCCTGGGCTGAAAGAGACTATTAGTCTCTATTAGGACTAAACCATAGACATTATCCTCATAAAGCAATAACTCCCCTTCACTAATCAAAATGTAAGGGGAACTACAGTATATTTTTACATGGATTTCTCATTTTAATTCTCTAACAACCTGCAAGTTAGACAAATTTTTCCAAGTAAGGAAAGTGAGGCTCAGAAAGTTAAAAAAACAAAGGTAATCCACAGAGTCCCTAAGTTCCAGAGCCAGTATCTGGACTCAACCTACCTGCCTTCAAAACCTATGTTGATTCAAATAAATCGTGTTAGTTTGTTGATAAAATTATGTAGAAGGTGAGGTTGTTGACATATAAAATGCTTCCAAAGTACTAAGGAGAAACTAAATTGGGAAATTCATGGTCAATATCTATTCAACCTGAGCATATTCATAGTCCATGACTCAAAGATCCCATGGTATATTTCTCATGATCAAATTTATCATGAGTTTGTCTATTCTTTTTAACCTTTTCAAAAAACCAATTTTGGGCTTGCTATTTATCCTCTTTAAATTTATCTTTGGTATTTTATTATATTAACTTCTGCTTTTGTTTTTATCTTTCTTTTCTTTGGGTTTAATCTCTTATGTTTTTATAAACGTCTTAAGTCGAACGCTTGCTAAAAATTCTCAAATTTTCTTCCTAGCTAATACAAGCATTTATGGCTAAAAACTTTCCTCCAAGTAATGTTTTGATTGCATCCACAAGTTCTGATATATACTATTTGTGTTAGTATTCAGTTCTAAGTATTTTCTAATTTATTTAGCATTTCTTCTTTGACTTCAGATTAATGTAGAAATGTGTTTTTACATCTCTAACTATTCAGGGGTTATTTTTATTTAAGTTGTTATTGATTTTTTTTAATTTATTTTTATTGAAGTATCATTGATGCACAATCTTTTAAACTGTTACTGATTTTTAATTTCATTGTGGTAAAACAATACAGTCTAAATGGAAAAGTCTGATACAAAAGCAATACAAAAATTCGTGTCAGTGACACCCTTTGGCTGGTGGGTATCAAGAGGAAAGAATGGCCATATACAAAACAAAAAACGGAGGTGTTAAGCTAGGCAGAAAACCCAGAAGTTATTTGCAAGATTAGCCAATTTCTGAATTACAAGTCATGACAGAGCTCCAAAAGCATAGAATGGAACCAAAATATAAATGCTTATAGTTTATTTGGGAAAGTGATGACAAGGAGCAAGAATACAGGACAGAAATAGTGAGAAAGGGAAATAATGTACCAGGTTGGCCCCCCCCCAAGGCCTTTATATAAGGCTCCTGTAGGGACCTTCAGAAGTTTCTTCAGAATCCTTGTACATTGTTGGTGAGAATATAAATTGGCACAGTCATTTTGGAAAACAGTGTGCAGGTTCCTCAGAAAATTAAAAATAGAATTACATATCCACCAAACCCACTTCTGGGTATGTATCCAAAGGAAAGGAAATCAGGATCTCAAAGAGGTATCTGTACTCCCATGTTCCCTGCAGCTTTATTCACAAGAGCCAAGAGATGGAAGCAACCTAAATGTCCATTGACAGATGAAGGGATAAAGAAAATGTGGAATATTATTCATCCTTATAAAAGAAGGAAATCCTGACATTTGTGACAACATGGATGAACCTGAAGGACATTGTACTAAATGAAATAAGTCATACATAGAAAGATGAATATTGTATGATCTCACTTATATGTGGCATCTAAAAAAGTCAATCCCACAGGACAAGAACGTAGATGGAGGAATAGAGATGTTGGTCCAAGGGCATAAACTTTCAGTTAGGAGTAAGTTTTGGGATCTAATGTAGAGATTGTTGACTATCATTAATAATGCTGTACTGTATACTTGAAATTTGCAAAGAGAATAGATCTTAAGTGCTCTCATCCAAAAGAGAGTGGTAACTATGTGAGTTGATGGATGTGTTAATTAACTTGTCTGTGGTAAGAATTTTACAATGTATACATATATGAAATTATTACATTGTACACCCTTAAAAATTACATTGCACCACCTAAACATACACGATTTTTATTTGTCAGTCATAACATACCTCAATAAAGCTGAAAAAAATACATAAACAAACCAAAAAGAGCCCTTCCTTGGAAAATTTGTTTCAGAACTGTCTGTCCCAGTAGACAAATGGGGAAGCATTTATCTATTGCCTATGCCTACCAGGGTCAAGGGTAGCCCCACACCATTAGCTCCTCACACTTCCATTTTGCACATACATGAATACAAAAGAGGTCCTAAGCTGTCAGAAAAGGAAGAGAAAGATGCCAAGTACAGGGCTGAGCCAAAGCACTGTCCCACTGCACTTGTAAAAGTCTGCTCAGAGACCTTAAGGTAGCCATCGCCAAAGCAGTCCTAGGGTAAGAGGTGTGGCTGAGAGGACACTGAAGTGCCACAAAGGAGGTGCCTAATATGCTCCTAAAGCCCACTAAAATTCACTCTGCTTCCCTTTGCCTTTTTTGTGCTTATGATTCCTGTGGTTCGTCCTAAGGAAAAAGTCTGGTTAGGCCAAAGGATTCAAGTACTAGGTCCTCTGGCTAGTTTCCTCTTGGAAATTCAGATGTAATCTGAATCTCTTCATTTTAAACCACTTCATGGTTTTCCATTTCTCTTGGGTAAAGGCCTGAATCCTCTAGAGCCTTCCTACCCTCAGCCAAGCCTCATTCAGGGCCAACCTTCCTGTCTCTCTGCACTCCAACCACACTGGTCGTCTTTTTCACCCTCAAGAACCATGGTTCTAACACATGGTTCTTTCTCCTCAGGGCCTTGACACATGCTGTTTTGTCTGCCCCATTCTTCTGGTTAACTTTATTTACCTTTCAAATCCTACTTCAAATATCTAAGAATTATCCTCCAAGAAGTCATCCCTGTTTCCACAGACTTTTCTGGACCCTCCTATTGTTATGTGCTGTCATGATATCAAACACCATTTGAAACTGTGTTTATTTGCATGCCTATGTGACCCATGGCTGCCTCATCCATTAGACTGTAAACATCATGAGGGCAGGAAGTGGGTTTGCAATACATCATAATACACTTAGTGCCTGGAACTTACTAATATGCACATCAAAACAGAAATTCACAGAGGTGAACTTTTCTTTGAAAATAATGCCCTTCCTATCCCTATACTGGGTATATTCTAAAGTTCTTATTAGGCTACAAAACTTCATTTGTTCCAATGGCTTTCATTTTGGTTCCCTGGAACATATTCTGTTAAACAGTTTATACCTTTAAACCTTCTTTCTTCACTGTGTTTCCTTCATAGTTGGAAGGTCTCTATATTCTACACATCATAATTCTTCCACTTTGAGGCCCATGTTGCTCCTCGCAAACTGACACTAATGAACCATCCTACAGAATTCCTGAAGTCGTTTTTATCTCTTCTGTTTTTCCCTGCACATCTGGATTGTCAGTTCTTATGTCTAATGGGCACATTTTTTAGGACCAAGTCCAAAGTTCTCCAGTTAACAGCCAGTAGATTGAAGCAAGTCCAGTTGTCTTTTCCTGAACCCAACACAACTCTATTGACAAATGTCAATGATAAATGAGAATTGGCAGAAATACCTGATGCAGAAAAATGATTTACTTATCCAAATTATATAAACATGATTTACTTATCTGAATTATGTAAAATAAAATTAGCATAGTCAGGGCACCCAGCAGAAAAATTAGCCAGAGTATCTAACACATGGAGATGCATAGATTTCCAAGGCCTCACAGTTGCAGAGGACAACATCTGTATGAGCAAGAATCACATTGGAACCCTTGGAAGCATGGCAGTGACCTTTGGCACATAAGCTCGTCTGCATATGTGCCAAGGACCACCTCATCGTGGCCTGGAACGCCAATCAACCTCAAAGTTCTTCAATTCACAATGTGAACATGGGCTGTACAATACACAGCCAAGCTCTCATGTACCGTGCTCACACTCTCTAGGCTAAATCAGAACTACTGGTAACATTCCCATCCTCAGGGCTGCAGAGCCAGAAAATAAATCAGTTTGCCAGACATCTCTGTGGAAAGACAACAAACTCTACTCATTCTATAGGGCTACATATTATTTTGTTGTTACTAACACTGTCTTTTTAGTTTCCAATATCTAAAAATAAGAAGCTAACACACAAAAATCCAGATTTTCTGTTTTTCTTAAAAATTCAGAAGACAACAGTGTACATAACTTTCCCCATGGCTACAACTTCCCCCACGGCTATACTTTTTAAAAGCAAAATGCATTCTCCAATTTATTCTGTTTCCCACCACCGACTATGACATTTCCATGACAGTTGTACTCATTTCTATTACCTCCCAGGATGGTATAGGCCTGAGGCATTTTGAATCCTGATCTAAATTGTTCCCTCTTTATGGGGAGGGGCCTTGCCTTCTTTAGTTCAGCCTTTTCCACATCATCTGACACATGGTGTTGCCTGTAAGCACCAGAAAGGGTAAACTTGTGATACAAGCAGTGGACATGGACTTTACACCCCACATGCTTCCCTTGGTAGTTTCATGGACAGGGGACTTTTCTTCACTGGTCAAGTAGTAATCACTGTAACACCCACTTGATAGGGTTACTGTGAATTAGATTATATTATGCAAAGGATCAGAAATACAGTAGGCACTATATATATATATATATATTTTTTTTTTTTTTTTACTTGATTGGTTGCAGAAACATGCAAAGAAAAATGAAGACTGGATCATCAGGCCAGCAAGAGACACATTAAACAGATGGCAAGGCAACAAGGAGATGAGGCATGAGAGAGCAATTTGAAGAAGTCAGGAATCATGAGGTTTAATCAATATGGAAATGTGAGCCCAAAAGGGCCTGGATGGTGCTGAATACCTTTTCTTCTCCAACAAGGAGGACACAAACCACCCTGAAGGCTGTGCAGATTTCCCAGTTTATTATACCAGGGCTGTTCTCCCCCTCTCTAGTCTATAACTCACATGGCAAATGAAAGTAAGGTCTGAAATAGGGATGCAGAGCTGCTCAGGCTGGTAGGCCCCCCCAGGCCAGGCAGGCGGCCCCAGCTGCAGCCTAAGGTAAGAGACTCACACTCTTCATATGTGCTCCCTGTGACGTCAGTAACTACAGACACATGATAATTATTCTTATTTTTAATTATTATCACTCACTATAATATGTATTGCCTGTGTTAAGGGGCAGACTAAAAATAAATAACAAATATTTAATTTGATAAGTGTTACAAAGAAAAAAAAAAAGTATGCAAGGGGATTGAGAGTGACCAGGATGGGAATGTCATTTTACATGGGATAATCCAACACTTCCCTTTGATGAGTCAACATTTGTGCAAAGACTTACAGGTAGTAAGAGAATAAAGTTCTGCACCTCTCCAGGCAGAGGGAACAGTAATGCACAATTCCTGAGGTGGAAGTAAGCTTCCAGTACTCAAGAAACCGGGAGGACAGGAAGAAAACCAAGGGGAGCATAGTGAAAGATCAGGACAAAGGTACCTGGGAGGGTTTGGGAGGGAGTGGGGACAAAATGTAAGACCTTATAACCTGGAGTTAAGATTTATTTTATTCTGGAAAGCAATGGGAAGGTTTTGTGCCCAGGTGAACCATTTGGGCTGCTGGAAAGAAATAATTGAAGAGAGAAAGAATAAAAGTAGGGATTTCAAATGAGAACATATTAGAATGGCCAAATAAAAGTTGTGGTGACTTGGACCATGAGACAAACACGGGTGGTGGTAGAAAATGACCATATTTGGGACATATGTTTTAAACAAGAAAAAAGAAAATTTGATGATGGATTAGATGTTATATTAATTTTCCAGGGTTTCCATAACAGAATAGTACAGACCAGGTAGCTTAAACAACAGAAATTTGTTTTCTCACCTTCTGGAGGCTGGAAGCCCAAAGTCAGGATGTTGTCAGGATTTATTTCTTTGGAGGCCTCTCTCCTTGGTTGGGCTTCCATCTTTATCCTGTACCTTCTCATGATCTTCCCTCTCTGAATATCTGGTCCTAATCTCCTCTTCTTATAAAGAGACCAGTCACTGAATTAGGGCCCACACATGTGGCTTCATCTTACCTTCAACATCCCTTTCAGTAAGGCCCTATCTCCAAATACCATCACTTTCTGAGGCACTGGGGGTTTGGGGCTTCAACACATGAATCCTGTGGGGACACAAGTCATCCCATAACAAATGTACAATGTCAGAGGGCGAGAGGACACCAGAATGACTTTACACTGTTTTCCACCCTAAGCACTAAGATGAGAGTTACCACTTACTGAAAAGAGGGACCAGGAAAACAGCAGATTTGAAGGTAAAACTCATCCACATGTTGAATAGGAGTTAGATATGATACTGGAATTCAGGGAAAGGTCAGGAATAAAGATATCCATTGTGGTATCTGTCAACAAATATACAGTATTTAAAATTCAAAACATGGGACGGTTGAGATCACCTAGAAAGTGCATTTGGATAGAGAATGAAGTAAGTATTCAGATTCCAATATAAGAAAACCCCAATAATACCTGTCCCAGTACAGTAAAGGAGACTGAGAAGGAGTAACAATTGAGATAAAAGGAGGACCCCAAAAGTTTGCACCTGAAAAGCACAGTGAATAAAATGGTTCAAGGAGGGAAAAATCAAATGTATCAAAGAATGAAAATAAGGTAAGTAACATGAGGACAGAGTAAATCACTGGCTTTTTCCACCTGAAGGTTGTTAGTGACTTTGACAGAACCAGTATTGGTGACACGGTAGAGATAAAATCTTACTTCCCCACATATAAAAGGTGCTTCCTGCAATTACTTCTGCTACTTTACTCTCAGTATCTACAGCACATGGAGTGGACAGAAATCATCTGCATGTGTACCGGGACCCCGCTGTCCTCTGTGATCAGGTACTCCAGCTCCTCCAGTTGATTAAGGACCTGAGAGCTTACCTACCTCCTTCCGTTTCATTCTTGCCATGAGGTGAAGCCAACTGCTGCTCAGGGTTCCACTCCAAAAGCCAATGAACTACCCCAAACCACATTCTTCCACCCCCTCAGAACAAGAATCCCAGCTGCTGACCTAGAAATACTTGTTGCCATTGTAAACACTCTTTGCCAGCCTTTATGTATCCTTATCTGAGCTGATACTTCTGGAGAATTACCTAAGAAGCAAGCAGCCAGAAAAGTGACTCTAGACACAACAGATTACATATCTACCAGAATAATTCAAACTGCAAGTTTTTCTAAAAGAGATCTTATTTACACAATCTTCCATTTCATAAATTAAGTCGTTTTAAAAATTAAATCATCACTTGCTATACCATGTGGTATATGAAAATGGTTAACTGCACCAAGCTGTGAATAACTACTGGTGAAGGCATGGTGGTTACCTATTACATGCATCTGAGGGTGTGTTTCATAACAGCCCACAGCTATGAATTCACACTAATAGCACATTAATTGTGGCTATTGCTAGCCATTTTGTGTTTTGGCCAGTAAAATCTCTTTTAGAAAATAAATCACACTCATTCAAGTCATACACAAATTATATGAATTTTGAATAAGCTGGGCTTATGGAAAGCAATCAGAAAAAAAAAAACAGGTTATCCTTTTCTTCCCTACTGCCCTGCCCATTCAGATATCTTCTGTAGGTCTATTTCATAACTGATCCTTGGATGCTGTTTCTAAATCATAAAGCAGTCATCACTTACCAGCCTATGTCCAACCAGGTGTAAGAATAAAATTAATTAAATCTAGACTTCCTTTAGAATTAAAATGTTACCCTCTCCTAGCTTAGAACTACTCTAAAGGTATGTGTTTGGTTTAATTTCTACCTCCTCTGTTCTTTTATTCTTCTTTCCCTATTTGCCATGTTGCTTCTGGTATCTTCAGGGTTGGAGACAGGGGAGGTAGAAGAGATTTGGAGGCAGAGAGGTCTTAATAGCCTGGCACACCATATGTTCATGTCTGGACTCTCTGAATTTAAGAGATATTTAAACTGACTCTCTCATGTATGGTTTCATGGGTTCTTTGGAGCTGCCCCTTTACTCAACTGCTGCAGTCTTTTCCTCTAGTTCCCTAACACGGATAATACACTCCCTTTCAACCTGTGGTTGCATGTGGAAATTTCCACATATACTGTTATTGTTTGTCATTACTCCAGGCAACCTCTTGGGTAATAGCCCTTTAACATGGCTTCAAGTTCTTGTCCTCCCCTCACACACACACACACACACCCACACACACCTTTGTTCCTCAGAAAACACACCTGGACTCATCATTGGTAGGAGCGCAGCATAGGCACTTTTAAAATGCAGCTACAGCCCTTCACTCTGCTGTCAGACACAGAGCTCCAGCCCCACCCCTTCACTTTTAGACCTCCGGGGCATGGCTCCAGCACTAGATGCTGCATCCTGACAAACTCCGGGGGCACAAGATCAAGTTCTCCAATAGCCTCCTTGAAGCCCGTTTCATCTGGTGAAGAGAAGGGAGAGCTACCCACACCACTCCCGGGACTCACAGCACTCCGAGAACCTTCTCTAAAAGGGGCAGCTCAGATTCCCAGCCACTGCTGTGGTCTCCCTAGGGTTTTTTGGATTACTGAGGTGCGAGCTGAACTAAAAATCAAAGACACAGTTCCTGACTGCCTATTTTACAAATTCCATTGAGGCAGATTTGCACCTCTCTTCAGAAAGTGGGAGTATTTGCCATTTATCTCATGTATTCTCTTGAGATTTTAGCCAATAATGATAGGAAAAGTTGTATTTTAATATCTCACTACATTACCATATAAACATACTGTATAATAAAACATTTTCCTTGGGGAATTAATATATTTAAACTCTAGAAAAAAATGTTCAGCCCAAACACATTAGGTCATTAACATTGTAGATAAAGAAGCTTCGATTTGGCTTTAAAACATGGCCCAGGTATACAGTGGAATGCAAGCCAGCAAAAAATGAATGAACAAGAGATACATGTGACAGCATGGCTGAATCTCAAAAGCACTACTCTGAGTAAAGGAAGCTAGACATAAAATAGCACATATTTATGATTCTACTTACATGAAACTCTAGCAAAGACAAATCTTAGTAAGAGAAACCATATTAGTGGTGGCTTAGAGCATGTAAGGGGATTTCACTAGTATGGGACACAGGAATTTTGACAGTAACAAATGCTGGTGGTGACTACATGGATATATGGGTATATACATTTGTCAAAATTCTTCAAAATATACACTTTAAATTTTTGTATAAATTTCTATTTCTATATACATAAACAATGCCTATGTGTGTATTTACATATATTCCCACTGTAGATGTGAGAGCTACACACCTGGACTGCATCACGTTCGCTTTCAGTGAATTATGCTATGTTTTTATGTTTTTCCATAAAGCCCCAAAGGATAAACTGTCTTTTCTGGATGGATGCTTTTGAGTGAGTCGTTCACCATGCTATATGATAGTCTATGAAGATAAACATGAGAAATGTCAGTAATGTGTGGGCTACTTGCAAACAATGTTTGCGTACACTTAATCACATAAAGGATTGTTTTTTCCTTTCTATAGTTACTTCTCCCAAACTCAGAGCTTTGAAACCTCTGTGTTTCATGGCACACCTTCTGCACATTAACACAACTTTTTAGTTCTCTTATTTTTTCCTCATTAAGATTAAGATATCCTGTATTGGCATTGATTCATTGTTGCAGAAAAGAACAAAGAAAGTAAAGTCAAAAACAGATTCTTGAAAACATCTGTCAACCAAAAAGAAAGACTATAAAAGCAACCCGACCAATAATTAAACTCTGAATGCTAAAGATCTACCCAGTCCTTCTTGATACATGTGAGACATATAAAGTCACATAGAATCTAGGCATACAAAAAGCAGAAATCTGTTTTATACCAGGAGTATTGCTGAGAAATCTGAGCTATGGGTCAAGGGCAAGTAATCTAAGGAAATAAGGTTTTGGGGAAGAGGTTTTTCCAAACCTTGTCTTGTAAATGAAAGTAACTTCAATTTTATTAGCTGGAAAAAGGAAGATTTCAAAAGGCCTACTTTACTGTGTTAAATATTAATTAAAATAATGTGTGTAAGAGAACCTGCTAATGTTAGTGTTAAAAAATGATAAGGAAAAATTAAATCATGCAAACAGCATCTAAGAATACAATTGTTGGTGGCTTATTAATGAGAAAAGAATAAGACAAGTGGAGTGTGCACATCCCATATACAGCTGCTTCTCAGACAACAGGGGTTTGAAATGAAAAACAACATATAACCATTTCAGTATTTTCTCCTTTTGGCAATTTCTGAATGTTATTATTCTATGCTCACTCCTTTTGCAGCTGTTCTCAAGTTCACCAGGCATCTTGTGTTTTATCCTGTCATCATGTTTCTGACATCGTCTTCCATCTACCATTCTCAAGCATTCCCAGTAGAATCCCATATACACAAGCAGCATTTTCCTTTTATTTCTAGTTTTCTCCCAGCATGTCTTCCCAGGGAGGGAAACAGTATTGCCAAGACTTTCTCCAGCTTGAATGAGGAAACAGCTAAGCATGCTCCAATTTTTCTCTCTAGGTCCACAGGAGGTAAAGCCTTTATGTTCATCTATGGTTCATTTGACAAGGAATAATTAAACATCTTCTATGTGCTAACTGCTGTGGAACCAATGGTTGAAGACATGTTCACAGACGCTGTCTTGACAATCCTCAGCATCCTCTTGAGGTGGCCTTATTAGTGTCTTCATTTTCACATAGGGAAAACTAACTGAAACTAAATAAGGTGGGGTGATATTTCCAGCCTACAGATTAGGCTGTTATCTGCCACTCACTGCAGTGTGGCAGTTCAGAAGAATCCCCCTATAATGATATAACTAATTCCCGGATGTGTTAAAACAAACTTCATAATAAATTGCAAACACATGAGGAAGTAAGGGGAAAAAAGGAGGAAGGAAAAACAACAGCAAAAGAGAGCTGAAACAAGATTTGAGGGCGGTGGGCTGTAAGAGAATGTGGAAGTCAGGTGACTTTAAGAAAAACGCCTGCACAGGTTGCTGTGCTACTGTGAGTCCACGGGAAGCTGGAGAGGATGAACCCAACAGTGCCCCTACTTTAGGCCCAGACGCCTGAGGAGCACTAATGCAGCACTAAATCAACAGCGCCCACCAGTTGCCAGTAGAAACAAAGCAGTTCTCTGAAGGAAAGCATCATCAGTTCATACCTCCAGGGTGCACTCAGATTAAACTGAACCAATAAAATATTAACAAACACAAAAGGAAACAAACCACCATGTGATTCAACAGAAAACAAATAAATTTCTGTAGATGACCAAAGATCTCAGATATGAAACAGTATTTTTTTTTAAAAAAAAGATGTTTAAAGGGAAAAAAATGAATGGAATTGAGAACCTAGAAAGTAAAACTACACTACTCCAAAGAAAGATGAGAAGCAGCAACAGAGGTGGTACTGGAAGGTCAGAGGTGATGGGGAGGACATGGGGGAGGATGGAGCCTGGGGGCGGTGGGGGAGGATGGAGCCATGGGGTGGTGGGGAAAGTCAGAGGTGATGGGGAGGACATGGGGGAGGATGGGGCCTGGGGGCAGCAGGGGAGGATAGAGCCACGAGGGAGAGAACGGAACCAGGTGGCAGTGGCACGCTCACGGCTCAGCAGTTGAACAGGTGGCAGTGAGGTGGCAAGGGAGAGGCAGTTACCACAGATGCCAGAGCAAGCCAAGTAGCCTTTAGCATGTATTATAGTGCAGATATCCCATTGAAAAATTCTTCCAGCTTTTGTATATTTGAATATGCTTATACCTTTCACTTTCACTTTTCAAAAATATTTTTCTTGGATATAGAATTTTAAGTGAACAAATTGGTTTTTTCAGCATTGTAATGAGTTCAGTCCACTGTCTTGTCATTCAGTTTTTCTTACGAACATGTCAGATGTCATTCAGATTGCTTGTTCCTTTGTGTGTGAAGTTTCTTTTCCTCTGGCTATTTTTAAGATATTTTCATCTTTTTTATTAAACTGTTTGATTATTATATGGTTTAATTTGCATTTATTCTGCTTATTTTTCACTGAATTTCCCAAGCTCTGTTTGGTTTTGGTTTTGGTTTTTAATCAAATTTGGAAAATGTTTTGGAATGAGTTCTCAAATAAGTTGTCCTAGTAATTCTACTCTTGGGTAGTAACCCAAGGAAAATGATAGCATAGCTCTACAAAAATAAATTGTACAAGAAGCATTATAATGGTAATAACCCAGATGTCCACTGCCAGGTGAATAGATGAACACATGGTTGCATATTCAAATAGTGGAATGCTACTCAAAAAGGAGTGAAGTACTAATAACCACAGAAATATGCATGAATATGAGTGCAATAATATTCATGAGGCTGAGTGTAAGTAGACAGATATGAAATAATATACTCAAGATGATACGACTTACACAAAATTTTGGAGAAGAATAGACAAAACTAAGTTTTGGCTATAGGCAGTAGAACAGTGTAGCCTGGTGAGGGGATCACTGATTAGAAAGAGGCACAACAGAATTTAGAATTTAGTAAGTTATGGAAACACTTTAGATCCTAATTGGGGCAGTGATTACATGGAGTATATATCTGGCAAAACTCATCAAACCATATTTAACATCTTTGGGTTATATGGTAAGGTAGTTACATGCACTCTCCCCTACCCAAAAAAAAAAAATCAATGGGAAGGCTAAACAATTGATTATATATATATATATCTAAAGAGAGAAGTTAAGAAATGGAAATTAGATCAGAAGAAATTATACAACGTACAGAAGGAGCAAGAAAGGGAAACTATAAAAGAAACTTAGGAGACACAGAAGACATGTTTTCTCTCTGCTAACTTAATAAACCAGGTATTTCTATCACACTTCTGCTAACAAAAAATTTAAAATTCAGGTTAAAATATTTTAAGAATCTTCCTAAAATAATACAGTGCTGACAAGAGACTGATGAATCACTACACCAATGTCTAAGCAAAGGCAAGAACCCACGAAGTGTGTAAAAAACTGAAACCACTTCAGTTATGAGAGCTTTTGACAAATTTGGGAAAGGTTTAGGTTTAGAGTCTCCTAGGGCTTGGGGCAAAGGTAAGTTCTAAGATTTACCTTTGAAGTAAAATCTGTGCTTCAAAGGGCAATGCACGTAGGTAAGAACAACTTAAATCCCATTCAGCCTCGTCCCAATCCCAGGCAAATGTAAGGGAACTTGCTCTGGCTCCAAGGTTGATGAAGGAGGAAGTTGTGTGGAAATGATACTATAAGAATTTCAGGGCTTTGGGTAAATCTCAAGCTTATTTATGGCTAAAATCATCTTTGTAGTTCTGAAAACCTCAAGTATAGTCAAGGTAAAAGTGGTCCTGGATAAGAAGCCTGGAATTAGCAAACTCAAAGCCCCTGAAGATAAAATCAATTCATCCTATGCCTCAAAGAATGCCCACAAATAATATTTTCTGGATACTAAGCATTTCACAGCAAAACTGAGCCCACAAGGAGACAAGGTGCTATGGGGAGAATCATCCAAAAAAATGGATAAAAATAAACCAGAAGAAACAACCTCTAATAAACTTCAGAAATTTTTTATAATTTTGAAATTATCAAATATAAACTATTTTAAACATATTTTACAGTTTAAGAAAAGGAAAGCTTTATAATAATTTCATGGAGGAAACAAGAAACTGACTAGAACTTCTAGAAATGAAATTTATATACTCTAAAAATTCAATGTATAGTCTTCATACTATATTAGACACAGTAGAAAAGTAGAACTGGAAATAGTTCAAAAGAAGTTATCCAGAATGCACCATAAAGATTAAAGAAGTATTGTAAAATACGAAAGAGTGGATAAGAGACATGGAGGAAAGGAAGAGAATACCTAATGTGTGTCCATTCTGGGTTACATAATGAAAAAATGGACAGAATGGAACACAGACAATATAGGAAGAGATAGAGTCTGAAAATCTTTCAAAACAGATAAAAATGCCATTTCTCATATGCAGGAAGCCCACAAAGTATCAAAGAAGCTATAAAGAAATCCATTCCTATGCACATCATAGTGAAAATGAAACACTAAGATGAAGAGAAGATATTAACAGTATCTTGAAGGAGGAGGAAATAGATCACCCTCTAAGAATCTATTAGACTAACAGCTGAATTATCAACAGCTACATCAGAAGGCAGAAGACAGTGCATTTATACCACCAATATGCTTGGAAGTCTGGCCACCTAGAACTCAATACTCAACAAAAATACCTTCCAAGAGTTAAGCGGAATTAGACATTTCAAACAAACAGTATATTTTAAAAGTTTGGCACATGTGACCCTCAAAAAGGAAGTTCTATGGCATGAAAGGTCTGAGTTAAAGAAAGGATAAAGAGCAAAATAAGTCATAAATACATGTAGCTAAATCTACGAGGAGGCTGATTGTATAAAATTTTATAATGTTTATGGAATAGAATAATGGAGTTAAATTCTCAAATATAGTATACAAGTTGGAAGAAGATAAATAAAGCTAAGGTGTTCTAAGACCTATGTTGTTCAAAAAAGGGATAAAGTTTTTGATTAACTTTAGATTTCAGAAGTGAAAGACATACAAAATTTTTAGGGTGACCAATGAAAAATAGAGTAAGATTATATAAACTGTTAACTGGTATAGTGCTGAATAAAATGGCCCCCAAGATACACTGAATATTTAGAGGATGTAAATTTCATTTCTAGAAGTTCTGCTCAGTTTCTTTTTTCTCCCTGGAATATGTAAGTGTTACCCAATATGACAAAGGGATTTTACAGCTATAGTTAAACTCAGGATCTTGAGGTGGGGAGATTATCCTGGATTATGCAGGTGGGCACTCAAAGTAATCGTAAATGTCTTTATAAAAGCTGGACATGGAGAGATTTGATTACAGAAAAGGAAAAGGTGATAACATAAGAAATTGGAATGACGTGCTTTGAAAATGGAGTTGGGGCCACATGCAAGGAAGACAGATGGCTACCAAGAACTGAGAAAACTCGTTCTCCCCTCAGAACCTCGGGAAGGAATCAGTCCTCCTAACACCTCCACTTTAGCCCAGTGAAACTAATTTCAGACTTCTGCTTCCAGAAATGTAAGAGAATAAACTTATTTTTTCCTGAAGCCACTAAATTTGTAGGGATTTCTTACAGTGGAAAAGGGGAGTATTGTATAAGGAAATGATAAAAGTCATTTAACCAATTCAAAAGGAAGCAAAAAAGCACAGGGAAAAAATAAGAATCATAGAAATGGTGGGACAGAGCAAAAAATATACATATAAGCCCACATATATCATTGACAGTCTACTCTTGCCAGATTACCAGAAGAACACAGAATCCAAGTTTAAGAAAGCCCAAATTCTCTTGACCAACCATATGAAGTTACCATTTTTGTAAGTCAAGAATAGTCAAACACTAGAATGTTATGTATTCAATGAATACATGGCTATCACAATCTAACTGAACTGAATTCACAAACTCAAGGCTGAAATAGATCAACATTTACTACTGCAGTTCCCATTTCAGTTCAAGTCACTTAAACTTGTTTGAACGCCAGAAGACACCAGCAAGTGTGACAAGAGAGCTAGAAAAAGGCGACATGGCCCCTGACCTCAGTAAGCCGCTGCGCTCACATTTGCGGGCTTCTGTTATAGGCCCGACATTTTGCTTGTAGCTAAGGAGAAAACATATAAACAAGATACAGTCTCTGTACTTAAGATATTTATGAATAAATGGAAATAGACATAAATATTGTCACTTAATATACGAGGCAAAGAGTGGCAGAGATGAGGCAGAATTGGCAAGAAGGGACCAAATGATAGAGCGCTTTGTAAATAATGCTAAGGAAGTTGATGGAAAGTCACTGAAAATGTTCATCGAGGTAGTGGTATGACCAGAACTATAATCTTTGCTGCTGTGTGCAAGATGGTATAAAGGGAGTGAGGGTGGAGACAGAATGGTAAGGGTTTGCTGAGAGGAAGAGTACCTGAAGTAAGACACTGGCAGAAGAATGAATACTTTCTTGACTGCAGCTTCTGTCGCACAGATATCCAACCTACCCACTCCACCCCCTCCCCCAGTCATCACCGCCTTAGCCCCCCGGCTGCCCCCGTCACTACTTCCCCACGGATGGCAAAGTGCTATCACATGATTATTTAGGCATACTCTTTACCCAGCACTTGGTAAACAGATACCCAACACGTTTGTTTTTGCTTGACCACAAGAGTCAGGGAAGCTGCCACAGAGTGAACACATGCCTTGCCTCCTGTTTTGTTGGCTTCCTCCTAACTTGGCAAAAGTCTATGGGCCTTGAAAATAAGGGACTTGAGCTAAAAAACCACTGAGGAGGAGGTGTGCTCTGTGTAAGACAGCACTGTTTAAAAATATCCTGTCCCCCCTTTAAAGAGCTTGACAGCAGCCAGAACCAACTGTTTGGTGAATGAAACCACAAAGGCTAAAGGAAAAAAGAAACCAAACAACTTATAACTTCCTTTCAAAACATTCTGTGTTCAGAACTGACATTGCTGCTCAGAAATCTTTGCACTATTCAGTGAAACACCTACTATACACCAGGCACAGTAGAGCAAGAAGATAATCAAATAGAGGTCCTGCCTTACATGAGCACACATTTTAGTAAGAAAGAGATGATACATAGAAGATAGACGACTGATAGACTAGATTGATGATAGATAAATTAGTCAACACAACAGGTTCTAAAACAAAAGAATAAGAGTTTTGTCAGAGAAGAAGGAGATGCTAGATCATCAAGCTCTGCCTTGGGCACAGGAGTGGTCTTCACAAAAGAGAGGCTCAGAGCTGGGTCTTGAAAAATGAAGAGTGAAACAGAAAAGAACAGGAGAAAATTTGAAATTTGTTCAATAAGAAGCCACACAGTATACAAGCACACAAGAACACACAACTGGAATTAAGGAAACTGCAGGCCAGATAATGGGCAATGGTGCATTAGTCAAGATAATGTCCCCCTTCTGAAAGTCCAGAAGCTTTCCCATGTGCTCTGCAGAAGGAACAGATATTCTGGATGGGTACCTTTCATTTATCATCAGCCTAGAGCTAAACTGTGAAGTGCATGGCCTTTGTCTTAGTTCCTGTATTTTCTTCCCATTTCAAGATCTTCATGCTATTTCTTGGCTACTCAAAGTTCCCAAGAAAGAAAACTACAAGTTTTACCCTCTCTATCGAATGGTGACTGGGAAACACCACATGTTTCAGAGAAAATAAAATTTGTTTTCCTAGGTGAATAGTGCATTAAATAGGTAGGTAGTACAAGTTTTCCTCACAAATTCAATAAAACCTTTTGTTTCTGCTGCATGCAATGATCTACATTGCTTAACCTCTGATGTACAAGTTGTAATAAAATCTGTGGCACAAATTTGGCAAACAGAGCAAGACCCCTACTGTGTGGGCGGTACGGGATCCACAACATAAGCCTCCAAATAGGTCCTTGAGTCAAGGTACAGATGGCGAGACAGCTCCAGAGCCGTCAATGACCAGCCATGTGCTGAATGTACAATGTAAATAACGGCCTCTGTGATGACCAGAGGGCCCCACTTTGGCATTCAAACGTACTACAGTCCACTTAACAATATGGTCATCCAGCTCTTCATGAATATAACATAAAAATCTTGTTATTAAAAATTTCCAAATCGGTAGTCATTATTTTGCCACTATGAAAACAACAGAGAATTGTTCCAGGCATTTGGAAAGTAGAAAAAAATTCAATAATGCCAAGTACCCTCTAACCCTAAAGTAAGGCGATTGAACACGCCGACACATTATAAAACCAGCCTGTTGGTCTTTGCCCCTCACCCACATAAGATACAGGAGGGAATGCAGCTTAAGGGAATTGTTCCAGAGAAGGTAATCTGTACTTTGGGCATTTTCTCAAATGGTAGCTGGGGGAATATGCCTGGGCCAGTTGACAGAAGGTATGCAGCACAGTCATTGATCCTGCTCCCTAAGGTATCTGTGGTTATCACCAGGGGAGAATCAATAGATGCTGACTGATTTCTTCAAGGGAAAAGTTTAAGGAGAAAAAAAAACCTGAATGTGTGGTGTCACATATTTAAAAAGACAAAGTAGAATCAGTCCTGAAAGTGTGAGGGAAATATACAGGGATTAGAGTTGATAAAGCAATGGGTCCCATCTGGAAATGTGTGTGAAGGAAATAAAAATGGGTCTTTCCACTACAGAGACATGAAGGTGAGAACAGTACCAATGAGAGCATGTGGAAATAAATGATAGCCTTCCATCGAGTTGTTAAAAGTGACTTTTCCTTCATCTCATTATTGCTTAAGACCTCAAAGGTAGGGAAACATTTGAGAGCCTGCTCTCACCTCTTAGTGAGATGGCAGGCCTCCTATGCAAGACATGCTATGAGACTATGAAACCAGTTCTGCTAGTATTCACCCACGATGCAATCCAAGCTGTACCACAGGAAGACCGAAGAGAATAATAGAAGTAGGGGTTTGGAGAGAGAGGGTGTTGAGTGTGTTGCTCATGTGTGTGTGTGTGTATGTGTGTGTGTGTATGTACACCCGGGGGTGGGGAGAAGACTTGATTTCCATCAAGGATGAAAAGGAGGATGTTTTTCCAAAATGAGGGGCACTTAGAGGCCTCAAGAGGTCTGAGTCTGAAGCACCTGGGGATTGGTACTTGACTCAGTCTGGAAACACTGAATGTGAGACGTGGTAGCAAAACACAGAGCTGTGTTGACAGGATCCACATTTCCCCTGAAAGGAGAGCAAAGGTATTAGAAGAGAGCCAGGCTTGAGTGTCCCCACTGATGCTGGAGGAGAGAAGTGGCACCCAGAGTGGTAAAATGCTGGAAGGCAGGGTGCCAGTGGAGAGTCATAAACAACAAGCATGAAGAGGCAAGAGACAGCAGGTGGGACTCTACAAAGACACACATGAGAAAAAAGAAAATCTGTATTTAGCATCTTCTGCGTCTCATGGTCACTGTGTCAGTTACCAATTTCCTGCCTCTTGGCCCCAAATGCCCTCTTCAAGACACGCTCTGTGATAAACAACAAAATCCTTTAAGCATTTCTCCTTTAACATCAGAACGATGTTAAGCTTTCTCAGTACAGGGTGCTGGAGGAGCACTGCAGGAGAAAGAGGCTGCCCTGCCATTTCCACCAAGGAGCACAGGTAGGTGGCACGGGTGTGAGGTCATCTACTAGGCACTTCCCAGCCATGGACTCGGAATGCAGTCCCTCTGCGACCTTGCAGCCTCATCAAGCAATAACCTTTCTGCAACCTCCTCAACCGCGAAACCAGAGCCCCACTCAGCCCACGTGGTCTAAAGGCCTCCTGCCTACACCTATCTCAGGATTCCCACTACAAGCCTACACCCCCAGCTGCTAATCTGCCATCCCACTTGCACTCTGGAAGTTTGCCTGTTGCTTGCCAGCAGCTCCCCACCAGCTCCAGACTGGCCAAACCAGGAAACTTTTCCACTGTCCAGTGGGCTGAGCCATTCCTTTTCCTGCAAACAAGGGCCTGAGCCCCTTCCAGGTTTGTCCTTCCCTGGGTGCTCTCCCTCGGCCCTACGGTGCCATATGCTTCCTTAGCTCTCATAGTTATACTTTTATCATACTTAATATTTATCTTAAATTTCCCCTGTTCAACCTGAGTAGTTTTTAATCTCTCAATTAGACCCAGACTGCTGCTGTCATCAATAAAATCCTATAATAAAAATCCTACAAATCAGGTAACATTTTTTGCCCTTACCTCTGTCCCCTTCCTAATCCCTTCCAGTTCTGGAGGACCCAGCGCAGTCCAATGAAGGAATACAGGGAGGGTGGTAGGAAGCAGAAGAGGGATGAAATAAAGAAAACACAAGTGCCCTGCCCCGTTGCAGGCTTCTAGAATCACAGTAGGCCTGATTCAATAAACCTATTAAATTATCTTACTCTGAGATAGGGGTTTCACAGAACTATTAGAATTACACTCTGCTAACCTGTAGGCTACGTGAACTGTCTTTTTCACTGGAGCCTCTTTCCAACTGCTAGCAAAGAAGACTGTCAGTTCTTAATCATATATTTTTTAATAATGTTGAGAGAATTGTTTTAGTCAAGGACTGCAGAAGGTCAAAAGAAAAGATAACCAATATTTAGTCAGAAAAGAACAACCTTATTCAGAAGTAGGAGTCTTAAATCGAACCAAATTCAAGCAAAAATTTCTTAATTCAATCCCTAAGTGAAAGAAGTCATTATATTTTGTTTCAGAGTCTGAAAATTTAGAAAACAAAGGGCATCCCCTGACAAAAATTCACAAAATTTTATTAGTCCTCTGGTCCTAAACTCCTTCCCTGAAATCTCAGTCCCTTCTGCTCCCTGAGGCTTATTTTCAGACAACCAGGAACAGAGGATGCATTCCCACCCAAGGGAGCTTATTTAACTGAGTCAGGAGAAACACACAAAGTAAAGTCTCTTTTTCTCCTGATAGCTCTTAGGTGTTTAAGGTGCTTATTCTATCCCTTAAGATGTTCCTTTCTCAAAGCTCAAGAGCCAATGTTTTTATTTCTCCTATGGCTCGGCTCAGTGTTTCCTCCCTGTCCTCGTTGCTTTCCTCTGAACATGCATCGGTTATTAATGTCTTTTTTTCTATTTCTTTTGCACATTGTCCCCTATCTGCAATGACAACCTTACACTACAGATGGCACAGCATATAGCTCCATGGCAGAACTGAGCAAAACTGTCACCTCCAAGAAGCCACATAACCTGCTTTTATGAGAGCAACCTAATCGCTGCTCCCACTCTGCCCAGGTTCTCTGGGCAAGTTCATTAGTTTTGGGTGGTTTTAACCACCACAAATATGATCCCCCCAGCCTGGCCCATATTACTGGCTCGGGCCTTTTCTCAAGCTCCTTGTGCATTTATCATATGACCTGCTCATCACCACTCCTGGATATCCCAGAGATGCCTCAACCTCAAAATGCTGAGCACTACGATCTCCACTCTTTCCTAGCAACGTGCTCCTCCTCCTGTATTCTCCACTTCACTGAAGAGCACACCCCCATCTCAGACACACTGGCTAGAATGCACCAGGCAGAGGCAAATAGTACACCCGTGCTTCTCCCTGTCATTTCTGAGTAAGTATTCCTTTTCACCCACCCACAGTCTCATTATCCATGATATTCTTCATATCCTGTCTCTCCATTAACATCCACCTCATTATTTCCTGCTCCTCATTCAATACTTCACCCAGGCATCATCTCTTCCAGGAAGCTCAGAGAACAAAATCAAGGCCTTGGCTGAATCTAAGACACAAAGACAGACAACTTGTTGGTTTCTGTCCACCACATCCAACTCCAAACCATCCTCCCCTGACATACACACAGTACCCACTCCTCTTACCTCACCCTAAAATGATTTTGATTTCTCTTTTGATCTTGGAATGATTCTTTTTACTTTTCTTTTTTTTTTTTTAAGCATTTCCTTCTCTTAGTTCCTTACTACTTCCTGAATCCAAAATGAGATACCACCAACTGACTTCACCAAACTTGTCTCCTACCTATTTTCTTGAACCAAAGACACTGGCAACCTTTTACAACAGTGTTCTCATGAAATCTCAGACAGGAATGATCCCTTTCTAATATTCTGAGGACTGAAGCCCTGGGTTGTAGAGATGCCATAAACTTACCATATGCATCAATTTATTTAGACATCAAAGAAAGATTTAAAAATAATTCAGAGACACAGAGCAGGTAGGTAGAAGGGCTCATAGAGACCAATGATTGTAACTCAGGCTCTCTCTTGACATCTCAGGCTCAGAATATGGTCTTCAGGACATAACTGTGTTATAGCCCTGTGTTCATAAGCTAAAACGGTGCTCCTAGGCAAGTGCCTCCACTTCTCTAAGATTCCGTTTCCTCATCTACAAAAACAGGATAATAACAGTACCTACCTGATAAGATTTTAATGAGGATTAAATGTGATATAAAGTACTAGTGCACACCATAAAAAGTATTAACTATCAGGAATACTCAAGATCAGGTATTGAACTGGGACTTCATCTCAAATTTCCCTGTTAATATCCACACCATACTTAGAAATGTGTGGTCTTATTTTAAGAAACAAGATATACGGCCAAAAATGACACTGACCCTTTTTTGTTTTTTCTTTGCATGACTGCTTCATCTACAAAATAAAGACTCATCAAAATTTCCCAAGGAAACTGACCAATCAGAAACATGGTCCTGGCCTGTAAAATATGACACATACAGTCCATAGTCCATCAAACTATGAAATGAAATGAATCTTTAATGAACATAAACCTCCTTCATGAGCTTGGCCTCCCCAATCTTGGTCTCTTTAAGATGTAATTGTTAGAAAAAAGCCCCTGATGATTTAGGTCTTTTCTTTATGTCAGATGGCTTAATACATTTTGCCTCACATAAAAAAAACGGGGCTTGTATAACAGCAGTACATTCCTTTAAATTCTCTGGCCTTTTCAAATTTTTTATTATTCTTATTTTCTCATAGTTTGATTGTTTATAAAATATTTAATACCTACTATACTGTGCTAGGTAATGGTTTAGGCACAGCCACTAAACTGGAAGAGTCACAGCTAAGCGGGAGGTGGAGGGTGACGTCATGAAAAACAATGAAGGTTTTAATTGCTTATTTCACTCATTTTGGACATTTTGACAAAATTAGTTACATTATCACTAAGAAGTCATTACTGTACTTATTTGAAGTTATCCTTAGAAAATCCCAAATAAAAATTTTACACTCTAAAAGAGACTACTGTAGTTTTAGTTTAAAAATTATACATAAACTTCAAAATGTGTCACCTGATTTATTTTGATTCCACAAACATTTTAACCCTCCATTATGTGCAAGGCACTGCGCTATGCACTACACTTGTTTCTTGAAGCTGCAAGTTATTTGGAACAAGGACAGGTTGAAAGTAGTTTTGTTGATAAGATTAATACATAGTAAACGCCAACACATGTTTCAATAATATGGGAAAGATTCACACTTTGCACTCAAGAATTTTTCAACCTAATGATGGAGATGAAGACACATGAATAACAGTAAAACAAGACAAATGTATACAAGTGCTAAATTATGGCATATGCATGTACCTATTGGAAAGGAAACAGCTGAGTTATGTTTGGATAATGAAGAAAGACTTCCTAAAGCAACTGACATTTTAAATGGGCCTCAAAGTTTGAACAGACAAGTTGATGAAGGTAAAAGCTTCTAGGGAAGTGGAATAGAATAAATAGAAGCTCACAATCTTGACTAGTCAATGGACTAGCGACAAGAGATACTCTTATAGGAATACACACCCCATGGCTTAATACAATAGGTCTATATTCTATTCCTCTTTGGGTACCCAAAACCTCGAAGGTATCTGGCACCTGCACCACAGTAAATGGTGAAGAGAATGAAGAAAGGTAGCTAGGAAGAGAGGAGGGGTGGGGGGAAGACAGAGAAAATGAAGCAGAGAAAGAGCTAAGTGAGCAGTTGTGGCAGCTGAGAAGGCAATGCATCCTTTCTTTGGGGCTTGACTGGCAATCATCAATCCATGTGAACACCACCAGAACAGGTAGCTCAGAAATGTGGACTTTATTTGAATCCTGGTCCAAACAAATCAACTTGAAAAAGAAGAAGAGAAATATGAGTATCTAAGAAATATCAACACTGTAATGATTTTAAGGAATTGCTCATTTTTGTGTATGATAATAGTATTGTGGTTATGTTTTAGAAGTCCTTATAGAGATTCATTGTATTAATAGCTATTGAAAACAGTTGATGGATATATAGAGGTTCACAATATATTTTCTTATGCATTAATTTGAAATTTTATGGGACACATGATAATGAAAAAGAGTAAGTACCTTTTGAAGATTTTTGATTTTTAAAGGTTCTACAATAAATTTTATAGTAAAATAAGTTCTACAAAAGTTTTTCACCATGAAAAACGATCTTAAATAAATGATACCAGCAGATATATCCTTACCTGCAGTGTTTTACTTTTTGTTAGAATGATTTCATGTATTTTTACATGATAAACACTTAATTTTAGAAAAGAAAATACACAATCCAAAGTTAATTATCATATCACCTTTCCTCCAAGATATTCCTCTACCTTCTTTACATGTAATTTAAATATATTGGTAATTAAATTACATTTTGGCCATAGTCAATAACATTCACTCAGTAAATATTTATTCAATACTCCGTATATGCTGAGTATCTGTACAATGTATTAGTAAAGCATACATTCCTACCCTTAGGGAATATATCTATGCAGTAGAAAAGCTCAGTGTCTATTCGTCAATTACAGACTTACTTATTTTAATGGCTGGATTGAGCATGCCCCTAGATTCTTACAGCTGTAACCTGAAGAGATGGTGTTAACAGATATTAGTTATCAGAATCAAATGAATGTCACCTTTTAAGTTCATGGATAGCGGTCAAACCTAGAGAAACCTATGAAGCACATAGATGGTAATTTCCACCTATAAAGCATAGCATCATATGACCATTAAAGAGATACTTTTAGAGACTTTAGGATATTTTCTGGGTTTCCCTTATATGAAAGGTGGTATCTTAAGTCAAATAGGCATCCATATAAAGACCACGAATTGAACACTTAATAATGCTACTTTCCTAATTTAATTTTGACACTTTTGAAAAAGTTTATGGTTTAAGTTCAAGTATTCTGAGGGGAAAATTTTTTACAATCTTTCTAATAGAAAGAATAAAAATAAAGTATATCAAAACCCTATTGTTCTAGTTGTTCTCAACCCTATATATAGAATTACAGAAATTAATAGTCTGTCTCTGGCTCCCTGCCTGTATTTTTCCCCCATAAGAGGAAATAACCTGAGATATTTTAGGTTAAAAAAAATTGTCCTTCAGCTTGTTAATTTGGAGGCACCACAATTCAAAGTGATTGATTGCAGCCGTGAATAAGGAATGTCACCAAAATAGTGAGATGGCCTGAACCACTTTAGAAATTAATGGACTGACTGTGATATACTGGTGCCTCTTTCATGCATCTGTAATTGGAGTGCCAATTTATTTCCAATCATTTCAAGCACTGTAATTATAGAGCAACATCGTGGCCTGTTTAACATTCATATGGGAAGCTGTCACATGAATGCTGGCCAGGGACCAATATTTTGCAACTGAGATACATGAACAAAATATAAGGAAATACAGAGATCTCTTTTGTTTTTCAGGGCCTGAGCCTTGACCAGGGTGGGCAGAATTAAATGAGGCAATAGAGCTAATGATGGACTTTTAAATCATGGAAGTTTCTTTTAAACGTATCATTCAACAGGTGGAGAAAAGGGAAACAAAGAATGACAACAGGCGACTGTTGTTGCACTGATTCTCCGGTGACATTTCAATACACATTCCTTGAGCATCTACTATGTGCCAGGCATTCTGCTAGACACTGGAGATACTGAGATAAAAATGAAACAACATACACACACACATATTCAGAATGATGCTGGCATAGTGAGAGGCAGTTATGTACTGCATACCAGGAGGGTACTTTTAAAATGGTATCTGCTGGATACTATTGTTTTCAATTCAAATCTATTGCTGCAAAGGCATGGATTGCAGAAAAGGAGTATTTACTAAAATTTTCTCATAATTCTGGTAACCAAAAATAGTTTCAAACTTCTAGTTCAAAGTTCTAACAAAAGAAATATTCAGACCAACCTATGAGCACAGCCACAGGCTTTGGTGTGTTCTCCATCTGTTCCTGTAACAGCAGTCAGCCTTACCTCCGGTAAAGCACTTATATCGTATTATCTCAACGTCGCACAACTCTGAGCAAGGAAAGGAGCATGTCTTAACCACTGGCATATCCTCAGTGCAAATCATAGCAACAGGTTCATACTAGAGACTCAATAACTGTTTTTCTGAAAACTGAATTAATAACTGCATGAATGAAATTTCTTTTCATAACACCATTTACATTTATTGGTTTCTTTCCATCCCATTTCCACCACTTAGACATCTTCAGTCTAACTGCTCACCATTCTCTACCTACACCCTAGTGAAGGATTACATTATCCCAAAACACCATTATGCATGTCACAAAACTTTTTCCAAAGCTTTTGATTATTCTCCATTGTATGGAAAATAAAATATCTCCTTAGCCTGTTCAGAGCCCTTCACTATCCATTTGTCATCTACTTCTATAACTTTATTCCTACTATTATAGAATGAATGCTGTCCTGTGAAATGCAATTAATAAGTGTTATTTTTGAGTTACAATATTTGCAAAATTTGAATTTCAATTCATCAAATATTTAGTACCCATTTAAGTGCCAGTTTTTATACTCATTATGAAAGTTATAGTTATGGGGATTTTATGGGTACATAAAAATTATAGTAATGGCAACTGCTTTAACAGTGAGTTAGAAAATAATTATATGTTATTAAATCAGTAAGAAAAGAGAATGCTTCTATTACAGAGTATGAAATAGAAAAGGTTGCCAGAGGATAGGGAGAAAGGGGATAAAAAGAATTTTAACCACAGGCATAGTCAAAGCTCCATTCCTCCCTAGGAGCAATAAGATTGACTAAGCCTCTGGGCCCAGTGGGGCAGTTAAGAAGGCAGTGCATCCTTTCTTTTGAGCTTGCTGGTAATCATCAATATGTATGAGCTTTTCAGAACAAAGCTATTAACATTGACTAGATAGTGGTAAATTTATATGGGTAACTGAAATGGTGATTGTTGATATCAATTTATATGAGAAATTTTACTATTAGTAAAGCACAAAGGCAGTTATGAAGTATGAGTATAATGAGTAAATATGTAACTGAACTAACACTAATGAACTAATTAGAAAAGAAAGTCTGAAGTTGTAAATTTATTATGAGAAGGGAAGAGAAAGGAAACTTACAACTATTTAGCCCCCAGTATGCACACCCAACTCTGCTAGATATTTACATATGCTGTTTCACTTTATCCTCACAAAAACCCTAAAGTCATTATTATTATCAGAGATGAGTAAATTATCAGAAATCAGTAGAGTTGAATAATTTACCTAAGGTCATCCTGTTAGTCTTTCATTTCACTAAAACTTTTACAGAAAATGGAAAACAACTGAGAAAAGAAGATACGAAGTGAAATTTGGACATCTCACATTCTCATGCAGTTTGAAGAGTCATATACTTTGTAGAGAGGGACCTTGAAAGGAACCCCTTCACATGGACAGTGCATCCAGAGACACTACCACTGAAGCTTCCAACTGTCCCACTGTGACAACTGGCCACTCTGAATGAATTTTGCTAAAGATGGACCGTGCGTGCAGAAGTGGCAACTTTATGACTAGATGTGGATGTGAGTGTGAATGTACCATGGATAAAAACAAGCAAAAAAGGAAAACTGTTGAAAACCAGAATCCTAAATATTTCTGTCCTTTAATTTAAGCTGTCTTCTTCAAGATTTTCCATTACTGAAAGAAAACAAAGTACTGGACTTTTACTTGACATGTACACATTAGATATTCTAAATTTTCCAAAACAGAGAAGAACTAATAGAGCACAGAGCATCTTTGGGCAACAAAGTGTAAAAAAGAAAGAAAAAGAAAAGGGGGAAAAAATTAGCAGTTACTTGTATTAAAAAAAATTATTAAAATGTGTTAGTTCCTGTGTTCACTAGAAAAAATTCTATTTGAAACAATCCTTATTTTGAAATTACCATAAGATTGGGAGATAGGAAGTACCCTTAATATATTCTACAAAGATGTCTCTATGTCTCTCATGCTATATTGCTAAGATGATACGATAATATGTAAGGAGAATGAATGACCATATTAGGACTGTTAACATATTTATATCCAAGTGGATTATATATATGCCTGTTTGGTTCTTTGCTGGTCAGCTTTTTTTTTTTAATTAACCATTGGAAAAAATACTGAAGACAAGATTAGCAAATCAAATTAGGAGGATGCTACCAAGGACAGCAGAATCAAACATCTCAGCAGCTCATCAGACAGGACAAATTACCAGGATGGAATTTAATGAAGATAAATATAAACAATCCACTGTGACTCTAAAAATCAAATACACAAGTACATGATGATTAAGATACAAAGTAATTGCCATTTATGTATAAAAGGTCTGGACAGAAGCTGACAATCAGCTCAAAAGGAGTCAGTGCTGTGCCATCAAAGCTAATTTAATGTTAGACCATAGTACTAGCCTAAAAAGATCACAGTTCCCCTGTGCTGTGTGCTGGTCACATGCCAAGTATTGCTCCCACTTATGGACAAAGATTAAGTGAGGCACATTGAAAACAACACCCAGAAACAAAGGTCAAAGGACAAATAATTGAAGAAAAAGACTGTCCTCACATATTGGAAACACTGCAACCTAGGAGCCGAGCTACCCTGTGGCAGGGAGTAGATGTAAAACTAAAGAAGATGTGAAGTGAAATTTGGGCATCTCACACTCTCAGGCAATAACATATTTGAGAAGTAAAGTATTTTATAGAGAGGAGCCTTGAAAGGAATACCTTCATGTGGACTATGTATCCACTGACATAAGGGAGAGAAAGGAAACACATGTCAACGGACTCTGTCCACAACAACAGCACAGCAGGGCAACCCCCGGTTTCCCTCCAGGGGCAGGGCCAGCCCTGGAAAGCTAACCCCACTATGAAGAGCCATCCAGAATAACCCTTTCTTCAGGCAGGCAGGAGGTTCATGTATTCTATGTCCTTACCCCATTCTCAGGCCTGTTCTAAAAGCCCAGCTTCCAGTATTACTTCTCTTCTTGGGAGACAAAGGAAGTCTTGGCAGCTATTCTAGTACCTCACAGGTGTGGGATTTTACCAGCCTGTTCTCAGGTTCAGGCACACATACATTTCCCTCAGCCATTGTTTCTTAAACACTTTTATATCATAATTGGTCCCAAAACTTCCCCAAGAGGCTTTCAGTCTGCCCAGGATTATATTCAAAGAAGCAGGGTACCAGCCACTGTGTTTTAGGTTCTCTGAAAACCTGCTGGGGAAGTTTTACCCACTTTCCCCGATCCCTTGACAAGTTTTTGAAACTGAATCCCCTAAACCCTTCTTTCCTCTCCTCACTGCACCTTGGCTCTACCCTTAACACACCACAAAAGTTTTCTACTTACTGTGTGACAGGAACTTGCTTATGTCTAACCTTTCCCTTTCTTAATCTATGATGTTTCATTTATTAAGAACAAACAAATGAAAAAGACTGTACTCCAGAATTCCTGGCTTGGCTTTTCATGTATATACTTCAACACTGGAAGATAGGAAGAGAGGAGAACCCTAACCCTAACCCTTTCTCTATCAATAAAGCCTGACTTCTAGAAGAAAAATAAAATATGCAAGTGAAAACAAACAAAAAAATTTAACTTTATTTTCTCATTAAGGATTTTTAAAACTCAAGCCCAAGCAATAACTCACCCCGCTCTGCACTGTGTTGTATTTTTGCAATAACCAAGGAATGATATTAACTCAGCAAATGGGTAAGCAGCAATACGAAAGTAGGAATTAGAGGTTGCTAGAAATATAAGATAAAAATTTGAATGTGTAAAGGAGCTAAATTATATCAAATGTTTTTCTGTACATATATTGAGGTGATAATTTGCCCTTTATATAAATGGTAAGTTACATTAAGTGATTTTTTTTTAGATATTAAGCCAACTTCACATCCCTGAAATAAATCCTAGATGATCATGATGTATTATCTTTTTATGTATTACTAATCTCAATTTATTATTTGGCTCTGTGTTCATTTTTCCTTAAGTCTCCCATCACAGTGTTAAGTCTGGCTTTATCATTCCCCTTTCATAGATGAGGGATATGAAACTTACAGCAGTTACTAAGCAATTTACCCAAGGTCACACAGCAAGCAAATGCAGTACTTGGATTTCAAGCCAGATTTGTCTGATTCCAAGACTTAGGTCTTTCCACTATATTACACATCAGCCAGCATTTTTCTGATTCTAGAAAGATCAAAGATGAATCAAGTGCAGATTTTTTATTCAAGACACCTACAGCATGCCCCAATTCCATTTTCATGTGTTCTTACAAAATGACAGTACATGTCGAATGAATTGAAAGGCAGAATGGTTAATGTAAATAGCAGGAACATTGGACTTTTGAATTCTGGCTCCCTAACTAGCCAGGTGATATTAGTTCTTTAAGCCTCAATTTTCTCATCTGAAAAATGAAGGTAAGACTTCCAGTTTCCAGTCTGGCATATAAGGAGCTTGGGATTTTTTACTCCATCCTAACAATAAATAAAAAGCTGGACAAACTGCAAAAATATCAACTCTCAAATCAACCAGAAATGTGAGGCCATGGGGCAAACTACTGCCCCTAAACTGAAGAGACACTAAGGTGGATACAGAGTATCACAACTTACTGGAATAAGAACTTCACTGGAACCAGTAACAGGTAGGAAAACCTGAACTGTAATTCATGAATTGGGAGAGACTCACTGTACATAAGCCTGAGTGATGAAAACTCCAAAGTGGGGAGGCCCTAGTCCACTTGGGCTGCGATAACAAAATGCTATATACTGGGTAGATTATAAAAACAGAAATTTCGCACAGTTCTGGAGGCTGGAAATCTAAGAGAAGGGGGCACAATGATTGGGTTCTGGTAAGAACCCTCTCCTAGGCTGTAAATGATTTTGGGAAAATGGTACTGATAAGATTGTCACAAAACTTCAATTTGCAAAAAAAAAACCACATTACTTGTAAAGTGCAATAAAGCAAAGCGCAATAAAATAGGGTATGCCTGTATGTCAGTACACAAAAATGTACATAATAAACCACCTAACATATAAAGAGTGGAGGAGGAAGAATAAGAAAGGAGAAAAGTAAACAATCATCAGACTGTGTTTATAATAGTGTAATAAGTGAGTTAAAGCTAGATGGTTAAAGAGTAAAGAAGCTACCATTGAACCTTTGGTAACCATGAATACAAAGCCTGCAATTGCAATAAGTACATATCTATCGATAATCACCCTAAATGTAAATGGACTGAATGCACCAATCAAAAGACACAGAGTAATAGAATAGATAAAAAAGCAAGAAACATCTATATGATGCTTACAAGAGACTCACCTCAAGCTGAAACACATATGAAGACTAAAAGGAAGGGATGGAAAAAGATATTTTATGCAAACAATAGGGAGAAAAAAGCAGGTATGGCAGTAGTTGTATCAGGCAAAATAGACTTAAAAAAAGAAAGTAACAAAAGATAAATAAGTACATTACATAATGATAAAGGGGTCAGTCCAACAAGAGGACATAACCATTATAAATATCTATGCACCCAATACAGGAGCACCTACATATGTGCAACAAATACTAACAGAATTAAAGGAGGAAATAGAATGCAATGCATTCATTTTAGGAGATGTTAACACACCTCTCACTTCAAAGAACAGATCAACCACACAGAAAATAAGGACACAGAGGCACTGAACAACACACTAGAACAGATGGACCTAACAGACATCTACAGAACTCTGCACCCAAAAGCAGCAGGATACACATTCTTTTCAAGTGCACATGGAACATTTTCCAGAAAGACCATATACTAGGCCACAAAAAGAGCCTCAGTAAATTAAAAAAGATTGAAATTCTACCAACCAACTTCTCAGATCACAGAGGTATAAAACTAGAAATAAACTGTACAAAGAAAACAAAAAGGCTCACAAACACATGGAGGCTTAACAACATGCTCCTAAATAATCAATGAATCAATGACCAAATTAAAACAGAAATCAAGCAATATATGGAGACAAATGACAACAACAGTACAAAGCCCCAATCTGTGGGAGGCAGCAAAGGCAGTTCTAAGAGGAAAGTATATTGCAATCCAGGCCGACTTAAAGAAGGAAGAGCAATCCCAAATGAATAGTCTAAAGTCACAATTATTGAAACTGGAAAAAGAAGAACAAATAAGGTCCAAAGTCAGCAGAAGGAGGGACATAATAAAGATCAGAGAAAGAATAAATAAAGTTGAAAAGAATAAACAATAGAAAAAATCAGTGAAACCAAGAGCTGGTTCTTGGAGAAAATAAACAAAATAGATAAACCCCTAGTCAGACTTATTAAGAGAAAAAGAGAATCTACACACATAAACAGAACCAGAAATAAGAAAGGAAAAATCATGACAGACACCACAGAAGTACAAAGAATTATTAGAGAATACTATAAAAATATATATGCTAACAAACTGGATAACCTAGAAGAAATGGACAACTTTCAAGAAAAATACAACCTTCCAAGACTGACCAAGGAAGAAACAGAAAATCCAAACAGACCAATTACCAGCAACGAAATTTAATCGGTAATCAAAAAACTATCCAAGAACAAAACCCCCAGGCCAGATGGATTCACCACTGAATTTTATCAGTCATTTAGAAAAGAAATAATACCCATTCCCCTTAAAAGTTTTCCAAAAAAATGGAAGAAGCCATTCTATGAAGCCAGCATCACTCTAATACCAAAACCAGGCAAAGACAACCCAGAAAAAGAAAATTACAGACCAATATCCCTGATGAACATAGATGCAAAAATCCTCAACAAAATATTAGCAAACCGAATTCAAAAATACATCAAGAGGATCATACACTATGACCAAGTGGGATTCATCCCAGGGATGCAAGGATGGTACAACATTGGAAAATACATCAACATCATCCACCACATCAACAAAATAAAGGACAAAAACCACATGATCATCTCCATAGATGCTGAAAAAGCATTTGACAAAAATTCAACATCCATTCATGATAAGAACTCTCAACAAAATGGGTATAGAGGGCAAATACCTCAACATAATAAAGGCCATATATGACAAACCCACAGCCAGTCTTATACTTAACAGCGAGAAGCTGAAAGCTTTTCACCTAAGATCGGCAACAAGACAGGGATGCCCATTCTCCCCACTATTACTCAATATAGTACTGGAGGTCCTAGCCATGGCAATCAGACAACACAAAGAAATAAAAGGCATCCAGATTGGCAAGGAAGAAGTCAAACTGTCACTGTTTGAAGATGACATGATATTGTACATAAAAAACCCTAAAGACTCCTCTCCAAAACTACTAGAATTAATATCTGAATTTAGCAAAGTTGTATGATACAAAATTAATGCACAGAAATCCGTTGCTTTCCTATACACTAATGATGAATTAGCAGAAAGAGAAATCAGGAAAACAATTCCATTCCCAATTGCATTAAAAGAATAAAATACCTAGGAATAAACCTAACCAAGGAAGTGAAAGACCTATACCCTGAAAACTACAAGACACTCTTAAGAGAAATTAAAGAGGACACTAACAAATGGAAATTCATCCCATACCCTTGGGTAGGAAGAATTAATATTGTCAAAATGGCCATCCTGCCTAATGCAATCTACAGATTCAGTGCAATCCCTATCAAAACATACAGCATTCTTCAGCGAACTGGAACAAATAGTTCTAAAATTCATATGGAACCACAAAAGACACCGAATACCCAAAGCAATCCTGAGAAGGAAGAATAAAGCAGGGGAGATCTTGCTTCCCAACTTCAAGCTCTACTACAAAGCCACAGTAATCAAGACAATTTGGTAATGGCACAAGAACAGACCCCTGCAGACCAGTGGACAGAAGAGAGAGTCCAGATATTAACCCAAACATATATGGTCAATTAATATACAATAAAGGAGCTATGGATATACAATGGAGAAATGACAGGCTCTTCAACAGGTGGTGTTTGCAAAACTGGACAGCTACATGTAAGAGAATGAAACTGGATCATTGTCTAACCCCACACACAAAAGTAAATTCAAAATGGTTCAAAGCCCTGCATGTAAGTCATGAAACCATAAAACTCTTAGAAAAAAACATTGGCAAAAATCTCTTGGACATAAACATGAGCAACTTCTTCATGAACATATCTCCCTGGGTAAGGGAAACAAAAGCAAAAATGAACAAGTGGGACTACATCAAGCTGAAAAGCTTCTGTACAGTAAAGGACACCATCAATAGAACAAAAAGGTATAGGAGAATATATTCATAAATGACATATTCCATAAAGGGTTGACATCCAAAATATATAAAGGGCTCATGCACCTCAACAAACAAAAAGCAAATAAGCCAATTAAAAAATGGGCAGAAGAGCTGAACAGACACTTCTCCAAAGAAAAAATTGAGATAGACAACATGTACATGAAAAGATGTTCCACATTGCTAATCATCAGGGAAATGCAAATTAAAACCACAATGAGATATCACCTCACACCAGTGAGGATGGCCACCATCCAAAAGACAAACAGCAACAAATGTTGGCGAGGATGTGGAGAAAGGGAATCCCTCCTACACTGCTGGTGGGAATGTAAATTAGTTCAACCATTATGGAAAGCAGTAAGGAGGTTCCTCAAAAAACTCAAAATAGAAATACTATTTGACCCAGGAATCTCACTCCTAGGAATTTACCCTAAGAATGCAGCAACCCAGTTTGAAAAAGACATATGCACCCCTATGTTTGTTGCAGCACTATTTACAATAGCCAAGAAATGGAAGCAACCTAAATGTCCATCAGTAGATGAATGGATTAAGAAGATGTGGTACATATACACAATGGAATATTATTCAGCCATAAGAAGAAAACAAACCCTACCATTTGCAACAACATGGATGGAGCTAGAGGGTATTATGCTCGGTGAAATAAGCC
>JAQQAC010006904.1:28363132-28404292 GCA_029783875.1 Phataginus tricuspis | reverse complement strand
GGGGAAGGCAGTACAACACAGAGAAGACAAGTAGTGATTCGATAGCATCTTGCTATTCTGGTAGACAGTGACTGTAATGGGGTATGTGGTAGGGACTTGATCATGGGGGTAACCATAATGTTGCTCATGTAATTGTAGATTAATGATACCAAAATTAAAAAAAGAAAAAAGAAAAAAAAAATCTAGAGTAGTTATTTTGAGTTAAAACTTTTCGAAACAAGTTAGGTGGCTTCTAGGCTTACAAAGATGCTATCAGCAGATAGCGTCTGGCTTTCTGTCTTAACAATAATTTTTGACCAACTCTCGTTGTCATCTTGTCCAAACCTTGCAGATAGAGTCTATCACCTTTAGCTCCCACCCATCCCTACATCAATCCATTAATGAGAGACTCTACTCCCTCAAAGATAATTCCAAATCTATTCGTGGAATTAGCTCCCTGAAGCACAAGCTAAGCTACCTGCATTTCCAAAACCAAATCTGTATTAAATCAAACATTTATGGCCTGAGAAAGTATAATCCTGTGAGAATTCCAGATGGATTCATTCCTAAAGTATCTGCCTTCTATTCACTTGCCTCTGTGGCAGCTCAGGTTAGTTGAGCTGGATAACATGTCCCCTCAGTGACCAGTCCACACTCTACTCAAACACCAAGTCACTTATTGCAGATTCTCATCATATACCACCCAACCAGATGATTTCAGCCTTCCAGGACCAAAGTAAGGGATAAGGGATCAATGTAATTAGCTGGCTGCTAAAATTAATGATTTCCCAAACAAATTATATGGAAGTAACATCCAGAATTGTTCAGTCCATTTTTTTTAATCCATTCCAGGTACCAACCTCAATGGGGATAATAGGTAAAAGCATATAAATATGTATTTTACCTACTTTATTGACTCTCCATGTAATGAAACCAGCAGGAGAGATAACGAGGCACTCTTCACAGAAGCCCTGCAGTGATCAAACAAAATTTAACCTTTTAATATGTAATTCAAATTTCTCCCCATCCATAGTTCATGGCAAGTCTCTCCTAAGCCTTCCTTACACTTTCCCCACAGAAAAGCTGCCTTTAACATACATGACCCCCCCCCCCCCCACATTCTCCATTAGCACCTCTCTTGTCTCATTATATTATTGTTGTAAGTTGGAAGGCCCCAGGTCAGGGCAGTCAGGAATGGTGTACAGCAATTCAGGGATATTCTTAATTTTAGTTGGTGACACTGTGATGTTGTTCCCTTCATTCATACAATTTAAAGGATGCCAACCCATCCTGCTAACTTTGTTTTTATCTTTCTTTCTACAAAGTCCTGTGAAGCTTTTCACTTTTTGTTAACTTGTCAATTTATTTCATTTTTTTAACTTGTTAATTTATTTCTACTGGATAAATGTAATGCCCTTCTTTCCATAAAACTATCCAAATAATTCCCTCTTTGAATTTCTTCACTAATCGGTACAGTACAACTTCTTCACCCAATTGAATATCTATTACAGTATATTTTGTGTGTGTTATTGCTCTAGCAACAACTTTAAAAAAGCATAATGCCTTATTCTTTTTCATATAAATACAATAATGTTCAAAGTAAATGTTAAAAAATATTTTTAATGTATTAATTAAATGACCTGTTGGTCTAATGATTAGCAAAAAGTCATAATGTGAAATCTATAGTAGGCACAGTATTTTCAGTCCACAAATTCAGGGATGTAAAACTAAACTGTACTTTTCAATTTCTGAACTTGATTTTTATCTCAAGTCCCTATTGGTGAAGAATGACTCTTTGTCCAGTTCTGGTTTATTCCCCACCCACACCCCCACCCACAAAGAATTCAGGATTTGAATGGCCATTTGAGATTTCCTCCACCCAGTTTCGCTGAGCTGCATTTACGTTATGGGAGGAATGGATGAGAGACTTTCAAACATCAAGGCTTTGGGGGTGACCAGGGTCTGGACCTGGGTGTATTCCGTCCATATGGATGCTTACTGACATGTGGGTAATCTAATCTGGTATTTGGCTGTTGTCATCTGCTCACTCTGGCATCTGCAGAGATGTCTGCATCTTCATCTGGTTAATGATCATGAAGTTCACCCTGGCACTGAACTCTCCCCTCATCCTAACAGATTACTCCCTCTCTAGGGCCATAAATCATAGCAGCCATGTCTGCTCTGTGTGGGGCTGTATGAGGTGGAGAGCAGGTGGTAGGGCCAGCAGTGTGCAGGGCCCCTTCATGGAGACAGACACTGGCACCCAGTGCTATTTCTTTCCTCTTAGCGGAAGAAAGAGAACTAATCAGGGACAACATTAAGTGTTTAAGGGGGAAGAAACATGTCTGCACCAATGAATTTATCACTTTGAACAAACTAAACAAATTTCCTTTGCTGTGACATTGCTTAGGAGCTTGAAGAGGCCGATGTGCTTTATGAATCTCCAGGTGGGGGTATGTCATGCAGCAAGTCTCTACAGCAGCTACCCTGGAACTAGTGGCCCCTGGAACACTGTTTGGGAAACATTATTCCAGTATGCAATGCAATAGCAACCTGTGGCTGCCACCATTCACTTAATCGCCTGCACGGCCCAGGGTACAGGCCAGGGTGTGAGGGTAGCTTCACCCTGTGTCTGAGAATTCAGCATTTCATTTCAATGCAGTGTAAGTTCTCCTTTACACAACCTCAAACAATAGGCAACTATGAACCTCCATAGTTAATGGGATAAATGGGAATAAGGCAGGTCGAACAAACTTCCAGTCTTTTCCTGCTTCTCCATTTCTAACTGTTCATGTCAAGTTGGAGGACCATTATTTATTTATAAGGTTAAAAGCAGGATGTTTTGGAAAGAACCCTGGACAGAAATGGAGTATCCAGTCCTGGCTCTGTCACTAACCAGCTGTGTGGCTTTGATCAATGTACTTCCTTTCAAAGCCTCAGTTTCCTCATTTTATACTGGGGACTGCAAAGACTGGTGAGATGCACTTACCTTTCCCTTCTAAAGACATTCTGCTAGTGCCCATCATCATGGGCTGATGGATCCATCTAGCAGACTGTCAGGTAGGAAACCATTTCTCAGAGCACATCAGCAGCAGGAATGTTTAATACCAACAACCCTGTATGTTTACATCGCACTTTGCAGTTATTCAGTCTTTTCACAACCGTTACCTCATTTGATCCTTAGAACAGCCAGCAATATACAGCAGGGATTTTTCTTTTTACAGACAAGAAGACAAGGTTCAGATATTGGTCCATGGTCACTCAGCTGTTAAGTAACAAAACTGGGCTTGAACTCTGGCCTTCCCACTTAGAGTCCCATGTGTATTTAATGACACGGTGTTTTCTTTCCATCCTGACACCCCAGCAGAGAGTAATTTTGCTCTATTCTCCACTGCTGCCAGACAATCACTCAAGGGAAAGTGGTACTCATTATTTTTCTGAGGGGGAAACACAGTGTTGATGCAGGCAACATAATAATTTTATGATTTGAATGAAAAATTTTTTTCTCCTGTCAAATTCAACTTACATCACAAGACTAAATAAAAATTTTATGTACTGGGTGAAGGAAAAATAGAAAATGTCCTGAGTAGATGAGCTTAAATTATCTCCCATCTGAATGAGTTCATTTCCCAGAGAGAGTTTCATCAGGCTTTTTAATTAAGAGCAAATTGTTCATCTAGAATCAGTAATTTGCCAGTGACCTCTTCCTAACACTCCCATCTAAGGTGACAGAAATGACAATGGGACTTTCAAATTAAAAACATCAAGCTCTCGCAGATACTGGCCCTTCTGTTCAGTAACTGAGTCAGGGAAAGGAGGTGACCCGGGGGTAACAATGGCACTACAGTCAAATTTCTCCCCTAAAACAAAAGCTTAGAGATGTTTATAAGGTCTTAATTTTGGCAGGAATTGACACTGAAGATTGGAGACATCTAGAAACATGTATAAGAATATGTACACAGATACATTAATGTACAGATGTGTTTACATAACATTGTATGAGCATGCAAAAAATTCAAAAGAATACTTTCTAAATTGCTAATGTGATGCTATTACAGCAATAGAAACAAGTGGGTTGGAAGGAAAGGAAAGGTAAGGTAAGGAAAGGGAGAGGGGAGCAAAAGATAAAGAAAAGAACTGAGCTAAAAATAGAAGGCATAAGTATAGGATACCTTTTAGTCTTTTATGTAAGCTGTTATATGTTTATAGAAACCCAAGTTTTAAGAGAAATATTACAGCAGGAGGTTTACAAGATACTAAAGCATTTGAGAGCTCTGAAGAATAAATAACATGTCAGGAAGTTGAAGGAGATGAAGCTGGAGAGCTGGGCGGAGGCCTAAGTAAGCAGGCTAAATGCAGAATATAAAGGAGCCTAGACTTTCTCCTGAGGTCAAGGGAGAGCCACTGGCGGTTGTAAGTAAGAGAGTGACTGACTTCAACTTGGGTTTTAGACAGGTCATTCTGTCAGTGGTGTTGTGCATGCAAATGTCCCTTAAAAAGACCACAAAGTGTTTTTAACAGATCACCAAGGACTCATGCATTCCCAAGGTAAGATCTCTAACTCTTCTAGCAAGTCACTTAAGTTTACAAATTGTAGCACTTCCCAGAACATACTTATTTATACCTTGAAACCACTCCTTGACTAATTCAAGCTGCTAAAAAACCTCTAAGCTCCCTCACTAATCATTACAGAAATGCAAACCAAAGCCACTATGAGATATCACCTCACACCTATTAGGATGACTACTATCAAGAAACAGAAAACATGTTGATGAAGATGTGGAGAAACTGGAACCCTTGTGGACTGTTGGTGGAAATGTAAAATGGTGCAATCTCTAGGGAAAATGGCATGTTCCTAAAAAACAATTAATAATAGAATTACCATGTGATCCAGAAATCCCAGTTCTAGGTATCTATCCAAAAGAACTGAAAGCAGATTCTTAAAGAGGTATTTGTACAGATATTCACAGCAGCCAAGAGGTAGAAGCAATGCAATGGTCCACCTACAGATGAATGGATAAACACAATGTGGTGCATGTGCGTGTGTGTGAGTGTATGGGGTATGTACGTACATATATGGGAGTTATTTATATATAATGACAGAATATCATTCGGCCTTAAAAGGAAGGAAACCCTGTCATAGTCTGTAACACTGATGAACCTTGAGGACATTATGCCAAGTGAAATAAGCCATCTTAAATATTTTATGATTCCAAATATTGTATGGGGTATCTAAAGTAGTCAAATTCATAGAAACAGAAAGTGGAATGATGGTTATCTTGGGGATCTTGGGGGAGGGAAGTAGAGGGAAGTGGTTGTTTAATGAAAACAGAATTTCAGTTTTATAATATGAAAAATTCCAAAGATCTATTGCACAACAATGTGAATATACTAAACACTTCTGCACTGTATATTTTAAAATGGTTAAAATGATCAATTTGCTATTAAGTGCTCTTTACCACAGTTGAAAATTTTAAATGCAACAAAACAAAACCCTCTAGGCTCCCTCTTTGGAGCCACCACTAGACTCTGTCAAGAGCGTGCTCGCCCATGCTCAACAAGTTTAATGAACTCAGCTTTATATGATCAGCAGGCTTCCCTAATGGTCTCTGAGGGACTTCGACAGTACCAAGTACACCCTGCAGGTCACAAGTCCTCAAGTGCAGAGGTCAAGAACATGGGCTTTGACACCAGACACACCAAGGCCTTTGAAGCCCTAGCTCTGTCCCTCACTAACTGTGCCATTTGAGGAAAATTATGAAACCTCTCTGATCCTCATTTCTTCACCTGGGGACTGGGAATGAGAATGCTTACTGAACAGGGTGATCATGAGTATTAAATAAAATAAACGAAACTGTCTGGCACAGTGTCTGACACACAGATAGGTGCTTAATAAATGTTGCTGGTGATACTGCTCTGTGTCCATTAATACCATTTTTCCCATAACTTCATTTATCATCATCTTTAATGGAAAGTGGGAAGGATTCCTGCCCCCTCCACCTGACGCTTCCTTTCTATTTCCTTAACCACCATTTATTTAGCTCCTACCATGTGCCAAGCTCTGGGCTAGGCACTGGGAGTGTGATACAGGTGCTCCATATAAAGGAATTTCACCTCTGGTTGAAAAGGTGAGCATGCACACAAATAATATAAAGAACCAAACTGTGAGTGTAGAGTGGAATGACCACAGGACTATCTACCTTCAAGGTTCCAAATTAAAACTCCATTGTTACTGCACTACTCAAAACTCCATCTGCAGGCAAGTTAATAATGTAAGAGAGTGATAAATTGCTTTATTCTGGGATCCTAAAAATAATGTGGGTAAAGGTGCCAAAGACAAAACCCATCAGCTTTGTTTCATCTTCACAACACCTTTGGTTTTCTTTTTAAATAATTCTACCAGCTCAAATCCTTGTTGAGAAGAGGAGCTAGAAACAGAGTGTGATTAGTCTTGGGATTTTTCTCTTCTTCTGCCAAAACAGGGAAGAAGAAAAATAAAATCAACTTATTGTGTGCACGGTATTAAATATTTTTATGTACAATATCTCATTCTCCTTATAGCATCTCTGCAAAACAGTATTAAATATTTTTTTGTACAGTATCTCATTCTCCTTATAGCATCTCTGCAAAACAGAATGAGTATCCCCATTTTCCAAATGATGGAAATGGGGCTCCAAGATGTTCTACAACCTTCCCCATGTCACACAGCTGGTAAGTGAAACAGCTCAGATTCGCATGACCTGGAACCCTGTTGTCAGGTCCAATCCCCCCTTACTCCCACTCACCCCTGGCAGGAGTTGCGACTACTCCTCAACTGTCTTTTTACTCTCAAATTGTTCAGAAAGAAACCAGATCCAAGGATAATTTGTCTGAGGACACTTTAAAAAATTGGAAAGCTGGGACACTCACTGACCCAAAGGGACTTGAATTTGCAAGCTTCTCAAATTCTTGTAGCCAAACAGATCACAAAAACAAAAGCTGTTATAAATATTGCAGCAAGTTAAACTTTCTTTCAAGACAGTTTCTGAATTCCATGTCTATGAATATCAATGTGCAAATGGGTATCCATATAATGCTGGGTTAACATTCACTGCTCATTTTCTCTCCTGCTTCAATGGTGGAAAAGATTAATATATCATTCGGTTAATACAAAGTTTAATTTATTTCCAACGTGGTGTGTTTCCTTTACAGCATCAAATCTGGCAGCTCTATGCAAGTGCTGTTCTGTCAACCGGAATAACACCTTTAATGAACTTGTCTCTGGAATATCAAATATGTAATCTGCTGCACAACTTGCTCCCCTACTGCTCAGACTCTTGTCATCTAGCCTACTGGCTTCCACATCAAAAAAGAATCCATGCCAGGGTCCTGACCTCAATAAGCCACAAACCAGCCACTAGAATTCACAAGATTAATTCTAGTTTGCTCATGTCCCATTCTGCAATTCTGCAACTCTAACCACTGAGCATACAGAGGGCAAGAATATTTCACCAACCCTAAAGGACTCTGTCCCTAGACAGACGATATTCTTCAGAACCATGGGATTTATACTGCTTCCCACAAGAAGAGTATAGTTCCATGGGACCCTAACACCCTCTCCTGGGGCCCTCACTGGGTATGGCTTAGAAGCTCCAAAGTCAGCACCTTGGCCAGCAACTACATTTTGCCAGCCTGCCACATTGCCCTGACCCTTTAAGAGACTTGTATTCATCTATCCGTGCATTCATTCCTGAGCTGCTCTTGTTCTGACCCTCTTCCCATTCGGCTACCACAGACCTCAAGGTTTACTTGTGGCTCCCAGAATGTGAACTTTGGGCTGCTTTCCCATCTCTCCCACAGAACCTCAGGTTCACCAAAGGACTATGTAAATTTGGCTCATCCAATTCATTTAACAAAACTGTTACTGAATACTTAAGTGTGCCAACATTACTCTGAATGCAAAGAATAACAAAGAACACAGCAGGAAAAAATATATATGTATATTTATATCATGGAGCTTACACTCTGTGGGGTGGAGCAGAGAATAAACCAAATGAATAACTAAGTTATATAAAGTGATGGATTCTAAGAGAAAAACTAAGGCAGGAAAGTGGATAGGGGAGGAAAACTCAATTACAAACAGGCTCCTCTAAAAAGACTTCACTTTGGAAGTGATATTTAAGTAAAGACAAGTGAAGTGAAGGAGAAAGGCTGTTAGCTGAGCTGACTCAGGTAAGAGTACCTGCCAGATGGGACAGTCATGAGCAGCATGAGTATTAGAGTCAAATGGCTCTACCACATACTAGTTTAGCTCGGATCAACATTATTACTTGTCTTCTCTGAGCCTTAACATTTTCAACTGTAAGATGGTCGCAAAGGATTTTTGAGATTTCAATGAGATAATATACATAAAACACCTCTCACTTCATAGCAGCTCAATCAGTTATTGAAGTAGATAGATGACATATAAGTAGACAGGTCAAATGACAATAAGATCTGATAAATTAGGAAAGGCTGAGATAGGAGAGGGCAGGACACGACAGCTCATGATGGGCACATATGTACCTAGAGGACCACAGATCTCTAGGCCCAGAGACTCCAACCTTATTACCTGGCCATCCTGCAGTTGAGGCACCCAGCTACCTCATCTGTAAGTTAGGTAGACTTCTGAACTGTGTCCTAGACCTAGCTCTAACACTAAAATTAGTGTGACTTTGGACAAGTCACTCAGTGTTTCTGGGTTTTATGTTCCTCATCACTTAAAGTGAGCAAAATATACAATAACTGCTATGCCATATCCAGCTGTACTACTCTATGCTCCACTAAGCTCCAAACTTTATTTTTATGGGCTTTACCACATCTAAAAAAAGGAGTCATAATCTTTTATTCAAAGGGATGAAAGTTTTTTCCTTTTCTTAAAAAACAGTGAGCTATTTAACATTTATTGAGTACCAACTATATGTACAACCTTCCTGTAGGAAAATAAGAAGAATCTAAACAAAGAAACATACAACAGTGAAAAGAGCAATTAGAAATTTTACAAACAGAAACACATAGCTCAAAGCCTGAAGACATTAAGTATTTAAAATCCATGGTAATTGTATGTGATTTTGTGTATATTTGGAACCTAAAAAAAAAAACTCAGTTATAATATAAATTAGTCACAGGAAAAAAAGTGCAGCTTAGAGAATATAGTCAATAATACAGTAATATCTTTGTATATTGACAGATAATAACTACACCTACAGGGGTGAGCATTTAGTAAAGAACTGCTGAATCACTATGTTGCATACTTGAAACTAATATGATATTGTATATCAACTATACTTCAACTTAAAAAAAAGAAATAGTTATAAAAGAGTGTAAAAGTAAATAAATAAAATCCATGACAATCTTGACCCCTCATATTTGTGAAATTTAACATTTGAAATATCTTCTGTATCAATTTCTCATACTCCTACAAGTATAAAATTATCTTAATTTCAAATTTGTAAAATCTATTCCAGGCAATACAAATTAATTCCATTTGATTCCAATGTTATCTAATAATTACAAAAACTTTTTGAATGAATATTCAAAATACCAAGTGAATGAATATGAAAAAATATGCAAGCCCACTTCCCTGGCCTCCATGAGATGACATACTGAAACTTACAAATTAATGACCATTTATACATTCATTTATTCATTTGGGAACAATTATTGATAGGCTAACATGTACTGGGCACTGTGTCTACATGGAGGGAACACACATATGTCATAGCCTTTGACCTGGAAAAGCACAGTTTAGTGGGAGAGACAGAGAAAGAAAACTGTTCACTTACTGAATGATAAATTCATAATCAAAGCAAATACATGGTGTACATGTACTATAGTAGAAAGATCAATTATCCTTTAAGCAATCAAGGATTTCACCGAAGAAGTACATTCAAAGAGTTTTAAAGGATGAATTTGTCAGGAAGACAAATTTCAACAAATGTGTATCACATTCTTAATCAGAAAAAAAGTGAGAGTCATTATTTCAAAGTGATGGAGTTACAGGTAATTATTTCTCTCCTTGTTTTTTTTTTTTTTTGGATTGTGTCCAAATCATGCTTTATTTCCATTACCAGAAAGTGATGCAATATTAACATTACAAAATGAACTATGTGCTGTTTACGGTTAAGGTCTTTAAGTTTCGTAAAGCTAGAGCTAACTTTTCACTAATTCATCAACAGTGACAACAGCTTGGTGATTAAAAAGGTAAAAATGTCATCTTTAGTTTCCTGGTAGAGAAATAATATAGTCAACATTTACCACGTAGAAAGCTGTCCAGAAACAATAACAAGTTCCCATAAGCAACACCACTTGAAGAACTTCATGCACAGGTCTGGGTCAGTCCTGTCTCTCCATCTCTTCTTTGCACCTTACCCCTCTGGCCTCTGAGTACACTCTGCTGACTGGTCCTATCTCCCACACTTGCCCTTTGCCAAACCTCTACACATAATTCAAAGATTATCTTCAGTATTTCTTCTATGATGCCTTCTATTATAAAAAGAAAAATAAGAGTGAGACATATCTGATAGTTTTCTTCTGAAGAGAACAAAAGGATCTTAAGAAACTTTCTAATTGTAAGTTCTCCTCAGACCATGCCCTCCTTGCCTTGGTGAGCCCTTTGGACATGCTACTCCTGCAGCTCTGCCCCTCAAAGATTCCTCCCAAACATACTCCATTATTCTTCTTGTCTTCCTAACTCAGTTATGGGTAAGATACACTCATTCTCTGGCCTGGCTTCATGAAAGCCTTAGATACCTGGACTCCCCATGAGAACAGAGGCACTGGGCAACTTTAAGCCAGAATAGTCTGTGCAGTGATATTCAGTCTATCCTACTGACCAGAAGCTTTGTCAGGCTAGGAAGTAATTTGGAGTGATTTTAATTCATGCCTTATTGAATAGGTCCCCAATGAAAATCAAAAACTACAGGTATTATTCAATAATTACAATTTGTAAAGCAAAATGTCTTTGAGATGTATTCAATAAATTTTACTAAATGATCACTATATGCCAGGCATTATACCTCATGGAGCTTGTGTTCTAGTGCAAGAGAAAGAAAAAGTACTTCCAAATAAAAAGGTGATAAACCACTGAATAAAGGACTGCCTCAGGCATGAAAAACTAATACTTGATGGATTCTGGAGAAACTCTTCAGGGTTTAATTCATAAATGCCATCTTGACAATACCAGACTTGGCTGAGCACCACTCCACTATGCTCCCAAGGTTCCCACTGCATTTCTCCCTAATAACACATTTCTTATTACTTTGAAATTATCTATTTATATTTCTATCTCTCCTATAACAGTGAGCTCCTCAAGGACAGGAGTCATAACTCATATTATTTTTTCAGTATTTAACATTAATTAATCATCCAGCAATATGTCATAAAAGCAAATATACAACAACTATAAATCATCAAAACATTTATAATAATAGAATCATGTTCCAGGCTCTACAAAATGCTCATAAAAATCAACACATACTGATTAAACATGTTGCCTCAACAGACTGTGAAGAAAAGCATACAACCCATTAAAACCTGGCAAAGACTGACCTAAGTTATCAAAGCTGAGTTGAGAGAGTAGCTCTCTGGTTGATTCTCTTTGGGATCTCCCTTTCACACCAACTTTCAAACTGGGATGTCGCTACTTATAAGAATCTACATGTATAAACACAAGGAATGAAAAAAAACATAAACAGTGTGATTCTTCCTGTACTTAGAAATACACATTAATTTCAAAATAGGTGTGTTTGAGTAGAAGTCGGAGTCTGCTAATCACATCTTCCAAAAAAAGGGATGGGGAGAACTGGAGGCAACAAGTAGAGAAGAGCCGTAAGATGCTCTGCTACTGAGGGAACTCAAGTGAAAGGCTGCAGATTCTCTTGTCAACACCAATCCTCATGTGAGAAGGCAGGTATACCATTTTACTGCAACATAAATAACAGCTATTGAATAAAAATATGGCAACTCTAAGTAATAAGAATTAAGCTTTTCAATAACAACTTTATTTTTTAGAACATGGAGAAAGCTTTGAAGAGACGATTTGGGATTGATCGGTTTTATAAAAAGAGAAATAAAATAAAAAAATTATAAAGGCAAATAGCTTTTTTGTTTTGATAAATATGAAAGGAAACAGCATTCATAATTTTGTCATTTGCCCTAAACTGGTGCTCAGTATTCAAGATTATTTTTCCAAATTCTCGAATAGTTGAAGACCTAACCAAGAATAAAAATGGCAAGATTTTACAGAAAAGTCTCGTCTCTTCCTTTTTATCATATTCATTTTTCTTTTCTATTTCACACCACTTAAACAATATGAAAGAAAACTGACTGAGAAAAAAAAATACCCACAGAAGTATGTGGAGGGATGTTTGAAAGTGAGAAAAACAATATCATTGTCTTTGCCTTGGTGACAAAGGTAAAATATTCATGACTTGAATATAAGGTTTAAACTAATGATTCTCAAAATGTTTTTAAATTTTTTAATATTTTAAATATTTATAAATACTTATCTCCATTCTGCAACTGGAAAAAGAATTTAGCACTAAGAATTAATCTAAGGGGGAAGAAACTAACAATTAAAATGGCATAAACAGCAGCAATTAACCAAAAACCATCAACCTAAAACAACAATGATCATGCTCTGATGGCAAAGTTTTCTTCCCCAAAGTTCCAGAAATACAAACACTGGGTCTGGGCGTGTGTAACCAGTCATGTCTGACAAATTACCCAGCCTAACACAACAGCCAGAATTCTTAGCAGAACACTACTTAGGGTTGTCAGTAAAACTAAAACCTGTCAATGAGAGTCTACAACCATGCCAATTAAAGGATACTGATACTTAGAACTTTAATCAAATATAAAAAATGAAAGCCATTTGCCTTCAGAATTGGAAAAAGGAATTTTATTTTTATCAATTTGCAAGCAACTAAGGACATACTTAGTTGACCAAGAGACCATGGCAACACTTTATCTCTAATATAATCAGGAGAGGTTTTTATAGAATTATTTTATTAAACCTACTTGTTGCCTCACTGGAGCTTCTTCCCAGCATCACTGTCTACCTGGAGAATTCAGCAAACCTTGTCCATCTGGTGAACCATAATTCACCATCATCCATATCACCTGTGGAGTCTACCGATTAAACTGGGAATGGTAGATTAATCAAATAAGACTACCGTCCTATGTTAGAACTCAAGGGTGAATCAGATTTCTCATGAGATAGGTTTGTCAACAGCATTTTATATTCTTAATAATAGCTCAAACCATGGAGATGAAGGAGCCTCTGGATGAGGCTTAAGATGAACATAGCCTGGTCAACAAAGAAGTAGGACTTAGTCATCAAAAATATGTCCAAGTAGCCAACAGATTGCCTAGGTAACTCTGCTTGGAGTCCAATGCCACAATCCAGACACTTGTGCAAATATTCCTTCTGATTGCTTTAATTCATTCCTAAAATCCCCTGCCACTAAGCAGAAGGCATTAAATAAAAGAAAAAATCTCATTAATTTTAATGTGAAAATTTTGATGTTCCATCTCAACATCAAAAATACTGGAACAATGTTATAGGTTGGAAAAATACAACCACTGAACAATAAAAAATAAGTTTATATACACAACTACCAAGAGATAAGTACTCTTTTTTTAATTTAATGAAAAGCATTTATTAGAGACAGTACTTCTGGCACAGACGTTATTGTTCACATGTGATCATGACTTATGAAGACCCTTTAGTTACTGAAAGCTGACAGAGCAGAACTTATAAAATAGATAAGTACTCCTTGATATAAAAGGTAATATAATGAAAGGTTTAATGTGCTTGCCAATAGAGAAAGAGAAGCTTGAGAATGCACAGTGGTGAGTGGGATACTAGCAAGAGAGTCACTGTGGAAGGTGGGGAAGAGGCAGGTGTTTCACACGAGCATTCAACAGCAGAATTAGACAAACTTAATGATGATCTTTTCCTAGAAGAATCTCCTGATGTGAAAGTCTGTGGCATCTCTGGGACAGAAGAGTGCCAAAGCAGACGTGATGACTTTTGAAGGTAATGTTTTTTTCTCCCTATTGTTGTTATATTCAGTAATTATATTTATGAAATAGGAAACCATTCTTCACTTCTCCTTGCTTTGCTAACAGAGTAAAGGACTAATAAGTTCACACTAGAAGACAGTGAGTGGTCCCCATCAGGAATAGCAACTGATGAACCCAGAGAACTGTGAAAAGTATAATTCTGGATTAGAAAAGGAATCCATGTGCATAAGAGCATTTCAGACTAATAAATGATGCTATGCTTATGGCTGGAATGAGCTGGAGGGCGAAAGAGTTGTTACAGTGAAAAAAAAAGGGTCATGTGGAAAATGGTGTATTTACTTAAAGAGCCTTTATATAGCAAAAAGTTGTTATGTGAGGAATTCTATATTTTGTTTTATTCCACCCTTTCTGACTTGTTCTACCATTATTCTGCTGCTGACATCTTGATTCTTCTCATGTCCCACTTGCCGTGAAGTTTCAGCAACATCCCTCCTTCCTTAGTGTGTCTCTGGTTTCTAACTGGTTGATCATTTTCTCTCTCTCTCTCTACTTAACTCCTCACATAGCAGAGCTAGTTCTGGTACCAGTACCCACTTTTGAATCCCATTCTTCCTCCAGACAACTTACATATTACATCTTCTTGGAACTTTTTGAATAACCAGTCCTGTCTCAGACATACATACCTTTCCAGATATAAGAAGACATGCACAACCTTCATATTCACAAAGAATTTTGTGGATATCCTCGTATTTGTCTCACTTTATTTATGCAGCAGCCTCCACACTCTAGGTAACTATCTCCTGGAGCAAAAGAACAATGTCTTTTTCAATTTCATATCGTCAAAGCTTTACATGCAACTCTATTATTTATTATTTATTGAGTGTTTATCATGTGTTCAGGTACTGAGCTAGAGGCTAGAAATAAAATGTAGAGCAAAAACAGGCATGAATCTCTGCCCTTATGAAGCTTATGTGGCAGGAAAGAGATATTAATCATATATTCTCAAAATTAATTGTAAATTTGTAACCATGAAATGTCCATGAAAGACAGGTATGCAATGCTATGCACCTATAATTGAAAAACCAGGCTTCAGCAGGATGGCCTTTCTGAGGAAATGACATGTGCACAGAACTCACAAAGTAGGCAAATAAGTGAGAAACAAACATTCCAGGTGGAAAGGGCACAATGAATAAAGACTGTACCAAGAGGGAAGATAAGGGAATATGAGGGACTGAATGAAAGCCACCATGGCTGCAGTGCGGAGGGCAAGGGAGAGGAGGAGGGTAGGGCACACTGCAGTGGAGATGTAGGCAGGGGCAGACCTTGCAAAGCCTTATAGATATGGAAGAATTTGTGTCATTATTCAAAAAAAATTGTGAGATTGAGAGCAGAAGGATAACATGATTAGTTTTGTGCTTTCAAACATCTGAGTGCAGAGAACAGAAAGGATGGAGGGCAAGTATATGCATTAGACCAGTAAAAAAAAAAAAGTGTTATTGTAGTCCAGGTGAATGATAACTTGAGATTAGAATAGTTCAATGGTGGTGAAAATGGAGAGATGTCCATACAGTTGGGAGATTCTTAGAAGGAAAATTCAATAAGCCTGGATAATGGACTGAAGGTGGAGGTTGATACGTATGGAAGTGTCAAGGATGCCCCTAGTTTTCTAGCTTCTGCAGCTGAACATTTAGCACCGCCATTAAAGAAAATAACAGAACAGGACCAAGTCTGGGGGAGAATCATAAGTGTGGTTTTGGACATGCTGACTTTGAGGTACTTTGGGGGTATATAGGAGTTGAAAGCAAATGGACAATAGATTACAAGAATAGAATTCAGATGATCTTGGCCATAAATATAAATTTATGTATCATCTGAAAACAGATAGCCATTAAAACTGTGGCTATGAATGAAATAACTTATAGAAAATCTACAGAGTGAGGAAAGAAACAAGCCTGGGGCTGACACTTGAGGGACCCCAGCACACTGAACAGAGGATTAGAATTCAGGGCAAGTGAGAAGTAGTCAAGTCAAGGAGACAAGATAAAACCAAGAGACTTTCATGTCAGAATAAAAAGGCAAGAGAGAAAGAGCATTTCAGGGAGGAAGAAGCAGCCAATAGTGTTGAGACTGCTGAGAACTTAAGTAAGATGGGGATTGTAGAAAGTACATATGCAATGTTTAAGAATATCTAAACAAAACATAACATGGTAACTAAAGACTAAGGAACCAGAATAGCAGATATCAAATCCAACCTCTACCATTTACTACTTATGCGACCTTGGGCAAAACTACTGACCTCTCTGTACCTTTATTTCTTTATCTATAAAGTGGGAAAAATAATAATATTTACTCCAGAAGGTGGTTGTAAGGATGCAACGAGCTTATTATACAAATTATCTAAGAGTGACTGCCACACAGTAAGCACCATGCACTAGTTATTGTTATTGGTTATTTCTAATGAGAAGAAGCTAAGCCACAGGGTGAGGTTGAATGTAAATGGAAGAGAAGAATAGTAATTTAAGGTTTTTGAGAGGAGGTAAAAAGGATGGAATACAAAGGATAAATGGAGGGGTTAGTCTCAACTAGGAAAACTGTTAGTCTCTCTGTTATAAAAGAAAGGAAGAAGGATAGGACACACACAGATATACGAAGGTCTGCACCTTCGATTATCAAAGAAGGTGACTCCACTCTGATAACCTGAATATTATTACTATTACAAATGGGACCTAAGGCAATCTGCTGAGAGTGTGGGGAAAGAAGTATTTTAAAATAGTTATTATAGGGAGTAGAAGGGTAAGTTGACAAGAAAAACAGTATGATTGCCATGGAACACCAAGGGCTCATTTGGAGAGACTGATGAACTTGGAGAGACAAAGAAACAAACCTGTGTCTTCTGGGAATTTCTCTAGAAGCATTAGCTGCTTAGATGTAGGAGCTGAGAAAACAATGGTTGGATTTATTGAGTTCACCCAGGGATGGTATTCTGCCAGAGGGTTGTGATAAAAGACATCAGAGCAAGGAAATTTAAGTCACTATCAAAAAGTGTTATTTAAATGATGACATCATGGAACCCAGACTGAATGAGAAGAAAAATGAATAAAGGACAGTTTTTACGGTTGGGTGAAGGCAGAAGGGTCAGTGGAATGGAGGTCTTCATGAAGCTGACGAATGATCATAGGTGAGGAGGAGAGGCTGGAAGAAGATACGGTTGCGGTGAAAAAGAAGGAAATTTGAATTAAGGATACTTTTAGGTAAGTAATTACAGGTGATAGCAGGCCCAAATTATCAGCTTGTCACCATCGGAATGAATGTCTGAAGTGGAGCAGAACAGTAGGTCACTGAAGGTGAGGACTGGTGAGGGCTGGTCACCTGCACATACAGTGATGTCATTGAGGCTGGTGGCAGGCTTAGGCCAAAGATGTGACAAATGAGGAAGTGACTACAGCTTGGCTTATAGATGTGAGATGAACAGTTTTGCTCCTACTGAATTTTATTAAAATTTGAAAGATAAACCAAGCAACGGTTTTAATACTGAAAAAGGTGAGAATTTTGAAATTTCCAACATTCCATGTCCATATATCTTGTGACAATAATATAATTATAAATATCAGTATTAATCTATGTTAGAGATGAGAAAATTGGAAGCTGAATAACTTACTCAAGTTACAAATATTCTAAATGGCTGAACTGATAGTCAAAGACAAATCTGGCTCTAAAATAGACAGCCTCTAGAAATTTAATGGTACATGTGTAGCTCATTTGGTTCAGCATTAGACTCACTCTGAATGATTGAATCAGGCCCCCACATTTTGTGTGATATTTACAAAGAGCATACAGAGCAGGAATATGAAGTCCTTATAAATTTGGTGTTCTATCATTTGAATGTCTTAATGTATCTTTGAGATGAGTAAGTTTAATAAGCTTCACTACTCTCCATGGTCCTAGAAACATCTAGACCCAGACATTTCCTGAGGCCCTTAATAATAAATTGATAATGCCTCCATGAAACATCCTCAGAGACAGAGCAAATGTCATAGAAATTTGTATGGCACTTAATTTTCTGGTTATTCTTTGTCATCACACACTACAGAGTTTATTCTTATTGGACTATTTTCAAAACCATGTTAAAAGAGAAGAAATTTCATCTTGGTCCACTGAAGAAAATAATTCTACACCGTGAATTAGAATCCTTACTTTGCATAAATCCTATTTTGTAAGAGTTAATTATCCATAAAAAGAAATGAGTAGCTTCAGTCTTGTTTTAAAGCTTGATATATCCTCACCAGCACTGGAAATTGAAAAGATCAGTCTTTCAGCAATTGGGAGGCTGCATTCAAACCATAAAAGATGTTTTTAGAATGACTTAGCATCTCAAGAAGGCACAAGAGGGGGGAAAAAAATGTAAGTGGAATGTCACAGCAAATTGGTACTTGTTCCATACTTTCCTGAGTCATGGCCTTACACAAATAAAGACTTTTTGATCTTTTTCCATCAATCTCTAGATACTAGAGGCTTGGAAGTTATCATGGTTCATGTCATTCAAAGCCCTTCATACTCAGAAAATACAGCACATATTGGTTGCTTTTTGGCCTTCAAGAATCCATTCACCCTGACTTATATTTGGAGATACCATTTTCTATTATTCAACCACATGCATCAGATAGAGCTTCCAGGATCCAGAATCAAATCACAGGGCCAGTCGGCTACCCTGTGCCCAGTCATTACACAAGTCATGGTGGCAACTTGTGTACCTTGAACACAGACATACCCAAACTCTTTTTCTAGAATTTTATATTATGCAAGCCAATAGACTTATTTATTGCATATGCAGTTAAGATTTTTCTGTCACAAGCCAATGGACCCTACCTGACACAGTAACTCAGCATCTACCAACTAACTAGACATCAACATTTTGGAGATTCATGCTGGAGGAGGGAAACCCAAGCGTCTGATTCCTGAGTCCATGTTACTCTAGAACTGTGGCCTCAAATGGCCAAATTATCCTGAAACTTTAAGCAGCGATATGATGTGATTTTGAAGGTTGTTCCCCTGTATGATATAATTGGGTAGGTGATTTAACCTGTTTCATCATCTATAAAATGAGATTAACAGTAGCAGTATTTCATGGAATTATTTAGCATAAAGCTATATTCAATAACTGGTAGCTATTATTCTTTCTTGGACTATGTCTCCCTACTATTGTTCATGAAGCTACTCAATGTTATCTGTATCTCTACCCTGTCCCAGAGTCTTGCCCAGAGTAGGTAGTCAATAACTGTTGAATGAATAAATGAGCTCGTGAATAGTGTATATTATGGTGACCATATCGTCTAAATGGGCCCAAAACAGTCCTTACTTTACTCCTGCAGGATCAGTTCTTTTATTCTCAAAAGTGTTCTTGTTTAGTTGCTAAATTATCTGGTAACCTTAGTTATTCTATTCCTATTCTTTGTTTCTAAGCCAATTTCTCCAGCTTTAATCTAAGCATGTTTTATTTTACCTGGCCTTCCAAGGACACAAAGAAAATTTGATTAAGACTATCACACAAATATTTTTTAAATATAAGCTAGTTTTTAGTCACTTTATGGACAGAGGAATACTCGGTGGTAGAGGACAGAGCACTTGGTTTAGACTCTAAAAAACATGAGAAGTCCTAGTCTTGTAGATTACCTCCTGTGAGACTTTGGGCAGATCCCATAGCTTTATTTTCCTCATCTGTAGGAAAATGAGATTAATAATCCCTACCCCATTATAATTTGGGGATGATTAAATGAAATAATATAAGTGAAAGGGTTCTTTGAAAATTCTTTAGCATTGTGTCAATAATTTTGATTAATGTTTTCAATTAATGAGGAAAGGACTCATTCTCTTTTTACATAGATAAAATTGTTTGAAATCTTTAAACTTCAAGTTTATTATTTCATTTTAACAGTTGAAAAAGGGCATGAATGAGCTCTAGGTTTTAGTAAGAGAAAATGGAAAGAAAAAGAGGAATGCATTTTACAAATGCCATTCCCTTAGCTTGGATTTTCTTCTCTTCAATCCATTAACCCCACCATCCACTTAGGCTCATCTGATGATTTCCTACATAGCAGTTAAGGCTCATCCTACCACCCACTATAGAAGGATTTACTCCCCAAATGGAACTAACCACCAATTTTGTTAGGTCCCCACTGCATATGGTGCTCCCTATTTTCATACCTGTCACAGAGAATGATATATTTATCTATTTATAAGCTTGCTTTCCCTACTAATCTATGAGCTCCTTGAAATAGGGGTCTATATATTATTTACCTTTATATATCACCAACAATTCGCATAGGCAGTGACACAAAAAAATGTCTAGGATACATGTTTGTTGAGTGGAATGGAAGTGACCATTCATTAATAACATAGTATGGATTTAAAAATATGCCAGGTGTTTTGTACATGCTGTCTCACTCGATGCTCAAAAGAACCCAGTGAAATAGATTTTATTTTTACTATTTTAAAACTGAAAAATCTAGGGCTAAAACCACCCAAAGATCATCCCATAATCTTCAAGATGAGCTAAATTTCAATCCTGTGCTCATTAATAAGAACATGAATTATAGAATTGTAATAGCTATAGAAATGTAATAGCCTTCCTATCGCTATGAACTGCAAATAACCACTGAGACTTATAAAAACCATTCTCAGTTCTGTGAGTGTGCCTAGACTTGTTGATTAGCCAGGAAAGAGAATTATCACTTATCAGGATTTTGTGACACAAAAAGTCTGATCCAAACTGCCCTGGAGGAGCTGTTCTGAAGGCATTATAGCAAATAAATGGAAGCATAGGAGCTCTATCTGAAAAATCTAAAAGCTAGTCATGTCCTTTATCTATGAGAGAAGTGCAGTAGTTAATCAATTTGAGCTAGAAGCTACAGGACCAAGGTTTACCAATAAAATAATGGTACCCACAGTAATAGAGTCAAGAATGAAGCATGGGGTAGTAAAAGATAAGGAAGACATGTTCAGATAACAGGACTGTAATTATAAATGACTTTTAGCCTCAGCAAAATTAATTGAGAAGCTCTTGATAGATGGTTAAGACTGAGCCCTAAATGACACTGACTGTGAGTTACAGCTTTCTGGTACAAACTCTGAGAGAATTTCCCGTAAGTGAGTCAAAGCTAGATCTATTCCAATGGCAATGAATGAGATGGATAGGAAATGTGTCAAAAGATTGATCAGATGCTTGACCACAGAGTTCCTGACTATAATTTTTGGAAATTGAAAAGCAGTTTTTACAAGAAGTTGGACTCTAAGCTATATCATCTAGGGAGGAAAAGGGAAGGTCACAGAGAATAGATGGTTTCTGTGGGAGGTGATAGATTAGTCTCTGAATTAATTTCTAAATTCCCCCATGATGGCCAATCATACTACCTTCTGAACATCCAATCCCACCCCTAAATTGCCATGAGCATTATCATTTCCAAACATAGAACTGCAAAAACTATTTTAGAGTTTCCAGTTTTCCACAGGATGAAGTCCAACCTTCCTCGTATGTCACGTATTGTCCTTTACAATATGGACCCGACTTACATTTGCAGTGTTAGCTACTACCTAAAACACACTATATTCAAAAATATGGCATCTTTTACATGTTATTCACGTATCTTCCTGCTTTTGGTGAATCCCATGTATCCTTCAAGACCTGACTCAAGTGCTGCCTACTCTGAATTCCTCTTCAGTTCTCCGAGGTGGGACAGTGATGTCATCTGAACACTCATCTATACAGTATTATCCTTTCACCTCGTAATTATCCATCTTCCCCTCCAAATGGCAAGCAGAGACCATGGCTGATTAACCTTTGCCTACACTTCAGGGCCTAATACGTGATATTGTGAGCACCGTTATGTTCTCTAGGCCCTTAGTTCTAGTACAGTACTAAGCAAAACATTTCCTTGCTTAATGTCATGGAGGTAAGGAAGAAAGAAAAGTATAATATAAGCAAAACATGCCAGATGATGATCACTGCTATGAAGAAAAATAAAAGAGGGTAAGGGGATGAAACTGAGAGGAGGATGGTGTTACTTTAACTTATACTGCCAGGGAAGAGCTTCTGAGGAGGTGACATTAGGTATTTATGCAGAGATATTTCAGCAGAGGCATTGAGAAAGCAAGCCAGAGGATGCACCATCTGTGGTACCCAAACAAGGGAGTATCTGAGATACTACTTAGTGTTTAGGAGCAAGAAAAACTGGATGGGGAAAATAAACTATTATGAGGAAGGACAAGCAGGGAGTCAGAGCTAGGGAATCAGTATAATACAGAGAGACTTGACTCTAGTGACCAACCAACTCAAATTGATATCCCAGCAACACTAACTGTCAGCTCTGTGTGTGTGTGTGTGTGTGTGTGTGTGTGTGTGTGTGTGTGTGTGTTAGGATGGACTGAATTCTGAGCTTCTAGTAGTCAAACTCAGAATGCAAACAAATTTGAGTAACAGTGCATACTTGAATGTTATTTTTCTGTGTCGAGTGCCACAGTCACCTCCGCGTGGAGAGCTCAGGGCTAGGGTAAACTAGAGGATCAGAATCTCTCTGGCCAAGGGTTTCTCAATAGTGGCACTACTGAGATTTTGAATGAGATAATTCTTTTGGGGTGAGGGGGAAAAAGGTATCTTGCACATTGTAACATGCTTTGTGACATCTCTGGCCTCTACGTAGTTTCCAGACATTGCCAAATGTCCCCTGGATGAAGTGGACAAAATTGCCTCTAGTTAAGAAATACCACTTTACACAAGAAAACAGAGTAGAGAGAGGGGCAGTGATAGCCATGAAGACACAACCACAGACAATTAAAGCAAACAGCCCTGTGGAGTCTAAAACTTTCATGAGTTTTCATTTATGAAATAGCCACAGATAACCATAAATGTCTTCATAACCCTGTTCCTGAACCCTTGAAAATCTTTCATTATCTAAGAGTCGTCATGCCTATTTCACCAAACAAAACAAAAATCTTAATGAAGGATTTTGAACAACCAGTTTTAAAAAGATAACAGGCATTCATCAAATCCTCCTTTCTGACATACTGCAATTAATCAGGACTGTGATAACTTGTAACATACATCAAGTTTGTTTTTATATTCCCTAAGGATTGAACTTTTTTTTAAGGTGTTACTTTTACTCCATCATTAGATAACCTTTATTGAATAATTACAGTGTGTTCATGTATGGGCGATCAGTAGAAAGAACATATAGTCTCTGGCCTAAAGGATTTGTAATGAAAAAGACAGCTATGTATTTGGAGGCATTCTATTCCTGATGAGGTCATAAGCTGGGGTGAAATAGCATGGGCTGCTGACAGCCTTTCCTGAATTCTGAATTAGAGATACCACAAAAGTGATCAGGAAGTCGGTGGATCCCAGCTACTAACATAAAACCTGTGAAAAATTCCTGGGTAGACAGACTGATTGGGTTGTTATGGGATGTGTGTATATGTATGTTCATGTGTGTGTTTTGGGGGAAAGGAGAATGAGAAAAATGACAGTACAGAGCCAAAGAAGGTTGTGTACCATAAGATTTCACTCCTCTTTGCATATATGCATTACCTACCAAAGTGGATGATATTTTCAGTGAAATATTCACTGATAAAAATAGGTCATGAAACATTTACAGAATATAAACATTATAAAAGAAAAACAACAAATGGAAAAATCTACATTATTTGAGCAGCACTAATAAATCAATCAAAATAATAATTCAAAATAAATAAATATTCTCAAAAATACAAAAGATACTGGGAGAAATGGGTAGAAAATGAGAACAGAGGGCATTAGCAAAACTGTAATAGTTGAAATAAGGAGTTCCATAGGTTAGTTGAATAGTAGAATGCATACAAGGATTAATCAGTGACTTTGAGTAGCCGAATGAAGAACTCTCCCAAAGGACATCAGGAATAACAGAGAGTGCAATTTTTTTTTAGTCCCAGAAAGGAAAAAAAAATGAAGGTAAAAATCTTTTTTAATTATAACTGAGAATTCACAGAATAATAAAAAAGTTTAAAATTTCATACTAATTATAGTAATATAAATTAGTTAAACTTATATCAAAGACAGAGACTCTCAGATGGCTATGAAAGCAAGATCTAGAAATACAGTAATTGTATAAGATAATTTTAAAACAAAATCATATAGAAAGTTAGAAAAGGAAAAGATAGAAAAATATACTAAGTATAGTTAAGCCAAACAAAAAGTCACAGTACTTAAAATATAGTTTAAGATGGTAATGATAACAATCATGAAAGACGTGTCATATACTGGTAAAGTGAGCAATAAACTGTCAGCAATCACACTTTTTATATAAATTTAATACCATTTTTTCAATTCCTATAGAGAAACAATGGAAAGAAATGAGCAGAGAAATGATAAAATAAAACTATAATTGGAGATTTTAACACACACCCATTTAGAATCTGATAAAGTAAATAAGTCTGCCCTGCAAAAAAAAAGAGATATTTGTAGCATCTAAAAATAACTATGGATAAAGGAATATACAAAGAATTTCAGCACAGCAAGGATAAGGCAGAAAATTCAATGGGAAAGTGAAGAATCATCTAAATAGTTAATATTCATAGAAGGAGAAACCTAAATGGCTATAAAAGTGCATGAAGAGATATCGAAACACACTAGTAATCAAGAAAACACTGTTTAATCTTTCTCCATATTTCTTTCTAAAGCAATAAATTAAGTGTATATGCAATACAGATATTAAAAGTTAATTTCACAGTGAAAATGTAGAAAAAATATATTTTAGAATGCTGTGACATATATCATTTTAAACATATATATATATATTCACCAGAATAACTTCCCATGTTGGGTAGAGATTAGGAGTGAAGAGTTGGGATGGAGAATGAAATAACAAACCAATATAAAAGGAGAGGGCTCTTCCATAGACCAATGATGATTGTAACCCCATGAACAGATGACTATTACTTAATGAACTCTATGAAACTGATAAAAAAAAAAGTTACACTGTTTTGGAAGGACAGATTAAGGAGAAACTAGCTGTAAGGTAAGTGAATGATAAATGCTTCACAGAGGCAAGACAACTAGACTGAGTCTTCAAAAAGAAACAGGATTATACTAGGTAGGGAGGAAAACATTCCAAGGTTATGAAACCTCATACTCAAGGACATACTCAAGAAGATATGGTCATGCTCACAGAACACCAAGTAGTCTGGTGGACAACGATTATAAAATTCAGTGAACTGGGGAAGACAGGTGGAAGGATAGGAGATGCACGGCTGGTGTCAAGGCCAGAGTGATAGATTGGGTCCAGACTGTGAAGTCCCCCACATGTCCTACTAGGAAGCCACTGGAAACCTACAGAGGTGGGATTAAGGGACAGACTGACCCTTGGTAACTTGTGAAAGCCACATGAAAAATTTTCAAGCTGTCACAAACTAGCCAAGCTGTCAAGATTCCAGAGCTACAGCAGAGTAAAGCAGTTAGCTGAAATGAGGCTCCTATGAAGAATGTCCCTGTCACTCTGTCTGGGGTGGCATCTGCTGCAACGAGAGACTAGCATGTCAACAGACACTTTGATCGTCCAATGATTTATGTCAGCCATCATGTGTCGGAGGGGCAGCCACACATCTGTCATCAGGACAATGTTGTATAAAAGCGATTTTAATTGCCTCTGGATTATAAATAAAATGAGCAGAGCATCACAGAGATAAATTATGAGATCACTGCTAATTTGCAGATTGTGTTATGAAGGACAAGTAAACTCCCAATGGGCTGGGGGAAAAAAAAGTTACTTTACCTATAGGAAGTGTAAGCAGGAGTGTTTTAATAACAAATGGCAACATTCATCCTATGACAAGAGCCTCGATTCAGAAAAATGTCAAGCTGATGTATTCTGTTTATCTTTCCTGTATTTAATCAACTGTAGAAGGTATTGATGGAAGAAGCAGACGGTAAGAAAGGACTTGTGAATGTCAAATGTTAAAAGAAATATTTGTATTTTAGGTGATCTCTTCTAATTCTCCATGAATATCAGCCACAGTTTAATGTCTCCATATCTGTTTTTCACCTGCTTCTCTCTGATATTTCCCTCCACTCCTTTCTCTACTGCTGTGCCCTCGTGTAAACCCTCATCTTCCTCTTTCTCACTGTGTCCCTCTCCTGCCACTGCAGCATGAATCCTCATAAAGCACTACTCAGGTTATCCAAGTTCCTAGCCAAGAAATTCCTCTAGGTTGACCACTGCCTGCAGAATCTAGTTCCTACTCCTCTTCTTGAGGCAAGGCCCTTCATTATACCCTTTCCTTCATTCAATAAGTATACCAGGTGCTGGTCTGGACACGTGGGGAGTATCAGTGAACAAAACCTGACAAATACTCCTGCTCTGATAGCCCTTCCATTCTACCGGGGCCCTCAACTTAACACTTAAAACTGGTTTCCCATCAGACCTCTAAGAAAATACAAACTAGGGTATTCATAAAATCCTCACTTTCCCAACTTTTTATTTTTGTTTGTTTTTTTATTTACAGAGTCAATAAATACTTCTTTTCTACTGAATGTGTCTTTGGCATCCACGCAACTCCTTGGGCTCTCAATACCTCAACCTTTTCTCCAAAGGTCCTTTTCTCCTCTCCACATCAGCCACCCTCTCTCATGGTCATTCAGAAAAATTTGCTTCCTACCCCAACCCAATGAGAAGGGAAAAGAACCTCTGCTACTTGCCTTATATAAACTGCTTCATTTGAATTCTGAAAACAATCCTATGAGGTACACATTATGTTTATATTACAGATAATAATAGCAGTAATGGTCATAACTCAAGAATGGTACTCTTGAGTCCCTACTATATTCTAGCAATTAAGAACTTACATCTGACCTTTTAATATTCACAATACCCTCATGAGATAGATACCATTATTATCCCCATTTTATACATGAAGAAACTGAGAATTAAATGTTGATAAATAATTAAACAAGTTCTAAATAAAGTTATAGCTGCTCAGTAAATGTATGATGCACATAATTTAATCCCAATGCAACTGGAAGCATATCCATTTGCAAGAAATCTTACCCACTCAAATCATTTTAGTGTTAGTAAAAATCAACGTCTTCTGTCCAAGCCATGATCTTCCCTTGACTTCTGCATTTTTGGAATAGCACTGGTACCAAAACCATTATGAGAAAAAGTTACCCAGACACCCTTAGGTTTACCATGGTTCTGGGTCCAGCCTGTATCCCAGTCCTACTGGCTTAGACATGATTATGTCATAACTCAGAGACAAAAAAGTATACCCTTCTCTGGGTAAAAGGCATTGACAAATACTATACTGACTTTGGGAATGGGCCTCAACTCTTTCCAGAATTCTTGGGTTCCTCTAGGCTGGTCTACTAGATAGAACAGCAGACATCAAGTCAGTCAGGATCTGACTTCCACCTCTGCTGTGTGTCCTTTGACAATTCAGTAGCATCACTCTTTTCCTCATCTGAAAAATAAGACAAATAATGTCTACCTGATACAGTTACTGTCAGAGCTACTTGAGCTGAATATTATACATGGCAGTACCTTATAAACTATGAAACACTGTAATTGCATAAGAAAATACTTGATTTTGGTGTCAAAATTCCAGCCCACCCAAAAATGTGCCTACCTCTAATCCACTAAGGAATAAAAATTCCATTCTTGAATCTCTGGAGTTATCAGAGAATCAAGCTGCTTCTTTCTTTCTGCTCTGCCACTTTTGCAAGTAGATTCCATCATCAAAGCCACAATATGGCTGCTAAAGGTGCAGCAATCATGTCTGACTTTCAGGCAAAAAGAAAAATGTCAGTAAAAAGGAAGGAAATCAATCTTAAAGTACTTTCTAATCCTTTAGAATATTTCTCAAAATAATTTCTAGTGACCTCTTAGTATGTCATGTCACCATGAGCAAAAATTTATGTTAATATCATATACTTCCCCCTCCTCACTACAAGCTATGCTACAATGAGAAGGGGACTTTACATCTCTAGGCATCTCAAAATTTTACAGCATTAGTCTAATTATGTAAAAACAACAGGCAAACCCAAATGGAGGCAAATTCTACAATACACCTGGCCAGTTCTCTTCAAAAGTACTGTCATGAGAAACAAAGTGAAACTGAGGAAATGTGATGACTAAATAAGTCATAGAACAGATAAAGAACATTAGCTAAAAATAAGTAAGTGAAATCTGAATAAAGTCTGTAATTGTTAACAGAATTAGACCAATGTTGATTTCTTAGTTTTAAGATGTTGATTTCTTAGTTTTAACTGTGTGATAATTCACCACAGTTATAAAAGATATTGACATGAAGGGAAACTGGATGAAAAATATCTTTGAAACTTCTAAAACTCTAAAATTAATAAGTTTTTTGAAATTATAATTAAATTTGTTTTTTAAACAATAGAATGGATGATATTATACATATTGTTTTCTCTCTGGTTTCTTTCACACAGCATTATTTTTGCAAAATACATCCATACAGTTACCAGTATTGCTCACTATCAATGTTGTAGAGCACTGCATAATGTCAGTATGTCATAATTACTTTTTCATGCTACTATTGATGGACATTTGGAATGTTTCCAGTTTGTGTTTATTATGAATACTCATATAAATACTCATGTATATATCTTTCAGTGCACAAGTGCACACATTTCAATTCATGATACACTTGAGAGTAGAACTTCTGGGTTACAGGTAGTAACTATATTCATCTTAGTAGATAATATCAAAGTTTTCCAAACTGGCTGTATCAATTTACACTCTCACCAGCAGTGTGTTTTCAGTTGTACTACATCCTAAACAACATTGATATTACCAGTCCTTTTAATTGTAATTATTTTTAATTGTATCAAGTGACCTCTCTTTGCACTTTTAATATGCATTCACTGAGTATTGACCATTTGGATATCCTCTTTGGTGAAGTGCCTATACAAGGTCCTTGTCAATTTTTCTACTGGATTTTTTTTTCTTATTGATTTGTAGAATTTTTTACACATTCCAAATATCAGCCCTTTGTTGTAATATATGTTGCAAAACTCTCCCACTCTGTGCTTTGTTTTTTCATTCTCTTGGTGTCTTTTGATGAACAGTTCTTAATTTTAATACAGACTAAATTATCAGTCCTATCTTTTATGATTAGTGATTTTTGTGTATTTTTCAGAAATTTTTCTTTAACTTAAGATCATAAAGGTATTTTCCTATATTGTCTTTTAAAAACTTTATTGTTTGGCCTTTCTTATTTAGATCTACAATCTATTAGGAATTATAACCTACTTGCTCATGATGATAGGTAGGTTTCATTTTTTTCTTTAATGTGAATATTCAGTTGACCCAACGCAACTTATTAAAAAGATGGCCTGGTAAAATGAGTGTGTGCTACTCTTCAACTTTTTGGAAGAGCTGAAGAAGTAATGGTGTTAATTCTTCTTTAAATGTTTGGTAGAATTTACCCATGAAGCCATCTGCTGCTGGTATATTCTTATTACTAATTCTATACCCTTCCTCATTACTGATCTCTTCAGATTCCCTATTTCTTCATGATTCTGTCTTATCAGTATGTTTCTAAGAATTTATCCATTTCTTCTACATTGTCCAATTTGTTGGCATATAACTGTTCATACCACGTTCTCATGATCCTTTGTATTTCTAAGGTATCAGTTTAATGTCTCTTAGATTTATAATTTTATTGAGTCCTCTCTTTTCTCTTGGTGAGTCTAGCTAAAGTTTTGTCAATTTTGGTTATCTTAAAAAAAAAACCTTAGTTTTATTGAGCTTTTCTATTGAGTTTTCTTTTCTTTTTTTGTCTCTGTTTAATTTATTTATTTCTTCTCCAATCATTGTTATCTTTTTCCTTCTGTTATATTAGGCTTAGTTTATTCTTCTTTTTCTAGTTCCTGGAGGTGCAAAGTTTAGTTGCTTGTATGAGAGCTTTCTTTTTTTCTTAATGTTTGTATTTATAACTATAAATTTCCTTCTCAGAACTGCTTTTGCAATATCCCATAAATTTTGTTATGTTGTTTCCATTTTCGCTTGTTTCAAGATATATCCATTACCCTTTTGATTTCTTCTGATTCATTGGTTTTTCAAGAATGTCTTGTTTCATCCCCAAGTATTTGTGAATTTTCCAATTTTCATCCTATTTATTGATCTCTATTTTCATACCATTGAGGTCAGAAAAGATACCTGATATGATTTCATTCTTTTTAAATCTGTATTTTTCAAGGAAGCTCTCCACTTTGATAAACTGGCATAAAAAAATTCAAATTTATTGGCAGTCTGCATGAATACTCCTGATGTCCCTTTCATTCCTAATATTGTGGACATGTGTCTTCTTTCATTATAATCAGTATCACCAGTAGTCCTTCAAATCCATAGATCTATTTAAAAGACTAATTTTTTATTTATTAATCCACTCTACTGAGTATTTCTTTCATTTCTTTTTCACTAACTTTTCATTAATTTTGCTCATATCTTTATAATTTATCACAGTCTACCTTTTGAGTTTAACTTATCTATATTTTGGAATGATTAGGACACTTTTTTAAATAACTCTGCCTTGTCTTACTAGATAAAGCTATAAACTTTACTCTAATCATGGCACTATTTGCATCTCAGAATTATTTTTGTAGTAAGATTTGTATTGAATTACAGCATATGGAGAAGTGTACAAGTGCATGTGTTTACTTCTACATATTTACCAAAGTACATGCAGTTACATTGGCACTCCTTCTAGTGACTTCTAAAATTGTAACTTCGTGTGTATTTGCAATTTCTATAAATGGAATCATATAGTATGAACCTTTCTGTGTCCAGCTGGTTTTACTCTAAATTAAGTTTATGAAATTTATGCATGTTTTGTGTGTAGCAATAGTTTTACTCTCATTGTCATGGAGCATATCATTGGAAAAAATATACTATAATTTGTTATTCTACTGCTGATGAACATGAGTATTTCTACTTTTGGGGTATTACAAAAACTGTTATAAACACTCCTAGTCAGGTCTCTTGATGATTATGTGTGCAAATTTTTATTGGATATATATTTAAGCATGGTGTTTCTTTTCCTGTCTTCTGGAAATGGATATTAAAATCATTAAATTTCAACTTTCTTTTTTATTATGTTCATTTAAAGCCATTCATTTCTCAACTCATGGCTTTACTATTGTCTACAAGTTTTGATATGTCGTATTTTTACCATTATTCAATTCAACATATTTTCTTCTTTCAATTGTTATTTCTTTCACTGTAGTTATTTTGAAAAGTATTCTTGGTTTCCACAACATATAGTTTTTCTCTAGATATCCTTTTGTTACTAAATTCTAGGTTTCCCCTACTAGAGAGAAAACATGCTCTATATAATTTCAAATTATAAAAATATATTTAAACTATTTTACAGTCCAGCAAAATGTCAACTTTGGTAATGGTCTATGGATACATGAAATACATATTCTTCAGTGTGCTATATATGTCAACTAAGTCACATTTATTCAAATGTGATTCAAATCGCCTCTGTCTGTTCAATCATTTTTGACTCTCTGTTCTACCAATTACAGAAGAAGAATTTGAAAATCTCCCCATATGATTATGGACTTGTATATTTTTCCTTTTTGTTTTGTTGGATTTTATCTGAAATATTCTGAGTTTACTTCTTTGGGTGTATACAAATTTCAAATTGCTATATCATAATGAATTGAACCTGTTCTCATTATAGAATATCCCTATTTATCTCTCATAATTTTGCCTTAAGGCCTTGATGTTAATATAACTGCAAGAACACTCTTTCACTAAGTGTTTGCACAGAATAGTTTTCCATCATTTTATTTCTAAAGTTTGTACCTCCTTGATTCTTACACTGCTAAAATTCAATATGTTAAATGTTTTCTTAAATCATTATGAAAACCCCTATCTTTCCATTGGAAAAATTAGACCATTTATATTGAAAATAATTACTGATATATGTGGGTCTAATTACTAAGTGATTTATATTTGTTCTGTTGACTCCCATATTCCCATCACCCTTTTCTTTAATCTGTTGCATCAGTAATTTCATTATTTCATTTCTCCCTCACATGTTTGTAATTCTGAATTATTTTAGTGGTTATGCAAATTATAAACAGGCATCCTTAATTTATGAAGCATAATACTAATTAATGTACTATCTTCAAACTGGAAAAATCAATGTGGGTAAAACATTCTAATGACCTTTCCTCAATCCTCAGTTATACTTTTTAATTGACTAACTTATATTTTTCCTATGTTGCTTTATAATATTTTATTTGAAAAAGGAAAAATAATGAATTTAAAGTAGCAGGCACCAGACCAGGAAATTTTACAAATACAGAATCATTTAAAAGGTCCCAACACTCAGTATTACTGTGCTGCTATTTTGATTTTAAAGATGAGTAAACTTAAACAAAAAGAGGTAATTGTGAATAAGAGAGCCAGGGTTTTAGTCTCTGTTTTCCAAGGCCAAGTTTACTTTTCCTTCCATTGCTCTGTAGTTACTGCCCAGAAATAGGAGGATGTGACCTGTAAGGTCCTAGTAAAGGAGAAGAAAAAAGTTGGAGGACTGATGCTATCTGATTTCAAAACTTACTCTAAAGCTACAGTAATTAAGAGACAGTTGTATTGGTGAGCCCACTGGCTGCTTCCCTGCGAACCTTTGTACTCATGCTTCTGGGATACTTGTCCATGACCTTCTGACCTACAGCAGCATCTCGACAGACTCTGCTCTAAATGAATTGCCTGGTTCAAGCCCTTCTTATCCCTCATGTAAAATAATCCCTTTAAGGCAATCCATAGTTCCAGAAGGATGTAACTGTTTGCATGAACATATCTATGTCTGTGAAAGACCTATACTCTGAAAACTACAAGACACTCCTAAGAAAAATTAAAGAAGACACTAACAAATGGAAATGCATCCCATGCTCTTGGCTAGGTAGAATAAATAATGTCAAAATGGCTATACTACCTAAAGCAATCTATAGATTTAATGCAATCCCTATCAAAATACCAACAGCTTTCTTCAATAAACTAGAACAAATAATTCTAAAATTCATATGGAACCAGAAAAGACCCTGAATAGCCAAAGCAATCCTGAGAAGGAGGAATAAAACAGGGGGAATTACGCTCCCTGACTTCAAGCTCTACTACAAAGCCACAGTAATCAAGACAATTTGATATTGGCACAAAAACAGACCCACAGACCAGTGGAACAGAATAGAAAATCCAAACATTAACCCAAACATATACAGTCAATTAATATTTGATAAAGGAGCCTTGGATATACAATGTGGAGATGACAGCCTCTTCAGCAGCTGGTGTTGGAAAAACTGGACAGCTACATGTAAGAGAATGAAACTGGACTACTATCTAACCTCATACACAAAAGTAAACTCAAAATGGATCAAAAACCTGAATGTAAGTCATGAAACCATAAAACTCTTAGAAAAAAACATAGGCAAAAATTTCTTGGACATAAACATGAGCGACTTCTTTATGAACATATCTCCCCAAGCAAGGAAAACAAAAGCAAAAATGAACAAGTGGGACTATATCAAGCTGAAAAGCTTCTGTTCAGCAAAGGACACCATCAGTAGAACAAAAAGACATCCTACAGTATGGGAGAATATATTCATAAATGATGTATCCGATAAGGGGTTGACATCCAAAATATATAAAGAACTCACGCACCTCAACAAACATAAAGTAAATAATCCAATTAAGAAATGGGTAGAGGACATGAATAGACGCTTCCCCAAGGAAGAAACTCAGATGGCCAATAGGCACATGAAAAGATGCTCCACATCACTAATCATCAGAGAAATGCAGATTAAAACCACAATGACATCACCTCACACCGGTGAGGATGGCCAACATCCAAAACACAAACAACAAATGTTGGCGAGGATGTGGAGAAAAGGGAACCCTCCTACACTGCTGGTGGGAATGCAAATTGGTTCAACCATTGTGGAAAGCAGTATGGAGGTTCCTCAAAAAACTCAAAATAGAAATACCATTTGACCCAGGAATTCCACTCCTAGGAATTTACCCTAAGAATCCAGCAGTCCAGTTTGAAAAAGACATATGCACCCCTATGTTTATTGCAGCACTATTTACAATAGCCAAGAAATGGAAGCAACTGAAGTGTCCATCAGTAGATGAATGGATAAAGAAGATGTGGTACATATATACAATGGAATATTATTCAGCCATAAGAAGAAAACAAATACTACCATTTGCAGCAACATGGATGGAGCTAGAGAGTATTATGCTCAGTGAAATACACCAAGCCCAAAAAGACAAGTACCAAATGATTTCACTCATATGTGGAGTATAAGAACAAAGAAGAAACTGAAGGAACAAAACAGCAGCAGACTCACAGAACCCAAGAACGGACTAATAGTTACCAAAGGGAAAGGGACTGGGGAGGATGGGTGGGAAGGGAGGGACAAGGGGGAAAAAGGGGCATTACGATTAGCAGATGTAATGTTGGGGGGGCACGGGGAGGGCTGTACAACTCAGAGAAGACAAGTAGTGACTCTATAGCATCTCACTACGCTGATGGACAGTGACTGTAATGGGGTTGGTGGGGGGGACCTGATGAAGGGGGTAGTTTAATCACCATAATATTGCACATGTAATTGTAGATTAATGATACCAAAATAAACTATAAAAAAAAGATATCTATGTCACATTGTAAAGTATGTGCCAAAACTAAACTAGATTGGTAGTTTCCTAGGGCAGGAGGACGCATGTATTGGCAGGGATAGAGGAATAAGGAGTGACTGCTAATGGGTAAACAGTTTGAGAAGTGATGAAATTGTTCTAAATGTAGATTCTGGTATTGGTTGCATGAACTTGTGAATCACTGAACTGTATAGTCTAAATGGGTAAATTTTATGGTATATGAATAGTATCTGAATAAAAATATTTTTTAAACTCATTTATGTATACTCTGTTTTACCTCCTTGAGTATACATCTACTGTTGTTCTGATATTTAGGTCCTAAGAACTTCGTTCATTCATTCAATAAATATTTACTGAATGCCTCCTAGTTGACAGATGCCATGCTGGGCACAAGGGATATAAAGAGAACAAGGAAACCATGGCCCCACCTTCATATCTTACAATCTCATAAAAAAATAGACTGAACAAGTGATAATAAAGAGACTGAAATGGGTGTTCTGATAGGTGGTATACAGAGAGCTATGCCCAATCCACCAGCAGTCACTGCAGGTGCTACCATGGTGGTTCCCACAGCAGATCACAAATGCAGAGAGGCTGTTCTCATTCACATTCACAATTCAGGCTCTGTTTCTTATTCTCTCCTCAGGTCTTGGCAACCTCACTTCCAACACCTGGACATCTGTGCCACCACCAGAGAGCTGATGTGTCCAGAAGAGACCCTCAGGCACAGTTTTTTCTACAGCTGATCCATAACTCCTGACATTCCACAAAGTCTTAGATTTTCCCCCATGCAAATCCCCATTATTTGAGAAGAACATGTTCTCAGAAGATAACTCCCTTTCAAAAATACCCAAAAAATCAAGCTCAATATACCCGACATTGGTGCATAAGTCAAATCCCAAAGGTTTTGGCATGAGCTATTTCCACCTGGCACTCTGTTTCAAAACATAGAATTGACTTCTTTTTAAAGTACTGAAAATATATGTTCTCAATACAAACATCATGAAACAGAATCTTTCACTTCAAAGAGGATTGAGAGACCAGAGGATTCAGAAATAGAGTGATCCCAAAACAAATGCTACACTTATGAGATTTTAAGCAGTTTTCAAACACCAGCATCAAGGAGTCCCTGAGTCATTTTATTCCACTCCAATTTGTGAGGGAAACTGTAGTGAAGTTTGATGTTGCCTCTCTAGTTGTATTCAGCTGTGTGTCCTTATTTTTGCACCTTTATAGCTGCAGTTTGGGGCATTTTTGTTTGTTTCCTCTTTATTGGCTTCTTCTCAGCTGGAAGAAATCAGTAAAGAGATGCTTAACAAAATCCTCAATAAATTAATCACAGTCCATCTAAGCCACTCTTATAGTCTGATTTGCCCAACATGAGTATAGGATTGTTTAGGCATTAAAGTATATTAAAGATACAGCTGTATTGTGGTGGGAAAACGCCTGGAACTGGGGTCAAAAGACCTATGGTTGAGTGACCTTGGCAAGGCACTGCTCTCTCGAGGCCTCAGCGAAAGAGTGTAGCAATCTGTAAAACACTGTGCAAAATGCAAGGTTTTGTCCTGAAGGTATTTTAGTACCTCAGAATATTTTGATATTTCATGCTAATTTTCTATACATGGTGTTATATACACAGAATAATCAATATTCACATTTGAAATTATGCTGCTAGATCGCAAAGATTGCCCCCTCTGTGACCCCAAAACTTTGCTCTGCTCCTCTATTACCCTTGTCAGTTCAGTCACTTCCTTCCGCTGCCTGCTGCCTTCTCCCTTCCACACCCATTTGCACTTAGGCTGTCGCCCCTGCCAGCTATGCCTTTCCTCTTCGTCACCCATCTCTTCCCCATTTATACCTGAGTCCAAACCTGCCTCATCCGTGACACCTTGCTAAGCTTCTCTAACAATACAGTTCTTTTCTTTTTCTAACTCCCTGTGACAAACATACCCCCCGACACACACACACACACGCACGCACATGCATGCACATACATACACACACTCTTCTCAAGCCGCCTCGGGTTTGTGTCTGGCCCTCCAACCGCAGCAGGTTAGGCTGCTGCTTGGAGGTGGGTAGAGAGCATGCGTGAAGGTCAGCTGGAATGAGATTATGAAAGATCTTGAATTCCAGGCCTCTCTAAACACCTATTAAAAGATTTCAAGCATAAGAGTGGCACGTGAGGGCTGTGTTCAGGGAGACCCAAGAATCTGGAGACCAGGAGGCTGCTGCAGTAATGTAGGCAAGGCTGATGAGGACAGAACCCTGTGAAGGGGGAGAGAGGCTAACCCGAGAAAGGCCAGGCGAGGCTTTTGATGATGTCCTGTGTGGTCATCTTCCCTTGAAACCTGCTGCTGAGTGTTCTGTCTCAGAAACTGAGGCCATCCTCCTCTCTCAGTCACAGGAGGACAGAAATCCAGGAGCCCTCCTGAACACCTCCTTGTCCCTCACTCCACATCCCACCAAATCACTAAGTTACACCAATTCGGCCTCCTAGACTGCATCCTCCACATCTCTCCAAGCACTTGCCACTACCTGGAACCAGGCCTTTGATGTCTCTGGCCTGGATTACTCCTATCTGGAATCCCTCCTCCAAGCCTGTCCTTCCAATTCACCCTCCAGCCCTGTCAGATGGCTCTAGCCACAGTGCTGCTCTGATCCTTTCAGGATCCATCATGATAACATTAATTCCAATTACCATAATATAGCTGATAATATCCACTGTGATCTGGCCCTTTGCCAGTTCTCCAGATTCCTCCCCTGTGCCTCCATGTCCTTGCCGCCCAAACTTGTCACAGTCCTCAACACGATCTCCATGCCTTTCTGCATGCATTCTTTTTCCCCTTCCCTCTTTTCTCCTTCTCAAAATTATTATTCTTTAAGTGTCAAGGAAACACTCATCTTTGGTTACAGATCTTCCAATGTCCCTTCCCTGTGCTTGCAGAGCACCGTTATGGTGCCTGCCAACATCACAAAACACAATAAATTGTAATTATCTTTATTTAACACCATTTGACTCAGTTCCTTGAGGACAAAGACTAGGATTTTCATTCTATTATCCTTAGCAGCTATCACAATGTCAAGGCACATAACTGACATGTTACAAATGTTGAACAGATCAATAAATCAGTGATTGTGACATGACACTCCCCAAATGGAAAGATGGAAAACAAGCCTAATGCATAAAGCCCCGATGTTCATATCCTGACTCAGGTCCAGGTTCATGCCTAACTCAGGGCTGGGCCTTAATTAAAGGTAAGGACTCCTGCTAAGATCAATGACTTGGAAGCACATTAGAGCTGGTGTTTGTCAAGCTTAACTTATTAACTCAGCAGCACTGCTGATTTTGAAGAAGGATCCAAAGTGCTGGGTGAGCTTGATTCACTTGTCACTCTTGCGTAGCAGCAAAGTAACTGGGCTTATTATCAGAAAACCTCAGTCCATTATTGATTCTGCCTTTCACTAGCCTGTAAAAGAAGCATCTCATTTTGTGACTAAGTTTCATCATCTTCAAATGGAAAGGATAATCAGCCCCAGCTTACAGAACTGACATAAAGTTTAAACAAGATAAGGTACACAAAGTGCCTATGATGGTGGCTGGCTCCAAATACTAAATGGAAATTACAATAATTATTACTATCATGTGAGAGATCCAGGTACAGTAAATACTATGCATGTGTTTGTTTTCAAGGAGTGCGGACAGCTCCAGGAACATTAAATTCTCATGATCCTAATTCTGCAGAGGATCCTAGCTCAGGCTTAACTCACATTAGAGACTCACTTTGACTGGTTGGTGATCAGTGTACATGTACACTGTACAGAGATATACATGTACAGAGAATGGAGGATATACATGTACAGAGAACGGAGGATTTCAAAAACTGAATGCTGTTCTCATCCCTACTAGCCATCAGTTATAGAGTAATGACTATATGCCAGATGCCATACATGCATTCACTTCTGCATTTAATCTTGTCCACAATTGCAGAAGACAGATGTTATTATCCCCATGTTACAGATGAGGAAAGTAATGTTCCAAGAACTTAAGCGATGTGCCCAAAGTCGCATAAAAGTGGCAAAATCAAGACTTGAAACATTTAAGTTGCTTGTGCATGATCACGAAACCACTATACAGCAGCTCAAGCACTGAGACTCCTATCTTCTGATGCTACACTTTCCTACAATGGAATAAGTACCATCTGGCCAGACAGAAGACTACAGAAATAATAAAGAGAGAACTGCTTCTTCTCAAACCTAGTGTTATAAATTACATGAAACCTCCTCCTGATGGAGTACTTATACAAACTATACTTATGTGAGAAAAAGACTGTAACACATTATATATAAATTGTTCCCAACTTCCTCCTAGTTTTATAAGAAATTAATATATGCAAAACCATAAGTTTGCCAAAAAGCACACCTGGGATTGAAGGAATCTGCTCATAGATCATGAAGCTGTAATATTTTTAAAAGGGGTTTTATTAACTCAGATGATGGGACTTTATTCAAGACTATAGAGATTTGGATGAAAATGTAAACATGTGTTAAATGCAGTTTGTGGTCCATCTTGTATTAAGTGAACTGAAAAATCTAATATTCAAAAACAGCAACTATTCCATTTGTTTGAGAAATTTATCAAGTATTTACTGTGCTGCCTACTGTCCTAGGCAGTTGCAATCCAGAAATGAATAAGACGTGGCTACACCCTCAAGGGGTTTCTGGCCCAAAAGAGGAAACTGACCTATAATCAAGTGAGTATAATAAATTGCTAATTTTGCCTCTGTTGTCATGCTAGAAAGAGGTATACCATGCATGGAACAGTCAATGTTACACAAAGATACAAAGAGATTTCAGAAAATAAATGGCACTTATGCTCAACCTTGGAAAGGTGCACATATTACCAGGAGAACAGGAGCGTATAGGTGGCTGTCTGTGAGTCAAAGGGCTTTATAGCCTCTTCTGTCCTGGGAAGTTCAAAGGGTGTCATGGAACTAAAGTTTAGGGGACAAGAGAAGCAGATAAACTATTAAGAGCCTGAACTATGCAGTAGCAGGGAAGATAGACAGATGCCACTTCATGGATGTCAAGAATATAGGGTTTTAAACCTATCTACATGTGAAAGTAAAAGAGAAAACGTTTCGTGCTTTGATGGTTGAGATTATCAATAACAGATTGAGAAAAAGGAGGAGGATTACCGGAAGGGACATCAAGTTCTGTCTTTGATGATGGGCTTAAGAATCTAAGTAACATCCATATGGGAGGGGAAGTAGGCAGCCAGATAAGTGAAACAGTATCTCAGAAAAAAGGTCCAGTCTGGAGATACAGGGTAAGGATAAATCACATATGGGTGGTTGATAAAAATCGCATGAATGAATAGCTTTGTCCAGAGAGGGTAGATAGAGTGAGAAAAGACAGAGTACTAGGTACCAACATTTAAGATACGGCCTAACAGTCAGGAAGAGAAAAGAAACCCCAGGAGACAACAGGAGGAAAGGTCTGTAGGTAAAGGAAACCAAGAGAAAATGATTTCTTAAAAGCCAAGGGACGAAATAGTTTAAAGAATAAGGAGGAAGCAGGTAGCAGCTCCAAATGCACAGCAAGCTCAAGGAGGAAAAGGCCAGGAAGGGAAAGCAAAGCCCCCAGAAGAGAATTAAAAATACCATTTAACAGACAAAAGATGATGAGAATCTGCATTAAGACAAGAATGATGGGATGATGAGAATGGAAGAGGCATTAAGAATTCATGACATGTCATGCCTACTTAGTGATGTGAGGGTTAAGTAAAGGAAAGTCAAAGATCACCTCACCAAAGTTCCCAGCTTGTGTGACAAACGCACCAAAATAAGGAACAGAGAAGACGGGAGTCTGGCAACAAAGAACATGAGTGAAATTTTTGGTGATTTCATGCTTTAAGTGCCTGTGGTACATCCAGGGTAGAATCCCCAAGATTAAAAAAGGGAAAGGCATAAATCATGTTGAAAAGACAGTGAGTGGCTGGACAGATGCACCACTGGTCTAATGTGGGCAAAGAAAGAACTGAAGTCATGAGGAGGAAAACACTGGAAGAAAAGACAAAGGAAAAGAAACGTTAACCTCAAGGAGGGCATGAAGAGCTGGAAGGATAAGAGCATTATTGTAGTTTCACACTTTCAGGAGTTTAAGTGGTGCCTGCGATAACTACCATACGATTTGGGGAGTGAAAGAGAAAATTACTGGAGTCCATGGAATCAGGAAGATTTGAGACTAATACGAATTGTTCACTTGGGTATGGAAATTATCTAGAATGACAGTAGCAGTTGGAAGAGGAGTAAAAATAATGTCCAGGAGTAAAAGTCCTTGACAGCTCAAAGGAGTAGCAGGAGTTCCAGAAAGAGGAATAGATTAGATTAGATTAGATTAGATTAGATTAGATTAGATTAGATTAGAT
>JAQQAC010006904.1:28344396-28354808 GCA_029783875.1 Phataginus tricuspis | reverse complement strand
ATTTCACTCATTTGTGGAGTATTAAAAAAACAAAGCAAAACTGAAGGACAAAACAGCAGCCGACTCACAGACTCCAAGAAGGGACTAGTGATTACCAAAGGGGAGGGGTTTGGAAGGGAAGATGCAGAGGGAGGGGCACTGTAATTCAGTCACAATGTAGGTAGGTCACGGGAAAGGCAGGACAGCATCTTACTACGCTGATGGACAGTGACTGCAGTTGGAGGGTGAGGACTTGATAATATGTGTGAATGTTGAAACCACAATGTTGTTCATGTGAAACCTTCATAAGAATTGTATATCAATGATACTTTAATAAAAAAAAAGAATAACATTGAATTTCTTTTGTTTATTAAAATACTTGTTTGCTCAGGATTCCTGAGATAATTTTGTCTTCTATTAACTTGATTTAGATGGTTAGTAAGGAAGTGAGATATTTCATTTAAATTTGATTAGTGTTCTCTTTAAGGTTTGTTCAATATGTAAAGGAGTATTGTTCTTTCAAATGTACCTTATATTCCATAAATCCAAATGTAAGTAAATATCCTATTTTAATTAGAAAGATAAAGTGAGAGCAATTCCCTGTCATTCCTAGGTTTAAAATACTTTTCTTAAAGTAAATTTCACTTGAGAAGTGAAATCTGGAGCACTCTGCCTTGAAAACACAAGTAATATAAAATTTTCCCAATTATTCTGCCATCTCAAATGTATTAACTAGACACATTTGACATTGTCATGATATATGATTCCAACTAGAACTATTAACATATCAGAATTTGTTACAACATTTCCAGCTTGGCAGTGTTTTCCTTTCTTTTTACCTTCCTATCAAAGCAACATAGCATTAACCTCTACATAAAAATTCATTCTGTTTTACCTGCATCGTTGAAACACTAGTACAAAGAATTGTTCTTTCTTGTAACAGTTATTTTCCAGTGCTTGGAGAAAACTTCTGGGACCTGACATACACTATCTCTCTTCCTTTTGGTAAACTTTAGAATTGGCTTAACACAAAACTGAAGTTATAAGTGTATTACTTGCCTAGGAGGTAGGATATACAAAGAAAAGTATTGGCTTTCATGTCAGACACATGGAGAGTCTAAGCCTCAGCTCCTCCACATATAAACTTTGTGGCCCTGAATAAGCCTTAATTTCCACATTTTTAGACTACAGTTAATAAAACTTACAGAGAAGTGTTATTATTAAAGGATATAACATTTATAAATAATCTAATACAAATAATAGTTCACATACACAGTGTACCTTCAAGAAATGGAAAAATAAAACAAAGGTATTGAAAAAAGGCATTCACTAAACTGGAAACATTAGTCAGACTATGCTGCTAGTTTTTATTACCTTTTCCTAAGTGTGAAATAAATTAGTCAGAAGAAGGGAGTGAATAACTGGGGGGGTTGTCCATATTCTTGAATCATTCATTCCATAGCGATTGCACAAGCCTCCTAGGAGCCAGGCATCATGCAAGACACACAGACACAGTGATGACAGTGTCCTCATGAAGCTTATAAGTGCATAATAAGTAGAAGGAACAGAAAACGATGAGTGAGAGTGACTCATTGGACTTCCACCAAAAAGAGACCCTGAGATAAGGATTTGGATACAAGTAATTTATCTGGTATGTGGTCCCAGAAACAAGGTGAGGGAGTAGGGAAGTGAGAAAAACAATAAAGAAAGCCTTGAATAATACTGTATTATATATTTGAAATTTGCTAAGGCAGTAAATCTAAAGTGTTCTCACTATACGTACACACACACACACACACAAAAGTAAATACGTAAGGTGATGGATGTGATAAATAGTTTGACTGTGGTAATCATTTCATAATACATTCAAAACATCACATTGTACACCTTAGATATATACAAATTTTATTTGTCAATTACCTTTTAATAAAGCTGGGGGATTCGGACCCCACCCCCAAAAAAAGAATGCCTGAGTTACCATGTGGGCAACTGGGGATAAACCCCACTGTAGACCCTGGAGAGACACTGTAGCACATACCTTGGAATTGTTTCACTGACAGGGAAGAAAGTTGGGGTTTGTATCTACCAAATCCTGCCCCTGATTGGTTGAGGGCTGCCCCTTACTAACTCTAGCACTTCAGCCTGCCCACTCATAGCCAAGCAAACTCTTGTGGCCTGAGAAAACCTTCCTGCAGAGAGACCCAATCAAGCTATCTCTCCATGTACAGGAAACTGTCCAGCAAAGCTGAGGATGACTTCTGAGGTGGGATGAGCAGAAAGACATAGGTGGGGTCCAACAGCATGTCCTATAGTTGGGTTGCCACTGAAGACAGGGTGGCATATAAAGCCCTTTCTGAGCAGTAGAAGTGCGATAAGGAAGTGAACCATGCAAAAATCTAGTGTAGAGCATTCCAAGCAAAGGGAAAACAAATTAAAAGACCCTGAGGCAGAAGCGAACTTGGCATGTTCATGAAAGCTTCCCCGGTTGGAATAAAATGAGCAAAGACAGAGTGCTAGGAGGTAGAGGTCAGAGATCTGCCAGGAGCCAGATCATACAGGACCTTGTGAGTGATAGCAGAGTTTGCATATTATTCTAGATGAGATAAAAATCCACTGCAGGAGTGTTAAGCAAAAGAGTGATGTAAATCAACTTACAATTTTAAATTTAAATTCTGACTTCTACATGGAAAATGGACTACAGAGAGGTCAGAGTATAAGGAGGAAGACCAGGTAGGAGGTTTAGTACCACTGGAAATGGTGAAGAAGAGATATATTTCATACAGTACACACAAAAGACCTTTCTAATAAAAAGGTTCGAGTTCTATGACTAAAATATAGACATATAACTAAAAGCCAAAAGAAGAATGTTTTGGTTGTTGAGAAGCTGAAGAAATAGCCCCATTTGTGATGGAAGTTCTCTAACTGCCTGTCACCAGCACTGTTGGGAAGACAAGAAATACGAAATGGCAGATTCACACCACAGTGAGATAGCCATCTCTCCAGACCAATGGCAAAGAGAACTGCCTTGTGCTTAAAGTGAGAGACCCTGGAGATAAACCAGCCAATGAAGGTGTCCATTCCCAACAGGCACCAGGGAAGAAATAGGGACAAAAATGGTCTGCCCTGGAGGAGAGGAATATGTTTCCACTGACATTGATTAGAATTGCTGGTCCATGGTGATAATAAAAAGCAGACAACTTTCAGTCAGTTTTATTATTGTTTGTATATTCCTACAGCACACACCTTTATTGTCTGCACTAGGGGTGAACCACTCACATCACACTTCCACCCTGATAGTCACTGCCAGCACCCAGAAAATGGAATAAGTATAATTTAGATGGTAAGAATAGTTAACATTTATTAAATGCTAACAGGGTGCCAGAAACTCTGTTTCACATTTTTATAAACAATATCTAATACATTATTTAATTAATTCTTAATAATAACACTAAGTAAAAGATCCTGTTACTATTCGTATTTCACAAATGAGAAATCTAAGGTCAGGAGAGTTTAAGAACTCGACCAAGATCATACAATCACCAAATGGTAGGGCCATGGATTCAAATCATGTCTAACTCCAAAACACAAGATCTTAACTGCTATCCATTTAATTTAGAAAAAATACAGCATTTTTTTTTACATGTGTAGATTAAAAAGTCAGTTTAACTTTCCACAAGGAAGCCTAACCATGCGGTTACATTTATGTTGCTGAGGCATGAGTTTAATTACATGCACTAAGGGTCTTACAGGTGAGACAACATGGTTATGCTCATGAGTGAGCCTGGTCTCAACCAATGTCCCCATACCTAGGAGAGGATGGCCATCTTCACTCATCATGGTGAGTATATTGTGTGAAATGTGAAAATTAATAAAGGGAAACCTCGCTACAGTGGAATGGGGAGGTTAGCAGGGGGAGCCATGCCACTCCACATCAGTTACAGGAAGAACTGTCAATTTCAGATGCCAATATAAGAATCCTCAACATGAAAGAAACATCAGTTACAAACCCCAGAAGGGTAAAGATGTACTGCACCTCCTACAAGAAATGGACTGCCCTTGTAACTCAGCCAATGAGAAACTCTTCATCACCCTTAATTGCTTCTTTACAACAGACTTTCATTCAAAACAAGCCCTCCCAACTTCCTCCTTCTCTCCATAAAGTAACGTTAGTCTCCTTTGTTGGACCTGCCTATGGTTTTGTCATAGCTTGAAAATCCTGAATTGCAATTCTCTGCTGCACCTGGAAAAACTCATTTTTGCTAGTAAAATAACTGCCTTTTATTTTTAAGATTAACGTGCCAACTTTTGCTTCTTTGTGGGGAAAAAATGGACTCTCAAAGAAGACAACCACTTACATGGTTGACAAAATGAAAAAGTTAAAAATATCCACTTGATACTTTACCAGAAAATGGAAGTTCTAAGTGCCTTAAAGAATGTCCAACACCACATCTGAGTGTTCACATGGAGGGCAGGAACAATTGTGGCTAACCCTCTGAAATTTGGAGACATAAAGTAAGAGGTAAGGCTAAGGAGCCAAGAAACAGAGCTATACACTCTCTGCTGTTTCTGACATAAGAAATGTGAGTTCGCTTTTCTCTCTGCAGCACTCTTCCCCTCCCCAGCCAAATTCCTGTGACTTCCTCTCTGTGGGTGGAGTAGCTCATGTCATTGTTCAAAGTCCCAGAAACTAACAAGGGCCACTGTAGGTTAATACAGTAGCAACCTGGCACTGGGCTGCTTTCTGTAGCTGCGTGATAAAATAACACAGGCAAGGTCTGGCCAGTCAGAGGATTCTGGCTCTCTCTCTCTCACCTCCTCCATACATTCAGCAGATCAGGTAAGTTTAGCCAAAGTCTACACCGCTCACAGCCCATGCAGCCAGCCGGAGAGCTGAGGAGAGCCTTGCCCGGGTCTCATTGCTGATCCAAAACTCCCTACTTAAACTTCACCAGAGGTTTACATTAGAAAATCAGGTACTTAGACAGCTAATGACAAAACGGCACTCTGCTTCCCAATCTTCTATAATCTCCTGTGGGTACAACCCCCTGGGGAGCCTCACAGGAGAGGAAACAATTGGCAGTGCAAGATTCATGACGTAATACCATCAACATCCACTCCAAGCTAAAAAGCCAAAGTGACAGGCTGTTTCCGAGTTACTACCAACTGCTGTATATTAGTGACAATTACTGCTTATGATAAACCAACAGAAATAAGTGTGTGGTGAGGCAACCATGTCATCTCTCATGCACCTGGAGTATAATACCTGTCATCACAGTGGTGACGCGAGGGACTGGGTTTCCCTCTGCTCCAATGATCTTGTGGTCATGGTTTCATCTGCTGGAGAAAAAGGTTCCCTGTCATTTCAGTAGGACAGCTTTATAAGCCTTCAGAGTTCTGAAGGATGATGCTGGGCATTTTTCTATCACCCTTTGATCTTAAAAGGGTCTGAAGTGCTTTTTCCCAGAGTAAACATAAGGAAACACACAAGTGATGAGAAAAGGGGACCCTTTCTGTGCAATCTTAAGTAGTAGATAAACTGGTTATGTACTTGGGCCCTGTACTTCGGTGACTGAGTTCAAAATCTGGGCTCTGTCACCTGCAAGCTGTAAAATTTTGGATGGACAGCGGCTGGGCCTCGTTATCTTGTTTCTCCAAGTTTCATTCCTCAGTTATAAAGTGAACACAATAATAACTTAACAGTATAAAGAGTAAATGAGATTATACTTCATACAAAGCCTGACCAAAAGTGGCTGCTCACAAACATTGGTTTATTACTAACAACAGATTTGCTCCAGATCTTAGGGGAGAGCCTCACTTCCCATTCTTTACCTTGGCACAATGGTTCCTTAAATTTACACAATATCTAAGTAGCCAGAAAAGTCCTTCTACAAGTTGAGGGGAAAGAGGACTAGAAGGCCACTTGGTCTATTCCTAGAAAAGACCTCTGGTCTGCCTCAGCTGTCACAGAAGGACTCCTCATGGTCGTGTGGTTCACCTCAGCTTGCCAGGAGGAATGTATGCACTGGGACTTGGAACCAGACTTCAGCTAATGATTACAAACATCCCTGCCACCAAGCATTCACCTGACCTTGTTCTCCACGTGGCACTTCAGAGCCCTGAATTGGGGATCCGGTATCTCAGGCAATTGACATCTTGAATTTCCATCTACCAACATAATCCATCCACTTAAGCCATGTTATAGGACTGACAGTTGAACACTATGATCTTCCTTTCCCAGGGATAAGGAATCGCAGACTCAGAGAAGTTACTATGTACCCAGATCACACCATCAGGACCTTGAGATTCAAGCTCAGGTCTTCTGACTTCCTTCCCTGGCTGCTCATCCACGCAAGACGCACGTTAAGGAGGCTGAGGCTCCGTCCAAGCCAAAGGCAATTCCATGCGCCCTGACAAAGCCACTCTAACTCTGCATGTTTTTTTTAATGACCATAAACAAACAAAGATGAGATTATCTTTAAGTTTAAATAAATCAGATTTTAACACCCTTGAACTAAAACATTAAAACAGCGTTTAGCTCAAATATTTATATTTATATTAGTTAGAAAGTCTATTTATGAGCCAAATCAGAGCAGCAGGGCTCAGTGACAGAAGCAGCATAATTGGCCTCCTCTTCCCTTTTTATGGGTTTCCATTTCCTCATCATCCAGCCAGAGTCCATTTCTCCTCCTCCCCAGAGAAGAACTGAATGATGAGCATTTCAGCAAAGACTTTTCACATTTTTGCTGTTTCTCTGGGCATTTTCTGCCATTTTTGCAGGTTCTGCACCATTGAAAGCAGAAGCCCCATAGGTCATAGAAACACGGTCAAGGGCATGTGATGTTTGCTCAAAAGTGGACCCGATTTAACACGTTAATAGAAATAGATAGAACTATACAATTATGGAAATGTCCTAGGGAACAGTACGATGATTCTGAAAAGCAATAGCATTTTCATTTCTGATACTTTTTTTTTTTATAATTTACTTTGGTATCATTAATCTACAATTACATGTGCAATATTATGGTTCTTAAACAACCGTGTTCATCAGGTTCCCCCCCACCAACCCCATTACAGTCACTGTCCATCAACATGGTGAGATGCTATAGAATCACTACTTGTCTTCTCTGAGTTGTACAGCCATCCCCATGCCCCCCCAACATTACATCTGCTAATCATATAATGCCCCTTTTTCCCCCTTATCCCTCCCTTCCCACCCATCTTCCCCAGTCCCTTTCCCTTTGGTAACTATTAGTCCGTTCTTGGGTTCTGTGAGTCTGCTGCTGTTTTGTTCCTTCAGTTTTTTTCTTTGTTCTTCTACTCCACATATGAGTGAAATCATTTGATACTTCTCTTTTTTGGCTTGGCTTATTTCACTGAGCATAATACCCTCTAACTTCATCCATATTGTTGCAAATGGTAGGATTTGTGTTCTTCTTACAGCTGAACAATATTCCATTGTGTATATGTACCACATCTTCTTTCTCCATCTACTGATGGGCACTTAGGTTGCTTCCATTTCTTGGCTATTGTAAATAGTGCTGCAATAAACATAGGGGTGCATCTGTCTTTTTCAAATTGGGCTGCTGCAGTCTTAGGGTAAATTCCTAGGAGTGGGATTCCTGGGTCAAATGGTATTTCTATTTTGAGTTTTTTGAGGACTCTCCATACTGCTTTCCACAATGGTTGAACTAATTTGCATTCCCACTAGCAGTGTAGGAGGGTTCCCTTTTCTCCACATCCTCGCCAACATTTGTTGTTGTTTGTACTTTGGGTGTTGGCCATCCTCATTGGTGTGAGGTGATATCTCATTGTGGTTTTAATCTGCATTTCTCTGATAATTAGTGATGTGGAGCATCTTTTCATGTGCCTGTTGGCCATCTGAGTTTCTTCTTTGGAGAAGTGTCTGTTCATGTCCTCTGCCCATTTCTTAATTGGATCATTTGCATTTTGTTTGCTGAGGTACGTGAGTTCTTTATATATTTTGGATGTCAACCCCTTATCAGATACATCATTTATGAATATATTCTCCCATACTGTAGGATGTCTTTTAGTTCTACTAATGGTGTCCTTTGCTGTACAGAAGCTTTTCAGCTTGATATAGTCCCACTTGTTCATTTTTGCTTTTGTTTTCCTTGCTCGGGGAGATATGTTCGTAAAGAAGTCACTCATGTTTATGTCCAAGAGATTTTTGCCTATGTTGTTTTCTAAGAGTTTTATGGTTTCATGCCTTACATTCAGGTTTTTGATCCATTTTGAGTTTACTTTTGTGTATGGGGTTAGACAATAGTCCAGTTTCATTCTTTTACATGTAGCTGACCATTTTTTCCAACACCAGCTGCTGAAGAGGCTGTCATCTCCCTATTGTATATCCAAGGCTCCTACATCAAACATTAATTGACTGTATATGTTTGGGTTAATGTTTGGATTTTCTATTCTGTTCCACTGGTCTGTTAGTCTGTTTTTGTGCCAATACCAAATTGTCTTGATTACTGTACCTCTGTAGTAGAACCTGAAGTCAGGGAGCGTAATTCCCCATTTTATTCCTCCTTCTCAGGATTGCTTTGGCTATTAGGGGTCTTTTGTGGTTCCATATGAATTTAGAATGATTTGTTCCAGTTCATTGAAGAAAGCTGTTCGTATTTTGATAGGGATTGCGTTGAATCTGTAGATTGCTTTATGTAGTATAGCCATTTTGACAATATTTAGTCTACCTAAACAAGAGCATGGGATGCATTTCCATTTGTTAGTGTTCTCTTTAATTTCTCTTAGGAGTGTCTTGTAGTTTTCAGAGTACAGGTCTTTCACTTCCTTCGTTAGGTTTATTCCTAGGTATTTTATTCTTTTTGATGCAATTGTGAATGGAATTGTGTCTCTGATTTCTCTTTCTGTTAGTTCATCGTTAGTGTATAGGAAAGCAACAGATTTCTGTGTGTTAATTTTGTATCCTGCAACTTTGCTGAATTCAGATATTAGTTCTAGTAGCTTTGGAGTGGATTATTTAGGGTTTTTAATGTACAATATCATGTCATCTGCAAATAGTGACAATTTGACTTCTTCTTTACCAATCTGGATGCCTCGTATGTCTTTGTTTTGTCTGATTGCTGTGGCTAGGACCTCCAGTACTATGTTGAATAACAGTGGACAGAGCGGGCATCCCTGTCTTGTTCCCAATCTTAGATGAAAAGCTTTCAGCTTCTCACTATTAAGTATGATGCTAGCTGTGGGTTTGTCATATATGGCCTTTATGATGTTGAGGTACTTGCCGTCTATGCCCATTTTGTTGAGTGTTTTAATCATGAATGGATGCTGAATTTTGTCAAATGATTTTTCAGCATCTATGGAGATGATCATGTGGTTTTTTTTGATGTGGTGGATGATGATGATGGATTTTCGAATGTTGTACCATCCTTGCATCCCTAGGATGAATCCCACTTGATCATGGCGTATGATCCTCTTGATGTATTTTTGAATTTGGTTTGCTAATATTTTGTTGAGTATTTTTGCATCTATGTTCATCGGGGATATTGGTCTGTAGTTTTCTTTTTTGGCGAGGTCTTTGCCAGGTTTTGGTATTAGAGTGATGCTGGCTTCATAGAATGAGTTTGGAAGTATTCCCTCCTCTTCTGTGTTTTGGAAAACTTTAAGGAGAATGGGTGTTATTTCCTCTCTATATGTCTGGTAGAATTCAGAGGTGAATCCATCTGGTCCAGGGGTTTTGTTCTTGGGTAGTTTTTTGATTCCTGATTTAATTTCATTGCTGGTGATTGGTCTGTTTAGTTTTTCTGTTTCTTGCTTGGTCAGTCTTGGAAGGTTGTATTTTTCTAAGAAGTTGTCCATTTCTTCTAGGTTTTCCAGCTTGTTAGCATATAAATTTTCATAATATTCTCTTATAATTCTTTGTAATTCTGTGGGGTCCGTCGTTATTATTCCTTTCTCATTTGTGATTCTGTTTATGTGTGTAGATTCTCTTTTTCTCTTAATGAGTCTGGCTAGGGGTTTATCTATTTTGTTTCTTTTGCCAAAGAACCAGCTCTGGGTTTCATTGACTTTTTCTATTGTTTTATTCTTCTCAATTTTATTTATTTATTCTCTGATCTTTTTTATGTCCCTCCTTCTGGTGACTTTGGGCCTCCTTTGTTCTTCTTTGTCCAATTTCAGTAATTGTGTCTTTAGACTATTCATTTGGGAATGTTCTTCCTTCTTCAAATAGGCCTGGATTGCAATATACTTTCCTCTTAGAATTGCCTTTGCTGCATCCCACAGAAGTTGTGGCTTTGTGTTATTGTTGTCATTAGTCTCCATATATTCTTTGATTTCTGTTTTGATTTGGTCATTAACCCATTGACTAATTAAGAGAATGTTGTTAAGTCTCCATGTATTTGTGAGCCTTTTTGTTTTCTTTCTAAAATTTATTTCTAGTTTTATACCTTTGT
>JAQQAC010006904.1:28264231-28343996 GCA_029783875.1 Phataginus tricuspis | reverse complement strand
TTACATTCAGGTTTTTGATCCATTTTGAGTTTACTTTTGTGTATGGGGTTAGACAATAGTCCAGTTTCATTCTTTTACATGTAGCTGACCATTTTTTCCAACACCAGCTGCTGAAGAGGCTGTCATCTCCCTATTGTATATCCAAGGCTCCTACATCAAATATTAATTGACTGTATATGTTTGGGTTAATGTTTGGATTTTCTATTCTGTTCCACTGGTCTGTTAGTCTGTTTTTGTGCCAATACCAAATTGTCTTGATTACTGTACCTCTGTAGTAGAACCTGAAGTCAGGGAGCATAATTCCCCATTTTATTCCTCCTTCTCAGGATTGCTTTGGCTATTAGGGGTCTTTTGTGGTTCCATATGAATTTAGAATGATTTGTTCCAGTTCATTGAAGAAAGCTGTTCGTATTTTGATAGGGATTGCGTTGAATCTGTAGATTGCTTTACATAGTATAGCCATTTTGACAATATTTAGTCTACCTAAACAAGAGCATGGGATGCATTTCCATTTGTTAGTGTTCTCTTTAATTTCTCTTAGGAGTGTCTTGTAGTTTTCAGAGTACAGGTCTTTCACTTCCTTCGTTAGGTTTATTCCTAGGTATTTTATTCTTTTTGATGCAATTGTGAATGGAATTGTGTCTCTGATTTCTCTTTCTGTTAGTTCATCGTTAGTGTATAGGAAAGCAACAGATTTCTGTGTGTTAATTTTGTATCCTGCAACTTTGCTGAATTCAGATATTAGTTCTAGTAGCTTTGCAGTGGATTATTTAGGGTTTTTAATGTACAATATCATGTCATCTGCAAATAGTGACAATTTGACTTCTTCTTTACCAATCTGGATGCCTCGTATGTCTTTGTTTTGTCTGATTGCTGTGGCTAGGACCTCCAGTACTATGTTGAATAACAGTGGACAGAGCGGGCATCCCTGTCTTGTTCCCAATCTTAGATGAAAAGCTTTCAGCTTCTCACTATTAAGTATGATGCTAGCTGTGGGTTTGTCATATATGGCCTTTATGATGTTGAGGTACTTGCCGTCTATGCCCATTTTGTTGAGTGTTTTAATCATGAATGGATGCTGAATTTTGTCAAATGATTTTTCAGCATCTATGGAGATGATCATGTGGTTTTTTTTGATGTGGTGGATGATGATGATGGATTTTCGAATGTTGTACCATCCTTGCATCCCTAGGATGAATCCCACTTGATCATGGCGTATGATCCTCTTGATGTATTTTTGAATTTGGTTTGCTAATATTTTGTTGAGTATTTTTGCATCTATGTTCATCGGGGATATTGGTCTGTAGTTTTCTTTTTTGGCGAGGTCTTTGCCAGGTTTTGGTATTAGAGTGATGCTGGCTTCATAGAATGAGTTTGGAAGTATTCCCTCCTCTTCTGTGTTTTGGAAAACTTTAAGGAGAATGGGTGTTATTTCCTCTCTATATGTCTGGTAGAATTCAGAGGTGAATCCATCTGGTCCAGGGGTTTTGTTCTTGGGTAGTTTTTTGATTCCTGATTTAATTTCATTGCTGGTGATTGGTCTGTTTAGTTTTTCTGTTTCTTGCTTGGTCAGTCTTGGAAGGTTGTATTTTTCTAAGAAGTTGTCCATTTCTTCTAGGTTTTCCAGCTTGTTAGCATATAAATTTTCATAATATTCTCTTATAATTCTTTGTAATTCTGTGGGGTCCGTCGTTATTATTCCTTTCTCATTTGTGATTCTGTTTATGTGTGTAGATTCTCTTTTTCTCTTAATGAGTCTGGCTAGGGGTTTATCTATTTTGTTTCTTTTGCCAAAGAACCAGCTCTGGGTTTCATTGACTTTTTCTATTGTTTTATTCTTCTCAATTTTATTTATTTATTCTCTGATCTTTTTTATGTCCCTCCTTCTGGTGACTTTGGGCCTCCTTTGTTCTTCTTTGTCCAATTTCAGTAATTGTGTCTTTAGACTATTCATTTGGGAATGTTCTTCCTTCTTCAAATAGGCCTGGATTGCAATATACTTTCCTCTTAGAATTGCCTTTGCTGCATCCCACAGAAGTTGTGGCTTTGTGTTATTGTTGTCATTAGTCTCCATATATTCTTTGATTTCTGTTTTGATTTGGTCATTAACCCATTGACTAATTAAGAGAATGTTGTTAAGTCTCCATGTATTTGTGAGCCTTTTTGTTTTCTTTCTAAAATTTATTTCTAGTTTTATACCTTTGTGATCTGAGAAGTTGGTTGGTAGGATTTCAATATTTTTGAATTTACTGAGGTTCTTTTTGTGGCCTAGTATGTGGTCTATTCTGGAAAATTTTCCATGTGCACTTGAGAAGAATATGTATCCTGTTGCTTTTGGGTGTTGAGTTCTGTAGATGTCTGTTAGGTCCATCTGTTCTAGTGTGTTGTTCAGTGCCTCTGTGTCTTTACTTATTTTCTGTCTGGTTGATCTATCCTTTGGAGTGAGTGCTGCGTTGAAGTCTCCTAAAATGAATGCATTGCTTTCTGTTTCCTCCTTTAATTCTGTTAGTATTTGTTTCACATATGCCAGCGCTCCTGTGTGGAGTGCATATATATTTATAATGGTTATATCCTCTTGTTGGACTGACCCCTTTATCGTTATGTAATGTCCTTCTTTATCTCTTGCTACTTTCTTCGTTTTGAGGTCTATTTTGTCTGATACAAGTACTGCAACACCTGCTTTTTTTCACCTTATTGTTTGCATGAAATATCTTTTTCCATTCCTTCACTTTCAGTCTTTGGGTTTGAGGTGAGTCTCTTGTAAGCAGCATATAGATGGGTCTTGCTTTTTTATTCATTCTATTACTCTGTGTCTTTTGGTTGGTGCATTCAGTCCATTTACATTTAGGGTGATTATCGATAGATATGTACTTATTGCCATTGCTGACTTTAGATTCGTGGTTACCAAAGTTTCAAGGGTTGCTTCTTTACTATCTAACAATCTCACTTAACTTCCTTGGTAATTTATTGTAAACACAGTCTGATGTTTCTTTATTTCTCTCCCTTCTTATTCTTCCTCCTCCATTCTTTATATACTAGGTATTTTATTCTTTGCCTTTAGTTAGTATTTGGATGGTCTGCTTTCTTTGCTATGATTTTATTTTCTCTGGTGACATCTTTTTAGCCTTAGGAGTGCTTCCCTCTAGAGCAGTCCATTTAACATATCCTGTAGAGGTGGTTTATGGGAGGCAAACTCTCTCAGCTTTCGCTTGTCTGGAAATTGTTTAATCCCGTCATATTTAAATGATAATCATGCTGGATACAATATTCTTGGTTCGAGGCACTTCTGTTTCATTACATTAAATGTATCATGCCATTCTCTTCTGGCCTTTAAGGTTTCTGTTGAGAAGTCTAATGATAGTCTGATGGGTTTTCCTTTGTAGGTGATCTTTTTTCTCTCTCTAGCTGCCTTTAATACTCTGTCCTTATCTTTGATCTTTGCCATTTTAATTATTATGTGTCTTGGTGTTGTCTTCCTTGGGTCCCTTGTGTTGGGAGGTCTGTGGGCTTCTGTGGACTGCGAGACTATTTCCTTCCCCAGCATGGGGAAGTTTTCAGCAATTATTTCTTCAAAGATACTTTCCATCCCTTTTTCTCTCTTCCCTCCTCTGGTACTCCTATAATGTGAATATTGTTCCGTTTGGATTGGTCACACAGTTCTCTTAATATTCTTTCATTCCTAGAGATCCTTTATCTCTCTCTGCCTCAGCTTCTCTGTATTCCTCTTCTCTGATTTCTATTCCATTAACAGTCTCTTGCATCTCATCCAGTCTGCTGCTAAGCCTGTTGATCGCTTGTCTCATTTCTGCATTGTCTTTTCTCACTTCCTCCCTCAGCTCTTGCATATTTCTCTGTAGATCCATCAGTATCATTATGACTTTTATTCTGAATTCTTTTTCAGAAAGATTGTGCATTTCCATCCCTTCAGACTCCCTCTCTGGTGTCTGGGTCTGTATAAGCTTTGTTTTTACCATTTTCCTCTGTCTTTTAAAGATGATAGAAGTGGTTGCTGGTAGGTGCCACGTATGTCAGCTGGGCTCTTTAAGACTTTTAAAAAAAAGAAAAAAAAAGGGAAAGAAAAGAGAAAAAAAAAGACGCCCGCCAGGAGTAGATTCTGTGAGGATGCTGTGATGGCCCTGTAGCTCCACTATTCTGCAGCCGCAGCCACGCCCCTCTGCAGGGCCCTTTGTAGCTCTGGCCAGGGCAGGAACGAATGGGACGCTGCTGATCTCTGTGGGAAGTTTTAGTGCGGCTACTTTTTCTCACTCTCCAGCCAAGGGGTCCGAAATTCCCCAGGACTCCCAGCCTGGTGGGCTGAGTGCACTGGGATGATCCTGCTCCTCCATTGGGCCCCTGTCTCTTTAAGACCGCTAAAAAAAGCACGCGCTTTTCTTTTGTCCTGGGGAGCCAGCTTTGAGGACCCGGTGTGTTCCCCGACTCAGATCCTGCACCCTCTGTCTCTCCAATCTCCGATATACCGCGCGATGTGTGTCAGTGCTCCTGGCGCAGATCACCAGGGCTAGTTACTTTGCGGGCCTGTACTTCCACTTCCTCCCGGCTCTGAATCCTCTCCTCCTGCTGGTGCGCTGGGGTGGGGGAGTGCTTGGGTCCCTCCGGGATGCGGCTCCGTATCTTACCCGCCTTGCTGGGTGCTGAGTCCTCTCAGGTGTAGATGCAGGCTGGGTGCTGTCCTGTATCTTCTGGTCTCTCTTTTAGGAATAGTTGTATTTGTCGTATTTTCATAAATATATATGGTTTGGGGAGGAGATTTCCGCCACCCTGCTCATGCTGCCATCTTCCCAGAACTCCATTTCTGATCCTTTCTAATCCTCTGTTCTTTGAGACCCAGCTTCCTAACATCTGCTTATAAAGCCCCTGCTGAACACCTGGTCAAAGGGACCACCCTCCTTCTGGCAGAGTCTTCCTGCTTATTTGTCTTGCCTGGAACCAGGCAGGCCTCCCATAGTTTGCCTGCCCATAGTTAAGTGCCCAATAAATCCATATTGAAATATATACACAAGAATAAATATAGTGGGAAAAAATCAGATTTGTGAGTGTACAACTGGCAAATTTGCTAAATTGCTAAGACTGGGATTCCTGGGGTTCAAGTTCTGACTTTATACTCACTGGGATCTTAGAACTTTGTATGTTTTTATAACATATCATTCACTTACTATTTCAGCAAGCATAAATTAAGTTTGCAGTTTTTAACAGGAGCTGTGGCAAGAAGACTCAAGAACACAAAACTGAAGAAATAAAGGAGCAAAGTTCCTGATGTTGGTGTTCACCCTTTATGGTTGGTGCCAGGTGGGGAGCAGAAATGGTGAAGAAGAGATGTAAATAAACATGACAGTGTGGCAAACCCTAAACAGAATGATCTGTAAGATGCTATAGGATTACAAAGAAAGAAGCATTTCACACTCCCTGGGGAGGCCAAGAAAGCCTTCACAGAAGAAATAAAGTGGGCCCAAAGGATGAATAGCATTTTTAAGAAAGACAAGGAGTCATAGGGTATATTCCATGTGCAAAAAAGGGGTGGCACCTTAGACAAGGGTATTGCACTTCCGTGTGACTCGAGCTTGGGGCACGAAGGAGAAGGGCAAGAAGGAAGACTAGAGAAGTGGGCAGGGAGCAAATCATGACATATCTTCCAGAAGTGAGACTGTAATAATGAGCCACTGGAAGGGTTAAATGGTGCCTCACAACTGCTGGTGTGCTGGTGTATAGAATGCATGCATATGTTATGCTGTTGGCACCAGATCTGTCCCAGGAGAGCCATTCACAGAAGGGGAACAGGGGAACACTGATAAGCAAGAGTCACTGGTTGGGCAGTCCACGTCATGCAACACAGAAGAGAGTCTGGCCTTTGAGGCAAAGGGTGGGTGTGGAGTCAGACCCTAGACATGCAGTGCAAATGAAGAGAACCAGAGCACAGAGACATGGAGAGAAGCAGCATGTGGGGATGGAAACGGAGGAAGGCTGGTAGCCAAGGACCAAAGCAACCAATCAGCCTTCTTCCTTCATAGCCCACCTTCAAAGGCAGCTTAGCCAAGCCTTCCAGACCATTCCAAACCAGACCCACAAGAAAGCACTACTATCCACCACCTGGGAATTGCATGTAAAACATAAAAAGGAAGTCAGAAACTGTGTGAGACCATTGCAGTTCATGTCCAGGATCTCCATGGCACAGTTCAAATCCAGATCTAGTCCTGAATCCCATTCTGTAGCTCATGTCTCAGTTCACTGACCCCTCACTGACCCATCAATATCTAAAATAGCCCCTCCTCATACCTAAGCTATTCTCTGGGGATTTGTCATTATCCCCATAGCACTCAATAGTATCTGAAGTTATTTGGTTTATTTTTTTACTTCTATATTTTCTGTCTCTTCCCACTAGAATGCCGACCACATCTGTTGACTATTCCCAGGACCAAGAAACCCTCTAGGCCTGTGAAAGTACTCAGTGAGTATGTAACTAAGAGTTCAGAAGCATCTTCGTTCTCTAGCAATACTTTTAATGAAGCAAAACCATAGACAAGCATTTGGCAATGTCAAATTTTCTTTCTATTTGCAGGAAAATTACTTCCACTAAATTTCTCAAGCTGGAGATAAGAGAGCATCTACTTTCCCAACCTGTTGCTTCAAATGACGTATCAAATGAAGAAAGCTGCCACTTTGGTCATTTGTTGTCTGAGCACTGTATTATCATAAGATCCATTCATTCACTAACTCCAAGAATGATCAGCTCCTAGAATATACTAGCCTTTGGGACATACACAAAACAAGAATGAGTAGATAAATACTAAGCAAGAACAAACTGTGGCCAGTATCGAGGAGATTCAGGGATAGGAAAGGTAACTTTATAGCCACTGGGAAGACTTGAAAAGGTCAGATCCTGGAAAAGAACAAAATATTTTAAAGGCAGTCTAATCTTCAATCAGCCCAAATTTGAAAGAGGAAGAAAAAAAGAGAGAAAATTAAAATAGAGTAAGATAAAAGGTAAGGTAAAAGAGTTACATAGTTTATCATGGAAACACACAAAAGAGGGTAATTGTCAGATGGTGCTTGATAAGGGTCTGAGTTCTTCTTCAGGGATGAGGAGTGGCTCACCTGCCAGAGGAGTGACCATGAGAACCTCAGGAAGGTGACAGCTGCATCCAGGCACTCGACGTGGCCCTGTGCATTCAGAGCCACAGGGAATTCAGAGCACTTAGAACCTAACTTACAGGAGGAAGCCCAATGGGTGAGGCTGGAAAGGGAGGCAGGCTGATCACAAAGGATGTTTATGCCACATTATGGAGTCAGAAGAAGAGAGAACCAGAAAAGCAAAATTACAAAATCAAAAAGTAGACCAAGGACCATTAGGGGAAGGAGAAGAAGACAGCATGGTGGAAGCAACCTCATCTGGAAGGAAAGTGGAAACTTGATCATGCCAGGCTGCAGAGCCTAGACCTTCTTCTCTAAGCAGGGAACCTACTGCAAGAGGGTTCAACTTTCTTATTGCCTCTGTAGCTGCATGATAATATGGGCTTGATTTGTTAATGACGTTGAGACATTTGAATTATTTTGCTTTTGGCATCACTGTAACAAAAAATATAGTTATGATATCTTTATAGCCACTTATTTCTCCACTGAAATTATTTCCTTGGAGTTTTTTTTCCAAAGGTGGAATAAGGTAGTTAAAAGACTTAAGCAGTTTTATAGCTCTTATCACATGGAACTGTCTTATGCTCAATAGGTAGAAACTATTTTTTTCCCTTAGCAAGAATGTACTTATTTCTCTGAATCTTAATTACCATTGAGATTTACCGTTGAGATTTATTTTGTTAAATAAGGCATTTAATGATACTTTAACTCATTGTTATATATTAATGATGAAGAATAAAAAGAACAGATTTTTCAATATGACAATATTTTCTACTTTTTAAACTGAAGCATGTTTATGCTGAGGGAAGACTATGAATGGGTGTTTCAGGAGAGGGCCTGGGAAATCAGACACACAGAGCACTCTATTATCCCCAGCCATGGTCAGTGCCTGTACCTAGGCATCAATCAATGGGTGTCAAATTGATAAATGAATAAAAAGAAATCTGTGGTTAGAAGACCTAGAAATCAAATTTCACTATTTTATGTGACTGTGATCTTTGATACATTACTAAACTGTTTTAAGGCTCACTTTCCTTGTAAGTCATTTAGAATAGAGTTTCTCAGACTTAAATGTGTATATAATCACCTGGGGGTCTTGTTACAATTCAGATTCTGACTCAGTAGGTCTGAGGCTGTGTTTCTAATAAGCTCTGGGTGATGTCAACACTGCTGGTATGAAGACCATACTTTGAGTTGGAAGGTTTAGAAGATCTGATGTTTGGTAAGCTGTTAAGCATTAAGTAAAAGTTAGTTGCTGCTGTATATTCAGTAAATAAGTTCTTATCAGTTATGATTGCCATATATCCAATTTCCTATCTTTCAGTTTCTTTTACAATTTCTTCTATTAAATTTTGGCTTGCAAAAATATATCTTACATCTAAAGCTGACATAAATATACTATTCCACTTCCTTCTAGATTTTTGCAGGCTTTAAAAAGAAATATTCAACTATTTTACCCTCTTGAAAATTATCTTAGTGTATAGAATAAAGAATGAATTAAATTTAATATATTTTGTACTGGCATTCAACTGCCCAGTAGGACATTTAATAATAATTAGTTTTCTCAAAGCCACAATAGAGTGCTGTGCTAACCCCTAAAAAATCAAATTAGTTTTCTCAATATTATAATAATTTTGTTCGATCTTGAAGTGCTAGATGTATCTAGTCTCTAACAAATATTTCTAAACCTCTACTAAAATAATTTAAATATATTTGAATTCATTATATGTTCAACTCCATATCATATGCTTTTGATAATTGTTATTTTCTCAAAAGTTTTAAAATATTACACAGCAATGACATTGTCACTACCTTAAAAAAAATCTTGATACTTTTGCCCACTCTTACATAGGATTTACTTTTCAAATGTTTTACATCCATGAAATATTCTACAAAGGTTATAATATTGCACTAGGTATAAAAGTGAACTAGGGGATAGTACCATCTTTACAATAATTAGTACCACCTGCCAGGAAAGAGGAATATCCTTTCATTCATATCTTCTTTTGCTTTTCCAATTGGGGCTACATAATTTGTTTCTATGAAAAAAAAAACTATTGTGTTACAGGAAAAAATAAAGTATAAATATAGAACTAAGGCAATGTGGGGATGGGGGCATTAACCTGTTTCATCAAAAGCAATTTTTTCAGTAATTTCCAAGCTCTATATTAAGAGGAAATAAGTAGGAATGCAATTGATTGCTTCAGATTTGTGATATATCCTGTATCTCCTGTCTTATCGCTATAATAATTTTGGTTGAAATGTTAGGGGTATAACAGAGATGCCAGGAAATGACTTGTTCGATTCCTATAATCATTTCTTTCAGTCACTGAAAACACTTTGTTGAGTGCCAGGTATGTGCTGGACACATTGGACACATGCTATTCTCTGCTACACACAAAAGATGCAAAAACAAATAACAACAAAAAGCAGCCTTTTTAATTGTCCAGAACCTGCAAGGAAAACACATCAGCAAACCAGTAATCAAAAGCACAGGATGGTAAGAAGAGTTCATTGTTCAGTATAGGATGTAATATATTTTCTGCAGGAAAGAGACTAACAGTATATTGGAGCAGCATCTGCAGGAAAAAGACTACAAGCTGTTTTAATACCAGTTAATTTATTATACAAAGCAAGTGGATTCTGAGGGGCACCAGCAGTGAGCCACCCAGATGCCCCTACAATCAGGCACTCATCTTCCCAGCCGTTGGAAGTGCTGGCTACTAAAAGCTCACTGGTGAATCCCTCCACTAAAATGAGCTGCCTCACCGAAGGTTATATCCCCTCTCCAGCTACCCACCTGCCCACACAATGACTCAATGATGCAGAGTGCAGAAGCCACAACGTGAGACATCTCTGAAGGACCTCCCCCTCTCCAGAGCTTCAGGTAGTGACCAAGGCCTCTACTGTAACCAGTATCCGTGCAACTTCTCCCTCCACTTAATTCTGCTTTCTTACTCCCTTACCCCCTGGTCCTACAGGCAAACATCCATCCCAGAGTCTCTTTCCAGGAATCTCACCTATGTTGGTTATTTATTGCTTGTGACATCCCTTTGACTGAGGAACCTTCTTTATTCTGGTTTGATCTCCCTGCCTCTGACACTTACTTGAACCTGAAGTTGGTGCCCTTCTAATTACCTTCTCTTCTTTCTTGCTTGTACTCTACCCCATCACCTACAGTTGATTTTCTCCCCAATTACACCCATGTCCAGTAAGTGGCTGAGGCAAGATTCAGACCCAAAGACATATGATTTCAATATTTCATTCTGTCCCCTTTACCATGCTGCCACTCAAGTAGCAATTTGCATCTGTGCTTATAACAAGCATTTGTCTGCCACGTTACAGCTGATAGAGCACTGATATCTCACTGCTCGGCCAATGCTCAGTAACGTTAGCTGCATGGCATATGACCTTTGTTGTCAATATCACTACGGTTTACACCTTCTGGAAATAGCTGACATGTCGGAAACCACTTCTAACTACAAATTTACTTCAAGAGAAATGTCATTAAAATCCAGAAATCATAAATAACAATAGTCAAGTTGGTGGCGTCATACAGACCCCAAAACTCCCCATGCTGCCTGAACTTCTGTCCATAGCTGCCCTTCGCTTCACGGAGAGGGCTGAGGAGACAGGCAGCCTCTTGGTCACTTTCCCAGCTTTAGGCACCATCTAGATTGCTCCTCACACGGGTCTCCTTGCTCCCTCTCTGTACCATGGGCTCAGCGGTGCACACGGGTCCCTGGGTCATTTTGGAATCTGTTGCTCTCCCTTCATACTCATGAAATAAACAGGGAGTAATAGCCATCCCTTTCCCTTCTGCTGCCACCCTGCTGTTCTCAGCTCATTACCATCTTCTTCCTCCGCACCTGTTCCTCTTCTCTAGACAGTCACCTCAGGCTTCCTTCGGTGTGGTTTTTCCTAATAAGATTTTCAGCTTCTCCATCCACATGCCTGAATTACAGCCACATCATACTCTACCCAATGCTCAGAAAAACCCTCCAAGGTGGCTGGTGTGGGATTATTGCCACGCTGACCAGCACTGAAGGGAAGAACTAAGTCAGTGACTTAGTAAAACCACATCGTCATTAAATCACAGAACAAGAGCCTGAGGATAGATTTTCTAGCTTGAGGTCTTTTGACCCGACCACTGTGACACCCTGACACACAACAGCAGCGACAGCCATAAAAACTGCGCACTATATGCTAAACACTGACCCAAGTCACTATCACCCACTAGCTCATTTAAGCCTCAAACAATCCTGTTTTCACAGACGAGGTAAATGGTATCGCCCAGGTCTCACCTGTGAGGAAACTGAGGCTCGGAGGAGTTACATGCAATCTGCAGCCTGGCCGCACAGTCAGAGAGTGCTGGAGCTGAGATCTGACCCAAGCCTAGGTGACTGCTCTACCATGGGGCAAATTTCACTATTATTCTAACAGAAGTCATTCTCAGTTGTTGGTTTTATTCGTGACATTATGTCCACAGGATGCACTATTCAAAGCCACCATGACTCATGGGGTACTTTTCTCCCATTCTCACCTGCCATTTTATAAAACTTTGTTTTATAAAAACACACTTACTTCTGTTACCCTTTTCTCAAGTATTATTGAAATACTTATTTCAGACAAATTCTCATTTGCAAACTCTTACCGATACCATAAACATAGATCATCTGCCATTATTTCAGTCCAGCAACATGTTAAAAAGAGGACTTACTGAATGTCCACCTTGCATAACTACCTTATAGTTATGTATACATAGTACACCATGTAGTACCAACAACTCTAGAAAATAGGTATCATAAACCCATTTTATAGATGAAGAAATACGGTTCTGGGAAATTTAACTCACCCAGCATCAATTTCCAAATGGCAAAGAATTCAGATTCAAATCTGCATGACTCCAAAGTAGAATTCATTTCCAACCACGTGCATCTGAGTCAAATACAACAATATACTGTGGAGAGAGCAGAGAATTACCTTTAAGCAATAATACAAAATTTCCAGACTAAGCCTTTTGCATTTTTTCAGAATTTGCGATTTTTTTTCTCCCAAGATCTCACAGGACCATTTGGACACTCTTCTCTGTGAAGCAGATGCATTTTGAATGTTAATTTTTTTTAAAAAGCCGAATACACATAACTCTGAAGTTCCAGAAAGCAGACATCAGGATTCATCTAATTTGCTAGAAAGACTATTTGTTACCTTGTGCTGAGAAAATCATGTTTACTGCGTATATTGCTTGGGGCAAGCTAAGAAGATTTCAAAGTTAATTTTCCCTCATAAATAACACATGGCCCAGCCTAAAACAGAAAAGCCTTTGCCTCAGGACTTCATTTTTGGGCTACTGACGCCATCTATTGGGCCCTGGGCAGCCAGCACCAGCGCCTGGAGTGGGAAGCAATGTTCAGAGTCCTGCACAGGCTGCGCCTGCTGTGCCTGTGGCTCTCTGGACCAGACGAGAAGGAAGTTTAACGGCGCACCAGATGTCCTCTAAAGGGATTCATTTCAAAAGGCTGCTCTTGTTTTTCTTCAAAAAAAGGATAGCTTGTTCCTAATAGAGTGGCCATAAGGTAGAGAGATCTCTCCACTGAGGACAAGTACAGTGAAGATCTGATTTTACCATGAAAATATGGACAAGATAAAAGGAGGAGCCAGAAATGAACACTTTGGCAGAGACCGCCTATGAAATCAGTAAGAGGGGAGGAGAATGCAGCATTCTGCATTGCAGCCAGTATAAACCCCGTCAGTCCTGATGGAAAGCCTGTTATCCATCAAGCAACGTGAGGTGTTTCCAGTCTTCAGGGTTCTCAACCCAGTCCCTACGTGGGAACCCTGAAATTTTATGCAAAACGGTGTTCATGTGCCCATTTTAATTTCTCAGTGGCACGTTTGTAGAGTTCATTAGTTTATCAAGGTTCCAACACATTAAAGGGTTAAAAGCCACTGACACCATTACCTCAGGAGACAAAATAAGGGATTGGATTCAGAGTTCCACAGGCTAAGTTTGAATCTCTTCTGCCACCGTTTAGCTGCATGACCTTGAACATGCACACACACTTGAATTCTCCTCTCGGTTTCCCAATTTGGGAGATGGCGATAAGCTACACCTGGGAGGAGGAGCTGCCTTGCCCAAGATGAGATACCAGGGGATCTAAGAGCTGGAGCCCCTGGGTGCCTCCCCAAGCCCAGCAACCGTTTCACTAGTTCCCATTTTCTTCAGTGGGAACCCCACTTTCTAGGTCCATCACCAACACTGAAGGATAAATAGTTCTTTAATCAGGGCCAGCTTCATGGCTTCAAATCTGTACAGCTGTGCAGGGCTCCATGCTCAGAAGAGGCCCCGCACTTGGGACTTAATGCTCTGCAGTCATCATCTTGAAAATCTTAATAATTTTTTGTCTTTGAATTTGTGTTTTCAAAGTGATGTCTGAATGAGCAATGGAGCATGGAGGGTGGGAGGGCTTGGAGCTTCAGCTAACACATGGTCCTGCCTCCTGCCACCCTTCCACTCCCCAATCCTTTCACTCCCACCCATGCCCCCAGGCTGTGTTCCCTCCTTCCCCACCTGCAATTCCCACTCTTCCAACACCAAATGCAATTGTGTATTTCTTTCCTTCATATATGTATAACAGTAACACTATTATACATAGTAATAATAGTAGTATAACTCCATTCGGGTACATGGACCTGATTCCCATGTGTGTAAGTATGTGGAAGGCAGTCTTCCCGCACATACGTACACCAAGCACTTCTCAAACACCAGCAGGGTGTTGGAGAACTCAACTCAATTCTGGTGCTATCTGCCCGGAGACAGCACCAGATTCCCAGGCTAAGGGTTCCATCCTACGAGACCGCCCTCCACCCCCCACTCCAGACACGGGTCACAAGACCCCGGCAGTTACCTGTGCTTCCGAACTACAGGCTACAGATTGGAGGTTCCCATGACCTCCCCCTTAGGTTCGATTAATTTGCTAGAGCAGCTCACAGAACTCAGGAAAACACATTTACCAGCTTAATAAAGGATTCCATAAAAGGTACAAGTGAACAGCCAGATGAAGAGAGACATAGGGCAAGGTCCCAAATAAAGCGTCTATCCTTGTGGAGCTTGGGGCCTGGCTCAGTCGCACGTGGAGGCATTCTGGTGCCCCAAGCATAGATGCTCTCTCCGACCAAGAAGCAGGTTCCAACCAAGCAGAGCAGGGCAGGTGCAGAGAGAGCGAGCTCTTCTCGTGGCTTTTGCGAGGGCTTCATTGCATAATCATGATTGACTAAATTACTGGCCATTGGCTGATTCAGCCTCCAGCCCCTGCCCTCAGGTGGGATCCCAAAGTCTCTCACTAACATGACAAAACACCTGTTTCACCTTTAAGACTCTGCAGTGTTTTCAGGATGTGGATGAAGACCAAAATACCTGGGAAATATGTATGTGGTCATATGAATGACCACATATGTATTTCTTATAACTCAGTATGTCACACCAGCCCCGCTGGCTACTGGCAGATCTCCACCCAGAGCAACAACCGCAAGTCTCAAAGCCCTATCCTTCTGTCTCCTCTCTCCTCCTCCCTTGGAGTGCCTGGGAGCAAGGGAGATGAGAATGATCCAGTGCTGGGGAGAGGCAGCGCCCATCCCTGCCACAGGCTAATACCACAGGATGTCTGGTGGGCAGTTGAGAGGGGCCGCTCGTCCACCCCAATCCCACCACCAGGCACATCCCTGCAGGGAGGCTGCACACAGAGGCTTAGGGCAGAGGGCCCAGGGGAAGAGGAGACTTCTCTGCCTCGCCAGAGCTCCACATTTTTATTTTGCATTGAGCCTCACAAATTATATAACTGGCCTTATCCTTAAAGGACAATATATGTATATTTTAATATTGAGGAATAAATGCTAATAAGCTACTATTACTTGAACTCATGCTTTAAACATCTTACTGGCAAATTTTCTGCTGGCTTTGGCACTCTGGCCTCATACTTATATATCATCACTTATTTGGGGATGAAAGTACAAACAAAATATTCAGTTGTATCAAAAAAGAGACTATAAAACACTACAGTAAAGATGTCCTATCCCATGGAACCATATGACATTTCTATTTTAAAAAATGAAGGGAGGGAAATGGGCCAGTTGGGATAATTCTAAGATTTTTACTTGCCCTTTCTATGTTACAGCTCTGTTCTGGTAGTTAGCACTGACAGGAAAGCCCACTGGGGATTACTTCATTTTACAGGTTAAACAGCTAAAAGGCTTTTGTTCTTTCTTTCTTTCTTTCCCTATTTTTCCTTAAGGAAGTAGGCTGCAAACTGTAGGTTCTGCTCTCAGCCAGAATGCTCAGTCTATTCTATTTAAGAAATAACACGCAACCATTCATTATCTCAGGAGAAACTTGAAGATTTACTCACTTTCTGTCTTCTTTCTTCCTTTTCTCCAATACACATCTGAGTGGACTTGTTCAAGCAAAATTAGAAATAAGGCAAATTGTTCTGATGGCCCCATTCTCCCAGTTCCAAATCAGTCTTTTCCACCTCAGCTCTTCATCGACGTTACCACCTACGACATTACCATGACCATTTTAAAGAAAAATATAATCATTTCACTCTTTTGTTTACAACATAGTGGCTCTCCACTGCTCAAAGAAGGTATTACTACTAACAGAACCCATTCAGCCCCTGCATTTGGAGGTCCTGGAACAGCATTATAAGGCAAACAGAATAGAGAAAACTTGATTCATTGCATTAAAACACCAAGAGAGAGAGAGAGATGCACATTCCATAGAAGATAGGCAAGTTCATACTCCAAATCTAACTCAAAGGAAGGCTTTCACAAAGACATAATAAATAATCTGCCAATTTTGTACTCTTTCCAAATCCAATGAACAAAAAGGTCAAGGGAAGAGATTTCTGATCCCATCCTTTCAAAATTAGAGGCATTTAACACCTTGGCTTTTTTTTTGAGAGAGAAAATACACTGTAAGTGTCTACTTCAGTGGGACTTAGTCCTTTGGTAGGAATACTAGAGATAACACAGGCTAATTAAAGCAATTATCTGGAATAGGAGACAGGGCCAAGAGAAACTTCTGTGCAGAGGTATGGCAAGTAAGCTATCCTGACTATAGTAGGACAAAGATAGGATGGAATAATGAGAGGACAGCAAAGGTATCAATTATAGCCATCTAGGGATGGCCCAAGGGAACTCGCTTTGGCAGTCCCGTTATAATGCTCATAATACTGTTACACTCACATGCTTAATTGTCAATCACCCCTACTAGATTGCGAACTCCTTCAGGGCACTCTGCTTACTTCTTTCTGCCCTAATGCCCATGGTAAATGTGAAGTCTCTTCTCCCAACAGTCCGTGGGGGTGGAAAGGGCTTGAGAATACAGTAGTCCTTCCTCATCTGCAGGGCATATATTCCAAGACCCCCAGTGGATGCCTGAAACCTCGGACAGCACCAAAGCCTATGTATACTATGTCTTCTCCTATACATCTGGACCTATGAGAAACTTTAATTTACAAGTGATGTACAGTAAGAGTTAACAACAATAACTAGTAATAAAATGGAACAATTATAACAATACACTTTAATGTAAGTTATGTGAATGTGGTCTCTCTCACAAATACCTTATTGTGCTGCCCTCACTCTTCTTCTTGTGATGACGTGAGATGTTAAGATGCCTCCATGATGAGATGAAGTGAGGTGAATGACACAGATGGTGACACAGCACTAACCTACCATTGACCTGCTGACTATACGTCAGAAGGAGCATCTGCTTCTGGACCATGGCTGATTGCAGATAACTGAGGATTAACTGATAGTGGAAAGCAAACCTGAGGATAAGGGGGAAAACTACTACACATCTTTAGTTGAATTCTGGGCCATTGCACTTTCTTAAGGCCAGTTACCCCTGGAGAATCAAAATCATATTAATAGTGTTCTTTCCCTTTCACACAGTTTCCTAAGTGTGTGTAATCATCCTAAAAGCAGCAGAAGTTTGCCCCTCGCACCTAGAGCACAGCCTGGTTGTGAGCTCCAGGTTAGGCCTCCTCCCCTGCTCAACATCACCTGTCATTAGGACTAGCTCCAAATAACCAAATCCTAGCACCCTCTGACTAGGAGAGAGAAAGGCTGATGACCCCAAATGGAACTTAGAAGTTTCAACCAATTCAACAGATCCACCCAAGTGCATCTTCTGTCACCTAGAGACTTGTCAATCCTGCTTAACAAGATAGCATATTTCATTGTCAGTCCGTCTCCACTGGCCTCCCCACCTGAGACAGCCTATTCTGAGCAACAGGACAAATGAGGCTTCAGTGTGGAGCTCCCTCTTTCCCATGATTTCTGCTGGAAATACTAATATAGACCAACTGTCCAATTTTCCATGATTCACACCACAATTGGGGAACATTCCACATGCCATCTGTCACTTTTTTCCTGTCAGATTTCGCACAAGGCAAAGGAAACTGATTGTGTTTTTATATATAAATTAAATTGATACCAGTAATAAAACACCTGACTGAGTTGTGCAACTTAATAAATGCAGCCTATTCGGGATAACCACAGCTGCACAAGACAGAGTGGCGGTCATCCATCAGGTGTGGCAGGCCCTGCTGCCTGCCTGCTCTCAACGTGGAGCTGATCTCAGTGGCCCATGGAGCATCTACTTCTCTCTGTCCTGTACATCTGTTTGTTTTGAAGGTCAAATACCATGGAGATGCCAGCCTGTGCAGAGGACCTTTCCTTAGTCAGGCAGTGAAGTGCAGGGGGAAAAGCCCCATTCTGGTGCCAGGCAGACTTGGGTAAGGACTCCCATCTGATTCCTAATAGTAAGGTATGCTTTGACAATTCACGCATCTTCTCTAAGCCTCAGCTTCCTCAATATGTCATATAAGTTTTGTAATACCTACCTCTGAAGATTCCTATAGGGTTGGAAATAAGAAATGTGGGGCACCTGACGTGCTATTGGTCTCTTTCCTGTCACTTCCTCAGAAACCAGTTCCACTGACTCCAGTGCTCTGACATTAGTGACTCAAGCCTCTCCTTCTCCACTTCTGCTCCTGCAGTTATAACTGACATTCTGTCCCCTTTCTGGCTTTCTCAAGGTTTCTGTTTATACACAATTTCTACTTATTCATGGCTCCTACTGCTCATGACTCCTACTGTTTCATGAAGCCTGTTTACCTGTCTGTGTTCTCTGCCTCCACTGACAATTGCAGACTCTACATCTCATATCCAAACTTCCCAGTAGAGAAGAACTTTATCATATAGTTTATCACTGTCAAAGATAATCACCCTCACCCAAATGGGGAATAACTCTTACTCCAGGCTACCACAATTTTGATACTTACCAGCCTCAATTCAAATACCTACTCTTTGTCCAGTCAATTAGGACCAGAGCCTCAGAATCAAAATTCTACCTACGCCTGGGAACCCCTAGGGCTGCTTCCATCCTAGCTGGCTGAGCTCAGCAGGCAGGCAGCACAAATTCCTCTCCAAAACATCTCTTTCCTCAGGCATTTTCATTCCAGAAAGGGCTTGTTACATCTAACAGAGAATTAATTACTGCACCAGAGATGGCACTTCTTACATAGGACTGCTCAATGCAGAAATTTCAGAGTAATCAGAGCAACAAAACACCATACCTAAACCGTGACCTTTGTAACAGGGAATTCGCGAATCATGGAAGGCGTTGTATTTATTTGCAAATGCAATCAGGCTAATATAAAATCCATTTGGAGAGTTTAGAAAGAATGCTTACAATAATACCAGGTTAACTGGGAAATTTTCAAGATGCCCCCTGAAATAACAGCTGTGCCATAGAAACTGGATATATCTGATTTACTCCGATTCTTGGTTCTGTATTTAGTAGCTCCTCCATTCAGTAGTACTTATGGATCATACTAACAAAAAGCAACTGCCAGCTGATTGTTTTAATCTCTATGGATGATGAGGGACAGTCTCAGAATAGCTTTAGTGAATGCCATGGGGTGAGCCCTGTGAAAATTTGTAAAACAATTACATTTCATGCCTGAAATTCACACCTCTAATCGTGATGTTCCACTGTTTTATTTCTTGGCAACACATCCTTAACTCATTCCCTTGCAGCATTAAAGAGTAACAAGAAGTAACAACGAAGCCAACCCTCTTTGTTTGTAAATCTGGATGAATTTCTGTTTTATTCTGTCAAGAAAGAGGTGGGGGAAAGTGGGAGGGAATCTTGGCCCAACCAGGAGATTCTTTTTTTAATGTTTGGGAACATCATACTGCACTTTATGGTAGCTTAAGGCAATTTGCATGACTTATTAAATGATGAAAAGCAAAGTAACACTGTTTTATGAATGATCATAAGTTTCAGAGGCCTCTGGGGCAATATACAGCAGCAGGAACAATCTCGTCTGTGAAATGCAGCTGAGGGCAGTTACCCAGATGTCATTCCCACAAAAGAATCAGTCCAGCGATTTCATGTCTCACACCGGCTGGAAAGACCATATCTGAGCAGCCCCGGTGTGGTGCTTTTATAATGTAGACTTCATTGAATGAAAGGAGTGAAGAGGCTTAGTAAGTACCTCCATGGTCCCCCAGGCAACAAAATCCTTTCGCTTGGAAGAATAAATTGAGATGATCTATTTAAGAGGTTGCCTCTCCAGCTAGGAGTGGACCCTTCATCTCAATTGTCTCAGTATTTAGCCTAGTGTAGATAGCCAATGAAAGCTTACTAAACTAAATGGTTCACCCTGCTCAGACATCTCTTATGGGGGGGTGCACAGAATGTTTTGAAAAATGGGAGGATTAGCTAAGGATGACTTACTGGAATGAGTCTATAGTTTCTTATATATATATTTACATTATTTTTGTACAAATATATGTTTATGATATGTATACATATGTATGTATGACTATATATCTATATACAAATATATATTTATGTATGTGTGTGTGTGTGTGTGTGAGAGAGACACATACATACACATCCACATAAATGAGAAAGACTATCCAGGGGGTTCTGGTATCACCAGAACGATAAAGAATCTATTTGAGAGTCAGCCCAAACTGTCTCTTTTTCTTTCATGATTGGTCTTCCTATGAAGACTGAGCTATACCAAATTGACCTAAGTTTGCTTAAAATTTCCATTCTCAGCCTCTCTGCAAAATACTTTTCAACCTAACTTGTTTCCTGAAGAAGAGTTGCCTGGGGCTGTGTCTTTGTTAGCTTCTCTGCTTTGGAAACTGTGTAATGGGTTGGAAAGAACAGGGCCTTGGAAGACATACAGTCAAGGACTTGTGTCCTGTGTGTTCCTAGTTACGTAACTTCTTTAAGTCTCAATTACTTCTTCTCTACAATAAGCATAATAATAGTACCTATTAGATTAGATAATGTTCGTAAAGTACTTAATAAAGTTATTGGCACATGATAAATCCTTTAAAAGCTGTAGTTATTTTGGGCATTTTTTCATACAATTTTCTCCCCTGCCATTGTGTTATGTACCATGGCGCTGAATCCCTCTCTGCTCTTTGTTCCGATAGGATGAAGTGAGCAGTTAAGCTACTTTTTCAGAGCAGTTGAACTAAAAACAAAGCCTCTCCCACGCACAAACCACCTGATATTTCTTCACTAGTATGATTAAATAAAGCTCCCATTCCTAAGCATGTAACTACTACAGACTCAACTTGCACAGCCTTATCAAATGAGATTATTAATTGTCATATAACTACTTAATTTACAGATGAGAAGGGAAGGTCTTGAACTCTGTGTGAATCTTAGAGAGAGTGAGTCCCAGATTCTCTTTTTGAATCAACCCAAACTTCAAATCCCAAGGACTGTTATCCTCCAATATTTTCTTTGGCAGATAAAAACGAGTGCCCCTTCTGCATAAAATGTGCTGGATCCTTCCTTGATGCCCCAGGTTGGATCGGCTGCCCTTCCTGTGCCCCACAAAAACCACATACCTGAGCGAGCCCATCACACATGCTGCATCAAAACTACTTATTTACTTGTCTGACACTCTCTTTCTATAATATCAACTCTTACAACCAAGCTCTACTTCAGTCAGCTCTCTGGATTAAGCATTCACCTCTATAGCCTGAACTCTGAAGCCACCCCTTTAGGACCAGTGGGCAGCTCAAATGTGTTTACACATTTTTTGCTCCCAAAAGCTAGGATGTGAGTTTGCCAAGAGCCAGTGTTCCCAAATCTTTTTCTGCTTCTTGTAGTTGATATTATAATCATGTCATTTAATTAACAATGGTATAAATCCATTAAATATGGGTGAAAAAACAAAGCTGTTAAACCAATAAAACTAAACAGAATGTTTTAAAAAGACTCAATGAAAATGAGTCATGTTTTAAACACTATTAAATTAGCAATGAGAAAAAAGATTACAAAAAATTGAGGAAAACTATAAAAATTTTAAAATATTTTGCATTTGGTTTGCTTGGCAAGTACCTAAGTTGTAGCTCCACTTTAAAGAAACAGAACTTGGAAACTGTAAGCAATGCAATGTGAATGGGGTTTATGCAAGTAAAATGACCCGGACCTACCATCAGCAGACTCATAAATACAGGTAAAGCATGAATGTACATTAAAAGATTGATGATTAAACATTCCCTTGTCTGTTACAACTTAGAATAAAATGTTTAAGGTATATATACATCGTTTTAATGGTACCTTAAGTAATTTTTCAATTAACCAAACAATAACCAATATCAATTGCATGGTCTTATATTGCCTTGGTTATACAACATATCCCAAGTCTAATATAGTGGTTGAAACATGGACTATTAGTAAATGCTGAAAGAAGGGAGGGAAGGAGAGAGGGAGGAGGGGAAGGAGGGAGGGAGGAGGGAGGGAGGAAAGAGAGAGGAAGGAAGGAAGTGAGGGAAGGGAAAGAAAGAAAGAGAAAGAGAGGAAGCAGGGATGGAAACATGGGAGGATTGAGTGGCTTTGGGTGATTTAAGTGAAAATTCAATACTTAGGGTGCCAGAGTAACAGGTCAGAAAGATGCAACACCTTGAAAATGCATCACAAGGTGAGAAGAAGAGTTTAGTTTGCCCCTTAGCCTCCTCTCAAAAAAGGTTTCAGGTTGAAACTTTCTTTTTCTTATTGGATTCATTAGATTCATTATTTAAATCAAACTCCCAAGAAATTTGAGATTCTCCTAGACTGCTGTTTCTCCTGCTTTTAATATTCATGCTCTTCCTCTAAATTTTTGCAAATTAGTCCATTGAGTGTGCAGGAAAAGATGGATTTTCACATCTCCACAGCCAGCAGAAGGTGAGAGAACAGTCTAAAACTAGCAGAAGAAGGTAATTCTGACTTGACAACTTCCAGCTCCAGATGTCTAAGGTTAGGAAGTTTCTATTTTATGCATGTTTGTTGGGATGGCCATCCTACAAAAGAACAGGAAACTAAGGAAAAATAGCATTAATTAAGCCCTACCATGTCCCAAGCTCTGTGCTAGTCCTGTACATATTAAATCCTACAGTAATCCTGTGAGGGACGCATTTCAAGTCTCATTTTACAGAGGAGAAAACAGACTCACAGAAGTCAAGCCATTTTGCTCAGGGTCACACAGGTAGACAAGGGCAGGAGATCCCTGTCCCTGCTCTCCCATCCCACCCCAACCCTGCCACCTTGCTCCCAGCCTTATTTTTGGGATACCTATGCAGTTGGAATTGGTTTGCATTAACTGCTGAGCTCACAGGAAAGTCCAGAGGTTTAAAGTTTCATCTAATCATAACTGAGAGCAGAAACCTCAAGGAAGAGACTATATTAAGTACACCCACCATCTCCATTCTCATCACAATGCAAGCAGCATAACCGTCTGGCACTCCAAATTATGTAAGGCGTGGAGGAGCACTTGCGTATGCTGGAGGGTCCTTGTACACATTTGGGTAATTAGGACTGGGATTATTCTAACCACTCATTGACCAAAGCTTTTCCTCTCACAGAAGCTTCTGCTCATGTACCTTTGGTGTGTTTTTTTAAAGTCTGCATGTAAACTGTTTCCCATGTTAAGAGTTCCACCTGGAGGAAGACAGAGAATCTGGACCACCCTCCACAGTATGAATAAAGAAGATGAAATATACAAGGCTAAATACATAAAAAATGCTCAAGAAACTGTACTAAGTATGAACTTCATGATCATATTTAATCTGCACTAACAACTCTTTAACAGAGATACTATTCTTACTCCCATTTTGTTGACAAGGTAACTGAGGTTTCAAAGCCAATAATGTTTCCAAATTCACTCAGCTATTAAGTATTGAAGTGGGAATTAAAACTCAGGTTTTACATAAATGTTCAGGCATGTTGTTTCCATACCTAATGGTCAGTGATATTAGGATTTCTGGTCAAAATCATGCTCCTGAGTAGAACAAGTGCTACCTCCCTGATCTTCTCTGAGAATCTGGGGATGTGCTTAGAGGTAACTGGCACGTTATGACAAGTTCCCTATGTCCCAGTGCAACAGAGCTCCAGATGGAATCTCCAGATGGAATCCCCAGCCAGGCCTCCTGTATCTCCCTCAGCAAAACTAATATGATAAAAGGACTGTAATCCAGAGAGAAGCAGCAGAATTATTAACTCCAGCAGCACCTCAGACAATGCTTTGCAAAGAATCCTTTCCAAATAGCCTGAAGCTGATGTTTCTTTGACAAGCACAGGCTGGAACCAGCTTCCTTATTTAGGCCTCTAAAAGAAAACTTTGTGTAACTTTTAGCATGATTTCTAAATGATATACCAGAATTATCACTAAAAACAGATTCCTCTACTAGGTCAATTCATGTGTATTCATCCAATATAGTGAATATCTGCTAAGTGCCAGCCATTTTATACCTCCTACTTCATTTGATCTTGCCTTAATGTTCATAAGAAATGAGTCCATTATGATAACTATTTTAGAGATAATGAAGCCTACATTCACTGACATTAAGTAATTAGGCCAAGGTCACACAGTCAATAAAAGCTAGTTTCAAACACTGGCTGGCTATATATTTTTTCTTCCTCCATTACCTAATTTTGTCTTTTTCTATATGACAGGAGCCAGATTGGTGTTGGGGATACAAAAATGAGTATGATATCATCCTTGTTTTCAAGGGCTTCACAGATGATGTGGGAGACAGTAGGTAAACAAAGAAAAAATAATTAAGGGTCAAACAGAAACACCAATAAAATGTAGTAGAAGCATTACAAAAATAGTAATTACTTCTAGGCACAAGGATCTGGAAGGAATCACAAAGGAAACAACTTCAACATAGATTTTCATGAATGAATAGGGTTTTGACTGATGGTGAAATAGGCAAGACCACTAAGTGACAACCCCCACTGGAATTATGAGTTGGGACTGGGCCATCAGACAGCCCTGTTGGAGAGTTCAACAGAAACCTCAGAATCATTTCTAGATATTGAAGTTGTCAGATAAATATCTAAAGAAACATATTTGTTGTCTTTAAAATATAAAACATGTATTGAAAGTAAAGCCAAGAAAAAGAGAACATTTGTTGCAAATCAAAACCACAATGTTACCCTCTCATATCTGTTAGAATGGCTAGTGTCAAAAAGACAATAGCAAATGTTGGTTAGGATGCCGAGAAAAGGGATCCCTTGTGCATTAATGGTGAAAATGTAACTTGGTACAACTGCTATGGAAAACTATGTGGAGATTCCTCAAAAAATTTTAAAAATAGTATGATCTGGTAATTGTACTTCTGCATATTTATCCAAAAAAAACCACATTAATTTGAAAAGATATATGCACACCACTGCAGCATTATTTATAATAGCCAAGATATGGAAACAACTTACGTGTCTATCAATAAAGAAAATGTGGTATATGTATACAATAGAATACTATCCAGTCATTAAAAAGAATGAAATTTTGTCATTTCTGCCACCATGAATGTATGTTAAGGGCATCATAGAAGATACAGTAAGTCAAAGAAAGACAAATACCATATGATCTCACTTATATGTGGAACCTAAAAGTAATTAAAAATTAAATAAAAAATTAAATGCCAAGCTCAAAGAAATGGATGAAAGAGGTCAAAGGTATAAATTTCAGATATAAAATGGGTAATAGGGATGTAATGTACAGCATGGTAACTATAGTTACTATTATACTGCATGTTTTGGGAACTTGCCAAGTGAATAAATCTTAAAAGTTCTCATCACAAGAAAAAAAATTGTAACTACATATAGTGATGGATGCTAACTCGAGTATTGTGGTCATCATTTTTTAATGTATACAAATATTGAATCATGTTGTATGCCCAAAGTAATATATTGTTATATGTCAATTATACCTTAATAAATTAGGTATCAAAATATTAGCATGGAATAGCAAATGTTTTCAAAAATCAAGGAAAATTAGCAAACCCAATGCTTCAATTTCTGAAGAGGTCTAAAAATAACAGCATGACTAAGCTTCTTTCTTCAAGGAATGCAAAAATCTCTTAATGTAATTCACCAAACAAAATATTCCAGGAGAAAAATATATGATCTTCTAAACATATACCAAAAACAATTTTAATTAAATTTAATATTCCTTTTTGAGTAAAACTCTCAGCAAATTAGGAATTGAAGAAAATGTCCTCAAATTAGTAAAGGATATCTTCCAAAACAAAAAACAGATAAACAAAAACAACCTTACAGCAAACATACTCAAAGGTAAAATGTTAAATGCATCCTCTTTAAAATATCAAGGATGTAAAAAAGGATGCCCACTATTGTTGTTTCTTTTTAACATTGCATTTGATCTACTGTCCAGAATAATGACACAGGGGGGGAAAAAAATATGTGTAAGCATTGCATTGAAGAAAGAAACAGAACTATTATACTCTGTAGTTGATATGAGTATCTACTTAGAAAACCAAAAAGAACTTTCAACAGATTATCAGAACAAATATTCAACTAATTGTAGAAAAACAGAACTTGACTAAACTCTTTTAATTAGACTCAATATTGTAAAGTCAATTTTCTCCAAAAATTAAATTGCCAAATTCCAATCAAATCTCATTTTTTGTATAACTCGACAAGCTGATTCTAAAATATACCTGGAAAAACAAAAACTAAGAATAATTATCCAAGTATACTATATGGAAACATATATAATTCAGTTAACACTACAGATCAGTGGGGAAATAATAGGGAAGAATTTCTTAAGGCATATGACCTACAAAAATCTTACAGAGCAGTATTAATAAATATGATTATAATTTAAAACATCTTTGTGTCAAAAGAAGCCATGAAAAAAATGAAAAGATAAACTATAAGCAGAACAAAATAGTCATAAAATAAACAAAAAGGAATTATTTATCCAAAATATATCAGGTTGAATCATACAAAACCATCATTTTTAGAGATGAAAAAATGGCCAAAAATTGACAATTTGGTTGAACCTAATACAAAAAATTCCTATGAGTCATTAAGAAAAATCTAAGCAGGGAGCAATAATATATAGTGCCACTCATTTTTATCACTTCTACCCCAACAGTAAATGTTCAGCATCCATCCACAAACAAAAGTGTCTTTGTGGGAGATGTGGTGTTGAGTACCATACATCAAGGGGCCCAGGAGGAGTCACCCCCATGTGCATCAGGCAATGGATAGGTGATAGGCTGACCTCAGTCCCGGCTGTTAACCCTGAAGTGTTTCTGAACCAGCTCTAGGCCCTCTGCACTGAGGTCAAGATCCAGGGACTCCTGGGGAACACTGACTTGAGACAGTCACCCAGAACAAGGGGAGCCTTTGTGGAAACCCAGGTTTCCAGAGGAGTAGATCCAGCACTCAGCTGAAACAAAAATTTATATAAGTTTGGACATACTGAAGTGGTAAGGGGCACAGTTTGACTACCCAAGTCACCCTACCCCTAAGCAGCACAGTTTAGGGCCAAGAAAGATCTGCCACCTTTGCGGGAAAAGGGACAGATAAATTGAGTGAGCACCCGGCTTCCCCTGCCGTGCAGACGCTACCAAAAAGGCTCATTTCTCTCACGCTCCACCGAGTACTAAATCAGCAGCTCCCAGACGTGTGGGAATACGACGCATCTGGGACAATACTAGGATTGTCAGAGCATTGAAGGTACGCGGTTCAGACTAGCTGCGCAGCGGACTCCACCAAGAAGCCTGCCCAGCAGCTGCTTGGGAGAGACCCACCCACCTGACCCACAGATTGGCCACCTGACCCACTGACACTCCAGCACCCGCCGCCCAGCCACACCCTGCTCGGTGGCCGTCTACCTGCGCACCCTCCCTAAGGGTTTGGCGATAGGGCTTTGCAGGGTAGCAAGCGCGCACCCGCAGGAAGCGGGCCAAAGCTTCCGCCCCGAAAAGACCACAACCTGGAGCTGTGGCGCCACCTTTGGGAAACAAAAAAAAAGGCGGTCAGCAGTCGGATGCAGACAGGGCCTACACGCATTAAAAATTTTGCCACAAGAGGGAGCAAAAAGCTTGGAGCAGGTGTATCCACAGACAGTCTGACAAACCCTCAGAATCTCTAGCAGGGCAGATGAAAGGTTTTTCTCCCGGACTTCAGTAAAAACTTGAGAAGGTAACTGCTACTTCAGATGTGAAGACAGCAAGCAAAACTCAAAGGAACGTGGGAAAAATCATGGAAACGTGACACCACCAAAGGTCACAATCACCTTCCAGTAACCAAACCTACAGACAATTTAGCTGATAGAAGATTCAAAATAGCTGTTTCAGGGAGACTCAACTACAAGAAAAAAGAAAACAGACAATTCAACATTGATATATATATGCAGTGGAATACTACTATTCCATCATGAGAAAGAAGGAAATCCTACCATTGGTGACAACATGGATGGACCTCAAGGGCATTATGCTGAGATAACTCAGAAAGGCAATAGCGTATGTTATCACTTATACGTGGAATCTAAAAAAGCCAAACTCTCAGACACAGAGAGTTGAATGGTGGTTACTAAGAGTTGGTGGATAAGGGAAATGGGGAGATGTTGGTCAAAGGATACAAACTTCCAGTTATAAGATGAAAAATTTCTGGGGATCTATTGTATAGCATGATGACTACGGTTAATAAAACTGTATTATATACTTGAAAGCTGCTCAGAGAGTAGATCTTCAATGTTCTCCAAGAAAATAGAAATGGTAGTTACGTGAAGTGGTGGAGATGCTAGCACACACTATGGTGGTAATCATTTTGCAATATATAAATACATCAATCAAATCAACACGTTGAACACCTTGAACTTTCACAACATTATATGTTCATTATATCTCAATAAAGTCGAAAAAAATGAAAAAGCTAAACAATCTTATAGAAAAAATGACTTAACAGGCATACCCATCATTTCATAAAAGTGTAAACAATTGTCCAATCAACAACTGAACAGGCTAATAAACATTAAAATCAGGAAAATGTAAATTAAGCCCAGAAATATATGCAATCTCACATCCATTAGATTGGCAGAAATAGTCTGACAATGCCGAGAAAGCCAGGGTGGCCCAAGCCTTGCTGAAGAAATAAAACAGAGACTTTTCATTCAGTAATAGTTTTTTATCTTGGAATCCACCACCTTTATGGCCCATGCCCTCTTAATCTCCTCTCTCTCCTGGCCAGTGGCAAACAGGACTCCTGGACATTATACTAGAGAGTTGGGACTCATGTAACCTGTATATTGTTCAGATTTGTTCAAAGGGTAACAAAATAGAAACAAAATTGTTGGACTAGTTTGACAGGAAGCTTATAGTTCAGGATGGTGGTTCTCAAATTTTAACAGGTACTAAAGTCACCGGGAGGAATTCACAGATTATTTGGCTCCACCCTTAGCCCTTCTGATACAGGAGTCTGTGATGGGCCCTAAGAGTCTGCGTCTCTAGCAAGCCCCCATCTACTGCTGATACTGCTGTTCAGGGAACCACACTTGGAGAACTCTTGCTCTAGAAAATGAACTTTGATCTATTATAGGCTGAGAAGAAAGGAATCATGTTATGGAAGGGGAGTTGGCAATTATTTGGGGCACACTAGGTGCCAGGCAGTATACTTTTAAATAAATTACTTACTTTAGTAGTCACAGCAAATCCATAAAACAGGTGTTATTAATGCTGTTTCACGGATAAGAAAACTAAGGCTCTCAAAGTTTAATTTTCCCAGTATCCCACAGGTAATACATGACAGAGGGGAGATTATAATACAGGTCTGACTACAACTCTGATACTCTGCCCCACACCCCATGTCTCTCAAGGAAACAAAACATTCTCTAATGTTGGTATCACTGCATAAAATGGGAGCAGACCACTGTTGCCAGGGATGAGGAGATGCATAATCAATGTATGTAAGTTAGAAGTATAAAACCAACCTAATGGAAGTAGAGGAGGCATCATCGGAGGGAAAAGACACTGACCCAGCCCAGCCCTCCTAGTATCATAATGAAGAGTGAGAAAGAACACTGTACATACTCCTTTGCATTTTTCTCTAGTTTTAGAAAACTATTAACATACAATTATGATTATTTAAGTTATAAAGACACTGAGTACAATTCATCTCAGTATATGTTAACTTCTCCATAGCAAATACTGGTACTTGTGTAGGGACCAAAGATAAAGGTTTCCAACAGTGGTGATTAAGGAGACAGAATGGAATAGATCCAACATTTTTATTCAGTCCCTCTCTGGTTGGAGAATTGATCAGATCAGAAAACTGATGCCAACAAGCAAACAAAATCAACTCTTACTTTTAATGTCTGTTTCCATGATCATAGATGCTGTGGAATACAAGAAGTGGTTGTTTATACCAAATTCCTCAGACTCTTCTTAAAATTCAGGTAGATAACCGTGTGAGGGATTTTTGAAGTTGGAACTGACAGCCAGAGCTCTTTAAAGTGCCTATGGTTTCTGAGTAGGATTACACTACACATTGGGTGTGACTAGCATTTCAGAAGAGGCAAGGCATTAAACAATGTGAACATTACTATTTAAGCTTTATGTTAACAAAACTTACATCTCTGCAGCTCTAGAAAAACTCAAAAGAATCAAAAGCTCATTTGAACATTGCAGGGCTTGCTAGCGTGAATGGCTCTCTACACCTGTTACCTCTAACTCAGCAGCACCAGCAAAAAGACTCAGCCTGTGGCCAAAACCCAGACTCTTAAATGAAGCACGAGATTAGGAAGCAAACTGCTACTCAGCAGATCTAGTCTAGCCTATCATGGGGTGAGGGGGGGGCAGGGGGAGGGGGTAATGCTAGCCTATCACAGGTGCAAAGATCATCTGTTACCTACATTGCAAGTAGGCGTTCTGATCACCAGTGGGGCAAGAGGTCCCACACCAACAAGCAATGCTTAGGACACCTGTGGGCTATCCTAAAATTCAACTCAGTTGTGATACTCTCTACCTGGAAGAGCATCAAATTCCTCAGGCTGAGGTCTGGATCCCATAAGACCACTCATCTCCCCACATCAGATGCCCACACAAGCCCAGGTTGTTAGCTGTGCTTCTGTCAGGCTGGTTATAGATCAGAGGTTCCCACACCCTGTTGGATTTGATCACTTTGCTAGATGTGGGTAAAACTACAGTATTTCCAGAATCTCTTGCCTGGCTTTAGTGCATCTGTATATCAATAGCTGTTTCTAAGGGGTGGAGAGATGTAGTCCATCTCTATATCAATAGGTAATTACATGGGCGAGCAAGAGCTTATCTGGACCGGAGAGGTTGGGTGGAGCTCTCTTCTGCTGCAAACAGGTTGAGAGAGAGATGGGATGATCACTTGTAAGAAATAAATGGGTTTCTCCCACTTTATTTCTCCCTTTGACCTATTTCAGTTTCAAAGGTATTTTGCCCCAGGATTTTCTCCCCAGAGTTACACTGGAGCAGCTCACAGAACTCAGGAAACCTGTTTACTCACTAGAATATCAGTATGTTATAAGACGATATAACTCAGGAACAGCCAAGATGAAAGAGAGGCATAGGGCAAGTTACTGAGAAAGGGCAGAGCTTCTGGGCTCTCTCTGGAAGCCATTCCCCCAGGAACTCCATGTATTCACCAACTGTGGGTAAAATTGCAATATTTCCAGAATCTCTTGCCTGGCTTTAGTGCATCTCCATATCAACAGGTGTTTCCAAGGGGTGGAGAAAAGTAGTCCATCTCCATATCAATAGGTGATTACATGGGGGAACTAGGGCATATCTAGACTGGAGAGGTTGGGTGGGGTCCCTTTTTGCAGCAAGGTCGTGAGAGACACGGGCGAGCAGAAGTGAACAACTGCTTGTAAGCAATAAACAGATTTCTCCCACATTATTTCTCCCTTTGACTGATTTTGGTTTCAAAGGTAATTTGCCCCAGCCTGGAAAAATATTTTCCCCCCAGAGTTACACCAACCCAGAAGCTCTCCAAACCCTGTCCTTTGGGGGTTTTAATGGAGGTTTCATTACACAGGCATGACCGATTAAATCATTGGCCAGTGGTGACTGATTCAACCTCCAGGCCCTCTCCCTTTCCCAGAGGTCAGGGGCAGAGAACTGAAAGTTCCAATCTCTAATCTTGTGGCCATGCCCCACCCAGAAGCATTCACAAAAATCACCTAATTAACATAATAAAAGACACCTTTATCACTCTCATCACTAAAGAATTTCCAAGAGTTTTTGAAGCTCTGTGCCAGAAACAGGATGACCACTGTAATCACACCATTTTATTACAGCTTGTGGGTGAGGGTAAATAAGCACATAAATATACACCTTTTTAGATTTAATAATCTATATTTATCCATACTTTCTTCTTCAGCGTCCTAATCAAGTTTGGAGTCTGTTTTGGACTTTGCATCAGCTGTACTAATGATAGCAGCCTTTTCTTATCTTTAGGATTAATATGTCATTTTCAGGCAAACAGAAGAATATCAGTGTATCACTAGTAAAGCCCTCAGAGCTTTATTCTTTTTCTTAACTGAAGGAAGTATCCTGAAAGTTAGCCAGCTTCTCTTGAAAGTCAGCCAAGAGTTTTTAAGACAGAAAGCTGTTTGGCACCTAAATGACAGTACTTCCAACACATAAATTGGTCACCCCAACTTCCCATGTCAAGATTTTTATGATTTCCCCTGAGAAATTTTTCCTTTCATTGAATTGCCTGGAGTGTGCCATTCTTCTGGAAACATAATGCTATTTTTTTTTCATTTTAATGCTGCCCCATGATGCTATATTTTTGAAGCCATTTAAATCAATAATTAGGGTGCCAAATTTAAGCTAAAATGCAACCCCCTGTACTGATATTGATAGAAATAATAATTCTACTGAGTTAAAAATCAAGTGATTAAATAACCTCCATATATGGATGAGTTCATATGCCTCAGGCAATGTAACAGTCCAGTAACTTACTCTTCTGCTTGGCAACTGCCAATTGTTTATCTTAGTTTTCAGATGCATCTCAACCACAGAAATATCAACAGGTAGACACAAGTATCTCATAGTCAAGGAATGCCATAATAATAAACCTTTATTACAGATGATGAAACTGAGATCCAGAAAGGTTAAGGAGATCAATAAATAACAGGCTTTGAAATCCAGGGTGACTAAAAGTCCATGATTCTCTTTCCACAACAGCTATGTACTCCAATGTGAGAAACACAGGAAAATCACCTGCGAGTGTGGGTTTTGTCCAGGTGGGTAGGGCTGTCACTCTCCAGCAAACAGCAGAACAGTCTTCAGGATCTACCAGGTTGTACTATATTGGTAATACTTTGCCTATACCTTCTTCCACATTTGAGGTAATCTGTATAAATGTCATTCTGCCAATTTTGGAAGGTAATTGTTAACTCCAGGGGGAAAATCCCAGGGCAAAATACCTTTGAAAGTGAAATCAGTCAAAGGGAGAAATAAAGTGGGAGAAACCCATTTATTCCTTACAAGCAGTTGTCCCACATCTCTCTCCACCAAGCTGCAGAAGAAGAGAGCTCCACCCAACCTCTCTGGTCCAGATAAGCCCTCCTTGCCCATGTAATTGCCTACTGATATGGAGATGGACTACTTCTCTCCACCCCTTGGAAACACCTATTGATATAGAGATGCACTAAAGCCAGGCAAGAGATTCTGGAAATATTGCAATTTTACCCACAGTAATAAAGGGTAATACAGGAATATGTTGTCACAATCTTAAAAATGGTGTGAGTCTATCTGAATTTACAATAACTTTGACCCATGCAATGCTATAACATTCAGATTACCTTTCACAATTAAGTGCTCAAGTGACAGGTAAGCATCGTCTCCCTTGAGTGCTCTTTCAAAATACACACCAAATAAAAATAAAATAAAGTAACAGATAAAAAGAAAGGCTGAGTAATTTGTTTAAGTTCATAAAAGTAGGAAGTGGATGATCCAAAGCCAGATCTAACAAGGAAACCATGAGCTTTCAGGGAGAACAAGTCTTTATGTGTCTTCTTAAACCAATTACCCAAATATAAGAATATGAATATAAAAGTCCCAAATAAAAGTATGGCATATGAAATTCAGAACACATCATAACAAAGTAGAATCTCTTCAGGAATGCGAAGATAGTTTAAAATCAGAACATTTATTAATGTAATTAATTATGTTACCTGATTAAAGGAGATCCCAGTATGAGAGATACTGAAATTTTAATGAAATTTAATACCATTCACAGCAGCCTCAATGTTCAGCGGTAGAAAAAAGGCTATAAATTATGCTCTATCCACTCAAAAAGTATAAGGCACCATAAATAACACATCATTGGAAACTATATAATAACCTAGAAAATATTGCAGATATTTATACTGGAAAAATCATTGAAAGAAATTATACATAAGATTACAATTATACAAAAGGACAAGCATAGAAGAAAAAATTGGAAACACACAAACCAAAATGCTAAAAGTGATATGATACTGTGCAAGCATTATAGGTATTGTTTCTTCTTTTCAAGGTTTCAGTTCAAATGAAAAATACAATCTAATTTAAATAAAAGACTTTTCATCATAACTATAAAAAAAAATGTGTTGAAACAGCTTTCTTCCAATGGCTTGTATTCATTTTCCTCCTCATCCTCAGGGTAATTTGGTATATCAAGGATCCATATTTCCCAAAAATTGAAAATATTTCATTTTGTACATTGCCTGTTTCATACCTCACCAGGGACTGCAGGAGGCGCAGGCACTGTTTATGCACACTGGGCTTTTAAGAGTGGTCATATGGAGAAAAGCCTTTTATTTGCTGTCATACTTAATCCATTCTGGAAATGAAATTACATTCTGAGTGTAAGATTTGCCAAATTTCCTTTGAATGACACAACAAGCTTTTTAACTAGAATAGATTAAATTGATTTCTTCTTCTCATTCAAACTCAAAATTCCCATGGTCTCATGATTTTTAAAGACAGAAGCCAATGTATTATATCTTTTCCACGTCTCACTCAGCCTGTCTTTTCTTTTGCAGAAACTACAGGCACGCTTTTTTTTATAAATCTAATTTAAACCTGAGACAAAGGGTGTTTTCCATGGATCATACATTCACACCATCATCCTGAAGAATCCCATTGACATATTTGTTCTGACTAACAGGGAATCTGAAAGCAGTGCGCTAGCAGCCAACACTTTCTCGACTCCTTCATGCCAGTCTTCTCCTGTCAAGCCCCAGTGAGTTCCTTCCCCTTTCTACCAAATTTTTATCTATAATCCTGATAAACCTCAGAACCTAGTCCTCAGAGGAGACAATATCTTGGAAAGTGTGGGGGATTCTCCAGTCGGAGAGAGGTTTGGCCATTGACAAGCTGTGTGACCCTGGGCAAGTTGGGTCACCTCTCTTGATATCATCAAGGGTAACAATGCCTGCTTATAAGACTGTTGGAAAAATTACAGAAGATCATCTATATGAGGCTGGCACACAGTGGGGTCTCAAACTACATATGCTGAATGATAAAATATTACTTAAAAAATAACTGCACAGCAGGAGAACTAAGAAGTAATCAAGTAGAAGGGTAAGATGGAGAAATTATCTGCCCATTTGTCTAGACCTAGGTTATAAATCCTTTTTCTGACACTAACCAACTGTGTGACTTTGGAGCAAAACCTCTACCTCTATAGGCCCATTTCTTTGTAAAGTGCAGAGTCAGATTGCATGCTCTCTTAGCCTCCTGTGGGCCTTAATGCACTCTATTCTTTTGTTTCCCTTATTTTTTAATCATACCAAGTGCACAGCTTTCAAACCTGCCCACTTCCTGGAAAGAAATCCTCCACTCTGTTCTTTCCACTGGATGTTTTTCGGCAGCTGTCACTTCCTACGCAGAACTACAATAAAGGCTTGTCAGAGCTCCAAGCAAGCATGGATGCTTGACAGTCAAGGTACTGAGCTGAGAGAACAGGACAAATGCTCTAACCTTCCCACCTTGAGCAGGGCAGCAACACACAGTGTTGGATCAGACAGAGCTTCCACCAGCCCTTCAGTCTGGAGCCCCCTGTGTGTTCAGCCTGTCACTCACATTCTTGTTACAATTTCCCCACAAGCCAGCAGCAAATTGGAGCCAAAGGGTCTGAGTGCTTTGTGCAAGGGAGAGCCTGCACAGCCCAGCAATCCCCAGCTGGCCTGCCGCAGTTCATCTACAGCAATAAATGTGCCTGGTCAATGCTCACTTGGGAGGCTGCAGCAGGCACTTAATCTGCGAATGAGAGAAGAGAGATCCCTGCTCACTCAAGCAAAGGCTATTTCCTTTGCTTTTTTGAGACAAATGTCTCAAAGAGGCTCTTCCTCAAGCAGAAGAGCTGCCTGAGAGAGCCCAAAGGCACAAACAACCCCAGGGCGAGACAAGGGTAGGCAGTGGACCTATAGAATGAACCAGAAGAAATGGATCTTGGAGTTTTAATGTAAAAAAACAGCTGCATGGAGAGCTGGACCCCAATACCAGGTTGAACTGGTTAATCTGGGATAGCTTCATATACCACAAGTTCAAGTTACACCTGCACCTGCTACTTGCAGAAGGTCTCACAGCATACTTAGAAATAATCATTACCATTTACAGAAAAACTGTTATGATTCAATAACCAGATGTGGTAGATGTTACCATCTTCCTTTTCCAGATGAGAAAATGAGGTTTCATGTGAATAAGTCACTCTACTGAAAGCTGGACGTTACTAAGTTGTCCTAGATGAAGTTCCCTCATCCTGAAAAGAGAATTATGTGCAAGGAATTTCTGAAGGAGAAGCTCCCAGGAGTTGGGACTGGCAACTGAGTTGGGGGTAGCAGTAGAGGGAAAAGGAAAGAGATAAGGAAGGGCGAGATTCCAGGCAAAGTCCTGCTTCAAGAGGGAAGCACTGCAGGCCTGGTTTTGTCTCAGGGTCACACCACCCAGGGCAAGGTAGCTGGGCTGACATACTAGCCCTGGGTAAGGGCCTCCCCAGGGCTGTATACATTTACAGCATTGGTAAAGTGGGGGAACTACAGAAAGAGTCACAGGTGCAGGCTATTAGCAGCAAAAGCAGACCAAAGCCAGGAGAAGGGCAATGAAATGCAAGAAAGGATCCATACAAGGGGAGCCAGGACAGGCAGGGCACTGACAGCATGTACTGTACAAGTGGACAAAGGAGGGCTCAAACCCAGCTGTCTTCATCCTAACCCTTCCACCTCCATTTCTTTTGTTCTTAACAGCCACTTTTGGGAAAAGGACAGCATGTATCACCGTCATCATTTAACAGATAGGAAAGACCACACTCAGATTAACCAATCCAAGGCCACATGGCTGGTAAATGGCCAACCAGCATGCACACCCTGATTCTCTGACTCCAAGTCCCCTTCTCTTTTCTTCACACTGGGCTTCTTTCTGATTAGGTGTCATCACATGAGGGGCACTTGAAGGGGCACATTCCTCCCTCCCACACAGTCTTAATGAGGGTAAGAAACCAATGAGGGAGGTAACTTCCACCACCACAGCAATGGGCTCGCCCCAGCTGCCTGATTGGGGGTGTCCTACTCAAACTAGATTTGCTCACAGGAGGGCATGTGACTCAAGAAATACTAATCAATGTTTTGGAGAATACTGTGATGGATACTAGGAGAGAAGATGCTAAGTTTGTGAACACTAAGAACCATGTAAGTTTCAAGCTTCCAAAACTATCTTTACAACCAGAGAGAGAGACTTTGCCTGGAAATGAAACCAAAACAGAAGAAAACAGAGACAAAGGGGTGAGAGATGGAAGAAGAGATGAAAGGATGGCAAGAGGGAATGGAGGTGGGAGGGTATATGAGAGAGAGAGAGAAAGTGAGAATTAATTATTGCAACCCTCTGATCTAGCCAAGGCTGAAGGGAATACTAGCCATCTTAGATTACCAAGTTGTGTGAAACATTGCATTCTTTTGTTTTTTAAACTACTTTAAGTTCAGTCCCTATCACTTCCAACTAAAAGAGTTCTTACAAAAACTAGACAACTCTCAGACATATATACATATGTTTATATATTTATCTATGAATACAGTATCAATATAGTAATAGATTGCAATCAGTGTAAAGAAATGTTTAAAAGATCCATTTCTTTGAACTGCAGCATAAATAACAGACTTTGAGAAACTACTGACACAATACAATAGTAAAAGTTCTAGATGTGGCCTCCAACAACATGATTCCAACTTCAGCTACCTAAACAGAGAACTTGGTGCAAAAACCAGCTCGACCACTTACCAGCTCTGCAATACTGGACAAATCTTTTAACCTCTCTGAGGGCAATCTCCTCATCTGCAAAATAGGACATCCGTCTGCCCCTCTTACACACTAGGGGTGAGAATTATTAGGGAAAAGACCTGAAGGTGCCATATAAACTAAAAACTGTATGAACTAAAAACTGAACAGAAACAAGGGATTCATTACTGAAGTCACAGACCCTACTGAACTATCCTAAAGTGTGTGTGTTTGTGTTTGTGTGTGTGTGTATGCATAGATGGGTGGAACGTGGGTGCAAATATGAATGGAATAGCATTTCAGTGATTGCTCTCTCTTGTCACTCTTTAGCTTTGATGGAGAAAGTACTTTGTAGTGCTTATTGGTTTGCAGTGGTGATTCCTGGGTGATTTTCCCCACCAAGCACCGTAGCAGAAAAACAATAATGGATGATGACAGACTCAGAGTTCAACTTGACTGTCAAGCTTGACAGAGTTCTGTCTGGACTCTTCAGTACAAAACTCAATTCCATATGTACTATTTCACCCTCAAATGCAAATTCTCCTGACAGCATATCCTAGTGGCTTTTAAAGGTTCTTTAAAATGCATGAGGTCTGTTAGACTCTGCCTCTCTGAAAGCCAGGTTACTGATATCAGGAACTTGGGTGTCATCATCTCTCCCTCAACCCATGTGTTATCAATCCATCAGCCTTGTCAATCCCACTTCATCCCTCCTGCCCCATCAGCATCACCAATTCCTGAATTCAGTCCTTCTTTACTTCATGGCCCCAACACAACAAAGATTTGTTTCTAAAACAAATATCTGACCATGATATTCCCTAGCTAAACATTATTTAGTAACAACTCCTAAATATTTACCAAATTAGGTATTAATCTCTTAGAATATAAAAAAGACTTTTCATGAGCCTGCCCTACCTTAATCTCTTTGCTTCTCTCTTGCTTCTACCCCATATGCACCCTGACGTTCTAGCCATATCAAAATATTACTTAAAATTTCCCAAACTTCCAAGCATTCTCACATCTCTATGTCCTTGCACTTGCTGTTTCTTGTGCCTGGAACCCCTCATACCCTCTCAACCCCGCCTTCTTTGTCTGGAAAAATTCAGATCATTCAAAGAGAATGAGCTCAAGCATCAGCTTCCTTGTGAAATTTTTCTGGAACATGTCATTTCTCCACTCCAACCTTTTAAAGCCCAACTCTCTACATTATCATCACCATAGCCAACAGTGTATAGATGGCTTGCCATGCTCCAGCTTGAGTACTAAGCAGCTTATATAAGTTATTCTCACTTAATCTTCTCAAAAACACTATGAACTATGTATTTTTTATATTCCCATTCTACAGATGGGGAAAACAAAATTTGGGAATGTTAGGAAGGGAGAGGAGGAAGTGGGTGGGGTAGAAAGGCAAGGCAGAAACTTACTCCCACACATATACCAAGGAGGCAACTACAGCAAATACAATTAACACTGCAGGTGACCTGAAGACAGCAGTACAGACCACCTACACCTGGTGAAGAGAAGACCCACAAAGAAGGGTAAAGTGGCAGAGCCAAGATCAATCAGGACCCAGCCCTACCTCCATCCCAGCCCACAAACAGGAGGGAGAAGAATGGAGCAGGGAGGTGATAAGCACTCAGGAATACTACACACCTGGACCTAGAGATCTGCTCTGGAAACACAAGTTCACTTTGCACTGGTCTCTGGTGATTAATGAGGCTGGACAACAGGGAAAGTGGGAGCACTCTGGGAGGCTGAGACTCCTGTCTTGTGTGGAAGACAGGCACACTATGCTGGTCCCTCTGAGACCCAACACAGAGCAGCAGTTTGAAGGATTTAACAGCAGCAGGAAGGTTGCTAAAAGAGCAAGGTTTGAATGGATCTCTCTTCACAGAAGAACACGTGGATGATGATTCCCCAGTCCTCCCTCACCCAACTTGTTGGGAGCTCAAAGGAGCCCCAAATGCTCCAACCCCCTTGCTAGTGATGCAACCCCAAGGGAATTCCCTGTGAACCTTCCTGCCTGGCACACTCAGCCTGCTCAGCCCAGCATCATCAGACATTGCCACCTGACAGATGGAAGGTGACTTTGCTGCCTGGAAGGAAAAAGGAGGCTTTTCCAGCCTTCTTGGACCTTTTGCAGCTCAACTGGGCAGGTGCCTGCAAAAGCCAGCTCCAAGTGCTCCTTCCTCCTTGCTGGTTGCCCAGCCCCATGCCACACTGTGCACCTGCCCCACCTACCCCGTCAGCCCACTGATGCAAGGCAGGTGAGGCAGCCCCACCAACAATTATCCCAGCAGAAGCTTCAATGCTCAGCTCATAAAGAGCCAGCTGAGGCAATGGGTCACCCACGGAGGACTGAAATCAGTCACTGTAGGCAGACAGACAGGAAGGCAGGCCCACCCAGTGCCCACCAACAGCAACTGGGGCTCCACCGTAAAGGAGAACCAGGCACTGGTGAGTTAAGAGTCCTGAGCTTCTGGGCACCAGAGGACACCTTCTTCATAAAGGCATTACTCTCTAGACCAGGAAACATAGCGGACTCATCTAATACAAAGGAAGAAACAGAATGAGGAGGCAGAGGAGTATGTTCCAAACAAAAGTACAGGATTAGAAACCAGGAAGAGGGCTAAATTAAACTGAGATCACCAATCTTCTTTATAAAAATTTCAAAGTAACAGTCAGAAATATGCTCAGTGATCTGTATTAAAGTACTGATGATCTCAGGGAGAACAACCAGCATAAAAGATTTGAAAAAGGGTCACTCAGAACTGAAGAATACAGTAACTAAAATGAAAAATACAATGGAGGGAATGAATAACAGACTCCTGCAAGTAGAGAAGACAATCAATGAGATGGAAATTACAGAACAGGAAAACAATGAAGCTGAGGAACAGAGAGAAAAAAAATCTTTAGAAAGGACAGGATGCTAAGAAAGCATATGACAACTCCAAATAAAACAGTATTTGCATAATAGGGTACCAGAAGAAGAGAGAGACAAAGGGGAAAAAACTCTCTTTGAAGAAATAATTACTGAAAACTTCCCCAATCTGGGGAAGGAAACTGACACCAAGATCCTAGTAGAGCAGAAAGCCCCTAAGAAAAAGAACACAGGAAGACCACAGCAAGATATATAATAATTAAAATGACAAATATTAAGGATAAAGAGAAGGTATTGAAAGCAGGTATAGAAAGGCAAAAAATGTTTTACAAGAAAAACCTCATCATCCAATCATCAAACCTCTCAGCAGAAACCTTACAGGCCAAAAGGGAGTAGCATGAAATATTTAATGTATGAAACAAAAGGACCTTCAACCAAGAATCCTCTACTGAGCAAGGTCATCATTCAAGATTGAAGGGGAGATTAAAAGTTTTCCATATAAATTAAGGTGAAAGAATTTGCCACCACGAAACCACTTTATAGGATATGCTAAAGGGACATCTATAGATGAAAATGTTCTTAAACCTAGTTTTCACCATTGAAAAATTGACATACAGTAAAGGTAGTAGACCAAATACTTGTTGTAGCTCTGGAAGGAGGGGGTTCCATGAGGGAAAGTACTCTATGAATTAGAATAGACTGAAGGAAGACAACGGTGAGAGGTTTTGAATTAAAGGATTTATTTTCATGGCACAGTCTCTCCTTGCTCTGAATCCCTTGGCTGCTCCACCCTCTCTCCCCACTCACATTTAGCCACGCTATCACACCAGGAGGAACTCTATGGGCAGGTCTCTAGTGACTGGCAGGTGCCTGATCAATTTTGTACTAGGAACAGAGGGGAGGAGAGAATGGGGCTTCTAGTCCACCCCACCCTGGACCAGAAATCCCATGACTGACCAGTGGCTCTGCCACCAGTTAATGTCCCATATATGTTCAAACACTTTCTTATCATATACACAATGAGCATTATTAAGGCCAGGCAGGAATCCTGGTGAAAAAGTTCCATTTTCCCCACACTATGAAGCAAGAATGAAGTTAAAAAACAAAACAAACAAAAGTAGTAAAACCAACTATACACAAAATCAGTCAAGGTATACACAAAAAAATGCAGACGATGACACCTAATACATAAAGTGTGGAGGAGGAAGTATTAAAAAAAAAGAACATTGAGATTGTGTTTGAAATAGAGCAGCTGTTAACCTTATATAGACTGTTATACATTTAGGAAACTATTCATGAACTTATGGTAACCATAAACCTAAAGCCCATAATAGATACACAAAAATTTTTAAAGAAAACCATCAAATAACAAGAAAAGAGTATAAGAAAGGAAGAAAGGAACAGAGAGGAACTATAAAAAACAATCAGAAAATAATTAATAAAATGGCAATAGGTACATAACTATCAATAATTACCTTAAATGTAAATGGATTGAATACACCAATCAAAAGACATAAAGTGGCAGAACTGATAAACAAATAAGAACCATCTATATGCTGCCTACAGGAAACTCACTTCAGACCCAAAGACGTACACGGACTAAAAGTGAAGGAATGGAAGAAGATATTTCATGGAAAAATAGGGAGAAAAAAATAAGGAGTAGTAGCACTTATATAAGACAAAATTAATTTCAAAACAAAGTATCGAGACAAAGAAAAACATTACATAATGATAAAATGATCAGTCCAACGACAGGATATAACAATTATAAATATCTATTCACCCACATGTAAATCAAATACTAACAAAACTAAAGGGAGAAATAGACTGCTAATCAATCATCTTACAGGACCTTAACACACTACTTTCATCAATGGACAGATCATCCAGACAAAAACTAAGTAAGGAAACAGAGGCACTGAACAATATGTAAAATCAGATGGACTTAACAGATATCTACAGAACACTCCATCTGAAAGCAATAGGATACATATTTTTTTCAAGTGTACGTGGAATATTCAACAGAATATATCACATATTAGGATACAAAAAATCTCAATCAATTCAGAAAGACTGGAATTGTATCAAGCAGCTTCTCAGACAATGGTATGAAACTAGAAATAAATTATATATGAAAAACAAAAACGCAAACAAACACATGAAGGCTAAACAACACGCTTCAAAATAATCAATGGATCAATGAACAAATCAAAATAAAAATCAAGCAATACCTGAAGACAATTGAAAACAAAAATACAACAGCAATAATTTATGGGATGTAGCAAAAGTAGTTCTAAGAGGGAAGTACACAGCAATAGAGGCCTACCTCAAGAAACAAAAACAATCCCAAATAAACCATCTAAACTCACAATTAAAGAAACTACACAAAGAAGAACAAATGAAACCCAAAGTTAGTAGAAGGAGAAACATAATAAAGATCAGAGCAGAGCAGATTAAAGATGGCGGCATGAGAAACGAGACAGAAACATCCTACCAAAATCACATATAATATGAAAATATAGCAAATACAACTAATCCTGAAAGAGCTACAGGAAAGACTATGACAAAATGCCTACGTCTGGGGAAAAGAAAAGATCTCATGGAAAGTAGCAAAGCCATGACCCACCAGGACCCAAGCTCTTCCCCCACCCCAGCTCTCTGGCAGGAGGAAGAGAAACGGCACACGGAGGGGGTAGAAGCCTACAACTGCTGAAGACCAAGCCCTGGAGAACTGCTCTGGGAGCACAAACCTACATTACATGGTGCTCTGGAGATTAGTGGGGTTGGAAAGCTCAGACAGAATACTCAGAGAGACTGAGATTCCAGCCACTTGTGGAGAACAGTACCCTCTGTGGGAAAAAAGAAAGGGGGGAACTCTGAAAGACTTCACAACAGCAAAGGGCTGCTAAAGGGACAAGGATTGCACAGAGTTTACTGCTCAGAAGAAAGGTCAGGCGGACAAAATTGTCCTGGCACACTCAATCCAGCAGGTTGGGAACTTTTGGGAGCTTCAGGCACTCCATCCCTCTGGCTGGCAAAGCACCCCAAGGCCCTCCACACCGTGATATGCAACCTGCCGCTCTTCCCTCTGGTCCGGTGCTGACAAACTTGCTGCCTCTACCATTGTGCCAGGCCAGCCAGAGGGTGGCCTGCCTATGGCAGCTACAGGGGCATAACATAGAGGCTGCTCCCTGCATGCTCGACCCACTGGCCCTGGAAGTGGAAGCAGGCAATGCAACTAGGAAGCAGGAAAGAGCTCTTCCCTCCCAGCAGACACCAGCGCTGCTTGCCGGCGACCCCCACCATCACTCCAGGGACTGAGCACCTCGAGAGAGGAGAGCTTCTAAGCACCAGAGCATACTGCCTACACAAAGTTATTATTCCATAATATTCATTACAAATATGAAAAGTCAAAAGAACCTGGTACAAACCAAAATCCTACAAACACCAGAAGGAGGGCCAAGGGAAACTGAAATCACCAATCTTCCTGAAAAAAGATTTCAAAATAAAAATGATAAACATGCATACAGAGCTACAGAAAAATATTCAACACTCAGGTAGAAGTTCAAGAAAGACAGAAATTTTTAAAAATACACTATCTGAAATGAAATATACAATGGAGGGATTTAAAAGCAGATTAGATGAAGTAGAGGTGACAATAAATGAAATAGAAATTAGAGAACAGGAATACAAAGAAGGTGAGGCATAGAGAGAAAAAAGGATCTTTAGGAATGAAATAATATTAAGAGAACAGTGTGACCAATAAAGTAGAACACTATTTGCATTAGAGGTTTACCAGAAGAAGAAGAGAGGAAAACAAGGGATAGAAAGTGTCTTTGAGGAAGTAATTGCTGAAAACTTCCTCTCAGGTCAAGGAGGTGCACAGATCTCTCTAGGGACCCAAAGAAGACAACACCTAGACATACAATAATTAAAATGGCAAAGGTCAAGGACAAGGATAGAGTATTAAAAGCAGCCAGAGAGAGAAAAATAAGCCTGAAAAAAGGAAAGCCCATCAGGCTATAACCAAATTTCTCAGCAGAAACCTTACAGGCCAGAAGGGAGTGGCATGATATATTTAATGCAATGAAACAGAAGGGACTCGAACCAAGAATATTCTACCCAGCAAGATGATCACTTAAATTTGAAGGAGGGATTAAACAATTTCCACATAAGCAAAAGTTGAGGGAATTTACCTACTGCAAACCATCTCTACACTGTATTTTGGAGGAACTGCTTAAGATGGAAGTGTTCCTAAAACTAAATAACTGTCACCAGAGAAAATAAAACCACAATAAAAGAAAGGGACCAATTAATTACCAAGCCACTGGAAAATTATATCAACTACCCCAAAAGTCAGTCAAGGAATACACAAAAAGGTACAGAATAAGATACCTAATATATAAAGAATGGAGGAGGAAGAAAAAGAAGGAAGGAAAAAAAAATGAACCTTTTGATTGTGTTTGAAATAGCATACTAAGAGACCTAAATTAGACTGCTAGACAGTTCAGAAGCTACCCTTGAACCTTTTGTAACCATGAATCTAAAGCCTGCAATGGCAATAAGTACATATCTATAGATAATCATCCTAAATGTAAATGGTCTGAATGCATCAATCAAGACATAAACTCACTGAATAGACAAAAAAAAGACCCATCTACATGCTGCCAACAAGAGACTCACTTCAAACCCAAAGACAGACACAGACTAAAAGTGAAAGGATGGAAAAAGATATTTCATGCAACTAATAGGGAGAAAAAAGCAGGAGTTTCAGTACTTGTATCAGACGAAATAGCTTTCAAAACAAAGAAAGTCACAAGAGACAAAGAAGAACATTACATAATGAAAAAGGGGGCAGTCCAACAAGAGGATATAACTATTTTAAATATCTACACACCTAACATAGGAGCACCTACATATGTAAAACAAATACTAATACAATTAAAGGGGGAAATCGAATGCAATGCATTCATTTTAGGAGACTTCAACACCCCACTCACTCCAAAGGGCAGATCAACAGGATAGAAAATAAGTAAGGAGACAGAGGCACTGAACAACACATTAGAACAGATGGACCTAACAAATGTCTACAGAACATTCCACCCAAAGGAAGCAGGATACACATTCTTCTCCAGTGCACATGGAACATTTTCAAGACTAGATCATATACTAAGCCACAAAAAGAGCCTCAGTAAATTCAGAAAGATTGAAATTGTACCAACCAGCTTCTTAGACCACAAAGGTATGAAACTAGAAATAAATTACGCAAAGAAAATGAAAAATCCCACAAATACATGGAGACTTAACAACATGCTCCTAAATAATCACTAGATCAATGACCAAATAAAAACAGAGATCAAGCAATAGATGGAGACAAATGACAACAATAATTCAACACAACAAAATCTATGGGATGCAACAAAGGCTGTGCTAAGAGGGAAATATATTGCAATACAGGCCTACCTCAGGAAAGAAGAACAGTCCCAAATGAACAGTCTAAACTCACAATTAACAAAAGTAGAAAAAGAAGAACAAATGAGGCCAAAAGTCAGTAGGCGCTACATAATAAAGATCAGAGCAGAAATAAATAAAATTGAGAATAATAAAACAATAGAATCAATGAAAGCAGGAGATGGTTCTTCAAGAAAATAAACAAAATAGATAAACCCCTAGCCAGACATATTAAGAAAAAAAGAGAGTCTACACAGATAAACAGAATCGGAAAAGACAAAGTAAAAATCACTATGGACACCATGGAAATACAAAGAATTATGAGAGAATACTGTTAAAAATTATATGCTAACAAACAGAATAAACTAGAAGAAATAGACAACTTTCTAAAAAATACAACCTTCCATGACTCACCCAAGAAGAAACAGAATATTTGAACAGAGAGATTACTCGCAACAAAATTAAATTGGTAATCAAAAACTACCTAAGAACAAACTCCCTGGACCAGATGTCTTCACCACTGAATTTTATCAAATATTTAGTGAAGACCTAATATCCATCCTCCAGTTTTCCAAAAAGTAGAATAGTAGGGAATACTCCCAAACTCATTCTACGAGGCGAGCATCACTCTAATATCAAAAATAGGCAAAAACACCACAAAAAAAAACAGACCAATATCCTTGATGAACATAGATGCAAAAATCCTCAACAAAATATTAGCAAACTCAAAATAGAAATACCATTTGACCCAGGAATCCCACTCCTAGGAATTTACCCTAAGAATGCAGTAGCCTAGTTTCAAAAAGACAGATGCACCCCTTTGTTTACTGCAGCACTATTTACAATAGCCAAGAAATGGAACCAACCTAAGTGTCCATCAGTAGATGAATGGATTAAGAAGATGTAGTACATATACACAATGGAATATTATTCAGCCATAAGAAGAAAACAAATCCTACCATTTGCAACAACATGGACGGAGCTAGAGGGTATTATGCTCAGTGAAATAAGCCAAGCCGAAAAAGACAAGTATCAAATGATTTCACTCATACGTGGAGTATAAGAACAAAGAAAAAAACTGAAGGAACAAAACAGCAGCAGACTCACAGAACCCAAGAACGGACTAATAGTTACCAAAGGGAAAGGGATTGGGGAAGATGGGTGGGAAGGGAGGGATAAGAGGGTAAAAGGGGTATTATGATTAGCAGACGTAAGGTAGGGGGGGCACGGGGAGGGCAGTACAACTCAGAGAAGACAAGTAGTGATTCTATAGCATCTCACTATGCTGATGGACAGTGACTGTAATGGGGTTGGTGGGGGGGACCTGATGAAGGGGGTAGTTTAATCACCATAATATTGCACATGTAATTGTAGGTTAATGATACCAAAATAAATTGTAAATAAATTAATAAATAAATAAAAATTAAACAAAAAAAATATTAGCAAACGAAATTCAAAAATACATCAAAAAGATCATCCATCATGATCAAGTGGGATATATTCCAGGATGCAATGATGGTACAATATTTGAAAATCCATTAATATAATACACCATATCAATAAAAAGAAGGACAAAACCACATGATCATCTCCATAGATGCTGAAAAAGCATTCGACAAAATTCAACATCCATTTGTGACAAAAACTCTTAACAAAATGGGTATAGAGGGAAAGTAACTCAATATAATAAACTCCATATATGACAAACCCACAGCCAACATCATATTTAACAGCGAGAAGCAGAAAGATTTTCCTTTAAGATCAAGAACAATACAAGGATGCCCACTCTCACACTTATATTCACCATAGTTCTGGAGGTCCTAACCATGGCAATCAGACAACACAATGAAATAAAAGGCATCCAGATCAGCAAGGAAGAACTCAAACCGTCCTTGTTTGCAGATGACATGATATTGTACATAAAAAAAACCTAAAGAATCCACTCCAAAACTACTAGCTCTAATATCTGAATTCAGCAGATTTGCAGGATACAAAATTAATACGCAGAAATCTGTTGCTTTCCTATACACTAACGATGAATTAGCAGAAAGAGAAAACAGGAAGACAACTCCATTCACAATTGCATCGAAAAGAATAAAATACCTAGGAATAAACCTAACCAAAGAAGTGAAAGACGTATACCCTGAAAACTACAAGACACTCATGAGAGAAATTAAAGAGGACACTAATAAATGGAAATTCATCCCCTGCTCTTGGCTAGGAAGAATTAATATTGTCAAAATGGCCATCCTGCCTAAAGCAATATACAGATTCAATGCAATCCCTATCAAAATACCAACAGCATTCTTCAATGAACTAGAGCAAATAGTTCTAAAATTCATATGGAACCACAAAAGACCCCAAAGAGCCAAAGCAATCCTGAGAAGGAAGAATAAAGCAAGGGGGATTAAGCTCCCTGACTTCAAGCTCTACTACAAAACTACCGTAATCAAGAAAATTTGGTAGTGGCACAAGAACAGACCCATAACCAGTGGAACAGAATAGAGAGCCCAGATATAAACACAAGCATATATGGTCAATTAATATATGAAAAAGAGCCATGGATATTCAATGGAGAAATGACAGCCTCTTCAACAGCTGGTGTTGGCAAAACTGGACAGCTACATGTAAGAGAATGAAACCAGATTACTGTCTAACTCCATACACAAAAGTAAACTCAAAATGGATCAAAGATCTGAATGTAAGTCATAAACCATAAAACTCTTAGAAAAAAATATAGGCAAAAAATCTATTGGACATAAACATGAGCAACTTCTTCATGAACATGTCTCTCCAGGCAAAGGAAACAAAAGCAAAAATGAATGAATGGGACCATATCAAACTAAAAAGCTTCTGTACAGCAAGGTATACCATCAGTAGAACAAAAACTACAGTATGGGAGAATACATTCATAAATGACATATCCAATAAGGGGTTGACATCCAAATTATATAAAGAGCTCACGCACCTCAACAAACAGAAAGCAAATAAGCCTATTAAAAAATAGGCAGAGGAGCTAAACAGACACTTCTCCAAAGAAGAAATTCAGATGGCCAACAGGCACATGAAAAGATGCTCCACATAACTAATTATCAGCGAAATGCAAATTAAAACCACAATACGATATCACCTCACACCAGTTAGGATGGGTACCATCCAAAACACAAACAACAACAAAAGTTGGCGAGGATGTGGAGAAAGGGGAACCCTCCTACACTGCTCGTGGGAATGTAAATTAGTTCAACCACTGTGGAAAGCAGTATGGAGGTTCCTCAAAAAACTCAAAATAGAAATACCATTTGACCCAGGAATTCCACTCCTAGGAATTTACCCTAAGAATGCAGCAGCCCAGTTTGAAAAAGATATATGCACCCCTATGTTTATCGCAGCACTATTTACAATAGCCAAGAAATGGAAGCAACTTAAGTGTCCATCAGTAGATGAATGGATAAAGAAGATGTGGTATATATACACAATGGAATATTATTCAGCCATAAGAAGAAAACAAATCCTACCATTTGCAACAACATGGATGGAGCTAGAGGGTATTATGCTCAGTGAAATAAGCCAGGCGGAGAAAGACAAGTTCCAAATGATTTCACTCATATGTGGAGTGTAAGAACAAAGAAAAGAAAAAACTGAAGGAGGAAAACAGCAGCAGATTCACAGAACCCAAGAATGAACTAACAGTTGCCAAAGGGAAAGGGACTGGGGAGGATGGGTGGGAAGGGAGGGATAAGGGGGAAAAAGGGCTATTACAATTAGCACAGATAATGTAGCGGGGGTGGGGATGGGGTACGGAGATAAGGGGAAGGCAGTATAACACAGAGAAGACAAATAGTGATTCTATAGCATCATTCTGCGCTGATGGACAGTGACTGCAATGGGGGTGTGTGGTGGGGACTTGATAATAGGGGGAGTCTAGTGACCATAATGTTGCTCATGTAATTGTATATTAATAATAGCAAAATAAAAAAAGTTAATAAAAAAAAGAAGTTAAACTATCCCTGTTTGCAGATGACATGGTATTGTACATAAAAAAAACCTAAAGACTCCACTCCAAAACTACTAGCTCTAATATCTGAATCCAGCAAAGTTGCAGGATACAAAATTAATACACAGAAATCTGTTGCATTCCTATACCCTAATGATGAAGTAGCAGAAAGTAAAATCAGGAAAACAAGTCCATTCACAATTGCATCAAAAAGAATAAAATACTTAGGACAAACCTAACCAAGAAGGTGAAAGACCTATACTCTGAAAACTACAAGACACTCACATGAGAGAAATTAAATAAGACACCAATAAATTGAAACACATCCTGTGCTCATGGATAGCAAGAATGAATATTTTCAAAATGGCCATCCTGCCTAAAGCAATATACAGATTCAATGAAATCCCTATCAAAATTCCAACAGCATTCTTCAATGAACTAGAGCAAATAGTTCTAAAATTCATGTGTAACCACAAAAGACCCTGAATAGACAAGCAATCCTGAGAAGGAAGAATAAAGCTGGGGGGATTACACTCCCTGACTTCAAGCTCTACTAAAAAGCCACAGTAGTCAAGACAATTTGGTACTGGTACAAGAACAGAACCATAGACCAATGGAATAGAGTAGAGAGCCCAGATATAAACCCAAGCATATATGGTCAATTAATATACAATAAGGACATAACATATGAAAGGAACCATGGACATACAGTAGGTAAATGACATCCTCTTCAAAAAAAAATGAACAGCTACATGCAAGAGAATGAACTGGATTATAGTCTAACCCCATACACAAAAGTAAAATCGAAATGGATCAAAGATCTGAATGTAAGTCATGAAACCATGAAACTCTTAGGAGACAAAGTAGGCAAAAATCTCTTGAATACAAACATGAGCAATTTTTCCCTGAATGCATCTCCTTGAGCTATGGAAACAAAAGTAAAAATGAACACATGGGACTAAATTAAAATAAAAAGCTTCTGTATAGCAAAGGACACCATCAATAGAACAAAAAGGCATTCTACACTATGGGAAAATATATTTGTAAATGATATATCCTACAAGGGGTTAAAATCCAAAATATATCAGGAACTCGCACACCTCAACAACCAAAAAGCAAATAACTCAATTAAAAAACGGGTGGAGGATATGAACAGACAGTACTCCAAAGAAGAAATTCACATGGCCAACGGGCACATGAAAAGATGCTCCACATCACTAATTATCAGGGAAATGCAAATAAAACCACAATGAGATATCACCTCACACCAGTAAGGATGGCCAGCATCAAAAAGACTAGAAACAACAAATGCTGGCAAGGATGCAGAGAAAGGGGAACCTTCATACACTGCTGGTGGGAATGTAAACTAGTTCAACCATTGTGGAAAGCAATATGGAGGTTCCTCAAAAAACTAAAAATACAAATACCATTTGACCCAAAATTCCACTCCTAGGAATTTACCCAAAGAATACAACTTCTCATATTCAGAAAGACATATGCACCCCTATGTTTATTGCAGCACTATTTATAATAGCCAAGATATGGAAGCAACCTAAGTGTCCATCAGTAGATAAATGGATAAAGAAGAGGTGGTACATATACACAATGGAATACTATTCAGCCATAAGAAAGAAACAAATCCAACCATTTGCAACATCATGGATGGAGCTGGAGGATATTATGCTCAGTGAAATAAGCCAGCAGAGAAAGATAAATACCAAATGATTTCCCTCATTTGTAGATTATAAAAACGAAGCAAAACTGAAGGAACAAAACAGCAGTAGACTCACAGACTCTAAGAAGGGGCTAGCAATTACCAAAGGGGAGGGGTTAGGGAGGGAGAAGGGGATTGAGGGGTATCATGATTAGTGCACATGGTATGTGTGGGGTCACAGAGAGGACAGTGTGACACAGAGAAGACAAGTAGGGACTTTGTGGCATCTTACTACACTAATGGATGGTGACTGCAATGGGTTATGTGGGGGGACTTGATAATGAGCATGAATGTAGTAACCACATTGTTTTTCCTGTGAAACCTTCATAAAATTGTATATCAATGATACCTTAATAAATAAAAAATATATAAACATAGAAATATAAATAAATACATAAAATTAAAAGAATAGAAGGGAACAGCTTTGACTTGATAAAAGGCATCTACCCAAACCTCATATCTAACTCATATTTAATGTTGAAAGGATTAATTCTTTTCTTATAAGATTAGAAATGAGACAAGAAAAATAAAACAGATTGAATGAATTAAAACTGCCTTTATTTGCAAGCAACATGATCATGTATATGGAAAATGGTAAAGAATCTACAACAAAGTTACCAATTGTTAAGTAATTTTAGCAACTTTGCAGAAACAATCAATATTTAAAAATCTATTGTTTTTCTATACACTATCAATAAACAATTACATCTGTTAATTAAAAATCATATGGAACCACAAAAGACCCTGAAGAGCCAAAGCAATTTTGAGAAAGGAGAACAAACCTGGGGGGATTATGTTCCCTGACTTTAACCTATACTACAAAGCTACAGTAATCAAAACAGTAGGTACTGACACAAGAACAGACCCATAAATCAATGGAACAGAATAAAGAGACCAGATATAAACCCATGTATATATGGTCAATTAATATACAGTAAAGAAGCCATAAATATACAAGGGGAAAATGACAGCCTCTTCAATAACTGGAAAACTGGACAGCTGCAAGCAAGGAAATGAAATGGTAGTAATATATAACTACATATACAAAAGTAAACTTGAAATGGATTAAAGACCTTAATGTAAGACATGAAACCTTAAAACTCTTAGACGAAAACATAGGAAAACTCTTGAACATAAACATGAGCAATTTTTTCCTGGATTCATCTCCTTGGGCAAGGAAAACAAAATCAGAAATGAACACGTGGTGGAGAAATACATAAACAATTTAAAGAAAAAAATGCAAATAGCTAATGGCTACAAGCATATGGAAAAAATGTTTACCCTCATTGATCTAATGCAGGTCAATTAAAACAATGAGATGACATTTTCAATGAATAAATTGGTTAGGACTAAAAAATAGAATGTTTAAATGTCAGCAAATGTATCATAAGACAGGCATTTAAGTAAAGAATAAATTTGGTATGATCTGAAGAGAATTTTGGCAAAAGTTAGTGAGTCTTGAAAATGTTCATATCTGAAAATATCACGTATGGTCACATATGATAATCAGAAGATATGATCTATTTATTATGGGTTAAATTGTTTCTATGCAAGCGATCTGTTGAAGTACTAATTCCCTTTCCCTTAGAAATGTAACCTAATTTGGAAACAGGGCCCTTGCAGATGTAATTAGTTAAGATGAAGTCATACTGGAATAGGAAGGGTTATGAATTCAATGTCACCTAGTGTCCTTTTAAGAAAGGAGTATGCCATGTGAGGGCAGAGACACACAGAGAGATGATGCTTTTGGCTGTGGAAGCAGAGATTGTGATGAATCTACTATAAACCAAGGAATGCCAAATATTGCCAGCAAACAACAGAAAATAAAATGAAAGAGGCAAGAAAGGGTTTTCCCCTTCAGTTTTCAGGAGGAATATGGCCCTGCTGACACCTTGATTTTGAACCTCTGGCCTCCAGCACTGTAAGACAAGAAATTTCTGTGGTTTAAAGCAAGAAAAAGAAAATGAACAAGTGGGACTACATCAAACTAAAACTTCTATAGAGCAAGCAATACCATCAACAGATACAGCCTACAGTATGGGAGAACATGTTCATAAACAATTTATCAGGTAAGTGCTTAAATCAAAAATAAATAAGAACTCATGTGACTCGACACCAAAAAAAATAATAATAATAACCTAATTTTAAAATGGGCAAAGGACCTGAACAGACATTTTTCCGATAAATATAGCTGGCCAGCAGGCACATGAAAAGATGTTCCATATCACTAATCACCAGGGAAATGAAAATCAAAACTACAATGAGATATCACTTCACACCAGTTAGAATGGCCACTATCCAAAAGCCAAGAAATAACAAGTGTTGGTGAGAATGTGGAGAAAAGGGAACCCTCCTACACTGCTGGTGGGAATGTAAATTGGTGCAGCCACTGTGAAAGCAGAATGGAGTTTCCTCAAAACACTAAAAATAGAAATACCATATGACCTAGTAATTCCACTTCTAGGAATTTACCTAAAGAAAACAAAATCCCTGTTTCAAAAAGATATATGCACCCCTGTTTACTGCTGCACTATTTACAATAGCCAAGATATGGAAGCAACCAAAGTGTCCATCAATAGATGAACACATAGAGAAGATGTGGTACATATACACAATGGAATATTATTCAACCATAAAAAGAAAGAAGTCCTGCCATTTGCAACAACATGGATGGACCTAGAGGGTATTATGCTTGGTGAAATAAGCCAGGCAGAGAAACACAAATACCATATGATTTCACTTATTTGTAGAATCTAAAAACAAAACCAAAAAAATGAACAAAAATAGCAATAGCTCATAGACACTGAGAAGTGACTGGTGGTTACCATGGGAGAGTGGATGGGCTCGGTGGGTGAGGAAAGAGAGGGGGATAAAGCAGTACAAAAATTCTCAGTCATATAAGTTGGTCACAGGGATGGTAATGCCGCATGGAGAATCTAGCCATTGAGTATGTAACATCTCCCTAAATTTACAGATAGTAACTGCACTAGTTGGGGTGTAGATTTAAAAATTTGGTGACTGTCAGACCACTGTGCTGCATACTTGAAAGCAAAATAAGATTGTGTATCAACTAAACTTCAATTAAAAAAAATAACTTGGGCGTGTTCTTTAATATGCTGAAATCACTGAAGTAATTAGTGGCAAAACATGGATTGGAATCCAGGCAGTCAGACTCCAGAAATCATGTGCATAACACCCATACCATACTGCACAATTGGTTTAACTCTGTTGTAAAGTTTACTGCATTGTACTTTAATTAGTTATTAGCAAGTCTATTTCACTTTGAAAGAGCCTTGAGCTGTGAATCCTTAGGTCAAGATGTGTTTTCATCAAGTCAACTGTGCAGCAGGTGTGGGCAAAACCCAAAACTGACAAACACAATACCACGTGGTAAGGACAGTGTGATGAGGTGGGTAAGGACAAGATGCTATGGAGGCACAAAAGAGCAGGGTCTAAGAAGACAGGGAAGGCATTTCAAGGAGAAGGAATGGCATGAGCAAAGGAATGAAGTTTGAGAAATTATACAAAATTTCAGAAGTCCTTTCCGGAATTTTCCCTGCCGTTTTATGTGTAGTCCACCTTCAACTCCATTCTGACCCTCAGGGCCTGCTGAGCAGCTCCTGGGAGTTGAAAGAGCATTCCCAGGTTCTGGGGAATAGAAACCATACCCTCTGGTGAAATAGGAGAGGGCTTTGTGGAATGCACAAGTGTGGAAGGCAATTTTCTCTCAGAGCTACTCCCTGGGCCAGACTCTGCTGCCCGGTGTCTTTACTAGTTACATAACCTTGCAGACATCACTTAATTTCCCTGAGTGTCCTGCCATCACTTGGGATGTTAGTATGTCCTGTTCTGGGGAACTAACATTTGAATCTAAGCCAGGAAGTCTGATCGTGGTGCACAGGAGAGTGCCTGCTAGGCTGGCTTAATGAGAAGTCTATTGCTTTGTTTGTTTATTCAAAATCTGCATTGAGTACTTTCTATTTTCAGGAGTTGTGTTCTGTCCTTGGGCACAAATCAGTGGCAGAAACAGTTACAACCTTTGTCTTAAAACAGTGAGAAGACAAGCATTTAACAATATCATTAACATGAAGCATTTTCATAGGGGATTTCCAATAGGTACCTTGGAATATTTGGTGGGTAGACCCAACCTCTTCCAGGGAGCCAGAGAAGGCCTCCTTGATTAAGCAGAAGTGGCCATGTTTAAGCTGAAACCTGAAGGATGAAAGAAATCATCCAAGTGAATTGGGGAACAGCAGAAGCGTTCCAGATAGCTGAAATAGCACAAAAAACTTGAGACTAAAGACAACATCGCATAGCCCAGCTATCTCAAGGAAGTGAGCAACAATCCAATATGGAGCATAAAGAATGAGAAGGAGTGTAGGTTAGATAGAAAGGGGTATCGGGGATGAGATTTAGAAGGCTTATACACCAAGTTGAGGAGTTTGGACATTAACATGAGGGCAGTGGGGAGCCACTAATAGGTATTAATTAGGGGAGAGACATGATCCATTTTGAGTATGGCTAATTCCGTTAATGGAATAATTGCCAGGTCCTGTGAGTTTAGCCCAAAAGAGACAATTTCCAGAAGTACAGAGGAAGTTGGAAAATGCTTCATCCATCTTCATCCATCTCTCTTAATCTGCCAAATCACACCTATCTTCTCAATTTCTCCTTAATGGCAACTGCCACCCCTGCTGGGGTGTTTCCCATTTAATATTCCAGCCCAGGTAGGATATTGTAGCTCCAGGAGTAATGGGGTGCCCCGCCCAGGGCAAATTCCCAACGAATGTGATGAAACTGAAGGAAGACAGGGAAAGGGCAAGTTGCAAGGACGGGTTTTATTACTCACAGCTCGGTCTCTCTAGGCTTCCCCTGGCATTGCTCCCAAGTCCTTCCTCTCCAGCCCCCAACCAGCAAGCGCCCTCTGTCCACCCCTCTGCGGTGATGGCGCACTCACTTCCCCTGTCCACCCCATTCAGCAGGAACTCTATGGCCAGGTCCCTGGTGGTTCACGAGCACCAAACCAATTAGGTACCAGGAATGGAGGGGAGGAGAGATCAGCCATTTTCTCTCCATCGACAGGAGGCTCTGCTGTGGTAAATATCAATTGATATATAAATGGACCCTTATCCACACACACTATGGAAGCCAGGCAGAAATTCTGGGTGGAAACTTCCATTTACGCCACAACCTACCCCTCCAGAATTCTCACCTCACAATCTACATGCCCCCAATCTTCCACAATGGCCCCTGTGTGAGAAAGCTACAGCACTGTAACCAGACTAATAACATACAATAACAACAGAAATTATGATACAGATAGCAATAAAATCATGACAATCCTCAACCTAAGGATCCAGCTGGATTCAAAGTCCTACTCAGATTAAGTCCATAGCTTGCGTATTCCACAGGCAGCCAGCAGCTGCACCAGCAGGGGGCTCTGGGCATACTCAGCAAGCAGTAGCCGTGGCTGTGGGGGGGCAATCCACAAAGACTATAGAAGAAAATAACCTTAAGGGCAATAAGACACATGTTTTAATGACACCAACATAGGCAAATCCTTTCCATCAGGGAGTAAGTGGTCCTGTGATAGGACAGTGCAGGTAGGCTGCATGCAGAGTGGTCCTGGGATGGGACAGTGGCAGGAACAGGGTACAGGTAGTCATCCTGGAAGCACAGGCACTGGCCACAACAATCAGACACAACTTCCCCCGCAAAATGCTTTTACCTTCTAGCTGTTTGGATACACTACCCTAACCTTTGGGGGCTGTTCTGCTGTTACTCCAGGAACACACAGGAGGCCAGCTTCCTGGCCTTGTTCCCAAGGTGCCAGAAAAGCCAGTCATCACTGGTCCACATGTCTAGATATCCAAGGCCATGTTGCCTTCAGGTTGCTGTGGGACTCAGTCACACCACCAGTGGACCACAGCCCACACTGTCTTCTGCCCTGGACAAGTTGTTTGCTTCATCATCCCCCGAGGATGCCAAGGCAAATAGCCTGCAAGCTGCTGCCAGAGGCCCCAGTCATGCAGATGTCCAGCTTGTCCATTTTGCAATGGCAGAGGTAACTGCACATTTTTATCTCAGCCCCAACTGATGCCCTTGCATGCCAAGGGGCACAAGGGCCTCAGAATGTGTGCTGTGGAATAAACACTCCCTAGTAGCCTATAAGACCCAAAACCTCTTGCAATAATGTCACAGTTATCTGTAAGAGAATCAGAGGTGAGCATAACATCATACACAACATTAGATTGCCCTATTCTTAAGGGGATTCAGGCTTCTTCCACTCTGACAGCCCCATCCCTTCAACCATTTATAACAGTGGGGGCCCCAGGACAATACTCGGGGTCACAATAAATCAGGGAGTATTCAGCTCCTGTGTCCACCAAAGCCAGGACACACTACACATTCACTGTGCACTGATTATTTACTGAATATGGGGCCTCTGTCACAAGAGGCTCCAGCCAGTCCCCAAAGCAGATGCCTTGACCCTCCCCTCAGTCAAACCATAACACCCAATCACCATCTAGTAAGGGTTCAGGTGGGTTCTGTATGTCCTCTCCTAGGAAGTCCTGCAGACACACAAGCCAGACATGGGGCTTTGCCTCTGGCTTCTGTGACTTGGACCTCAGTGGCTAGAACTGCTGTTCTGGCTTTAATGATGCCACAGCTCTAGCAAGATTCTATTGGGCTATCCATCAAGTTTTTCTTTCACTGCCCCCGCCTTTATCATATCAACCCACATCTGGATCCTCAAGACCTTTCCAGGGCCCTTTAAACCTCTTCTCTCAGTAGCAGATTTTGTCTCCTTTCTTGCCGTTATTGTTTCACCTCCCCCAGATCTGCTACAGTATGAGTAACCTCACTTATGGGTTGCCTTAAATGGGGGGCAAGAATAGTCACTAGGGACCCAAAGAGAGATGCGGGAACTGTATGGAGCACCAGATTTCTCATCCCCACAGGGAACAACTCCTCATCAGGGCCCTGCAATTCCACATAGTAGATGATATTTTTCATGCCCAACTCCTGTAAAACCTGCTGGAGCTCTGCACACATCTGCCAGCTAGTGGGGAAGTGTGGTAAAACACCCTGATTAGGCCATCTGGTGGGCAGTGCTGATGTCAGCCAATCCATAAGCAAATAATTCCCTACAGTCTGTTGAGCATTTTGTAACCTCTGCCAGAGAGAGGGGCAACCCATCAGGGAAGTCAGTTTACCCATTTCTGACTAAGACAGAACAATGCCATCTACTCCTAAATCCCAAAGACACAAGAGCCAGCTGGGCAGAGGCTCCTAGGCTTCTGCCAAAACCAGGTGCTAAAATCCAGCAGCTCAGCCTGGCTATAGGGGCAGAGCACGGAGTGCCTCACAAACTGGGGACGGGGCTGCTCCTTTTCCAGAGGACCCTGAGGTTGCTGTCTCTATTTTCTTAACTACAACCCGATGGGCTTTCAATATGGGAGGGGGCTGGTGCCTTAGGCAGCAGCTCCACCCTCAGTCCCACACCCTCAACTCCTCGCAGCTCCTCTTCCCCTGATGTCTCCTCTACCACCTCCAGAGCTGAGGACACCACCCCTTCCTTCACTTCCCTCCTGGCCTCTTGCAGCCCGCATTTTTCTGCTGCCCACTCCCACACCACTCACGTGTCTCTCAGCAGCACAATCTCAGTTTTCAATAGCTCTCATTCCTTTTTCAGAGCATCTCCCAACTCACATTCCTGTTCTGCCACTTCCCACCAAAGCACATCTCTCTCCTTGGTAATTCTTCCCAATGGTGTGAGTAAAATCCAACCCACAGTTCCCGCCACCTCGTTGCCACTCAGGTCCCCTAAGTAATCCCCTATGTCATGGAAGGTCAACCTCACTACCTCCAGTGTCCCGACCCCTCCCCAGTGTGGGGAGGGGCCCGTTCCTCTAGGAGGCACCTTACCCCAGACCAAATCCCCACTGGGGATCACTGGGTGTCTCCCCACCACCCATAGTGGGGTCCAAGGGTATTGCCCCACCGTTTATAGGGACAGCCTACTGAAACATTGCGCCCATGAGAACAGAGTTTAGATTCACTGGACCCTGCTGATTCTATGCCAAAATGTAGCTCCAGGAGTAAGGGGGTTTCCCACCTGGAGCAAGTTCCCCATGAACTCGATGAAGCCAAAGGAAGACAAGGGAAAGGGCAGGTTGGGAGGAAGGGTTTTATTGCTCACAGCTTGGTCTCTCACTCGGCTTCCCCTGGTGCGCTCCCAAGTCCTTCCTCTCCGGCCCCCAAACCAGCAAGCACCCTCCATCCCTCTGTCTGCAGCAGCAGTGTGCGCTCACCTGCCTGCTCCTTCCAGCAGAAACTCCGTGGGCGGGTCCCTGGTGACTGGTGGGCACCAGACAAATTAGGTACCGGGAATGGATGACAGGAGAAAATGGCCGTTTTCTTTTTACCCCTTTCCCCAGATCAACAGGAGGCTCGGCATGGTAAACATCTTTTGGTATGTAAACAGACCCTTATCTGCACACCACTATGGAAGCCAGGAGGAAATTCTAGGTGGAAACTTCCATTTACCCTACAATATTTAAGCAGCATTTAACTAAAAATGAACAATGATAAAAGAAACATGAGTATTTACACAGTATAGCATAGAACACAGACATCTAGCTCAAAAGCTCACCTCTGTCATGAACCCCCACTCTTCCCTTATCCCTCCCCATACTCTCCAGACCTGGCTTTAGGGTAAACCTTATGCAGATGACTCAGAATTCATGTCTCTGCCTCTGACTTCTCCCTAGACTCCAGACTTGAATATTCAGCTGTCAATGTGATATCTCCTCAATTTCGTACCTGAAACCTGAAACCAGTATCTAATAAGCATCTTAAATTTAATGCAGCTAAAATAGAAATTCTAATTCTCTCTCCTCTTTAAAATCTCTTCTACCCCAGTCTTCCCTATCTCTATAAACACAGTGGTTATTATCAGATATTGTTGTTTATGGCCTATTTCTCCCCAGTAGATGTAAGTCCACTGAGAGCAGACTTTCTTGTTGCTTCATTACTCTCCACTCAGAATCTAGATCCATAGCTGGCATACAGTCAGATGTTCACAAATAGTTAAGAATGAGTGCATGGATATTCAAATTGGGTCTTGATATTAGATACTTCTGCTTCTTGCCATCACTTTTCTATTTCTTTGAGACTGATTCTACCCTCACAATGACCTGGTCATTTGGCTGGTTTGACCAGATATGCCTACAGACAGTCATCAAAGCCTCAGTATCTCTCTTTTCTCGCAGGGCCTAATGTAATTCACATTAAGAAAAGGCTTATCTTTGATTCCATTTACTTCAACAACAAAGGAAGAAGTTTCCTTGCACTAAACTGTATGGGAAACATACATCTATCCAGATACCCCTTGCAGAAGGTAGATTGGATTATACACTCTGACAGAGCTAAAAACAAGCATTCTGTAGGGCATGAGTGCAAATATTAATTGCAACTTGGGAGGAAGTGGAAATCTAAAGGAAACTGGCATTAGGCTAGGTGTAGGGTGGAGAAGACAAGGAGCATGGCAGAGCAAGCAGAAGCTTTCAAGGACAAACAGTGTGGTTGGTGCCTCAAGCTCTGAATATACAGAGTGGGAGAAGGTCAAGACAGTACATGGATTACAGTGTGAGCATAAATCCTGAAAAAAGTCAGGGCATTAAGGCAACTGATAAAGCAAAATATAAAAAACATGAACTTTCTCATCAGAATATCTGGATTCCCATTTTGGCTCTCTCATTTCCTACTCTTGTGACCTTGAGAACATAAATTAACCTGAGTTATATCCCAAATTGAATTGGTGGTAGTACCTGCCTCAGAGGGCCATTGCAAGGATTCAATGAGATAATAAATATAAAGCTTCTGGAACATGTAAAGTCTTTTTAAAAAAATGTTAGCTATTTCTAATATTATCATTGTCTAGAAAAATTGCTTTTTCTTGGTTTTAAATTTGTTTCATATCTTTAGAAGAGTACAAAGATTAAATTCTTTCTGTGGTCTGTTTAATAAGACCATCTTTATTGAAAGCATAAAATGAAATTGAATCCAGATTCATGTGTAAAATACTTACTGTCTTTACTGTGCAGGGAAGTACATCGAAAGTAAGAGTGATAAAAAGCTCACAGCAACTACAGTTTTTTGAGCACCTACCAAGCCTTTGTATTGTATGCCAAACATAGGAAACTCCAAGTTCACAGCTGCACCATATTCCCTATAGGAACCCAACCGAATCAGTTGAAATCACAGAGTTGATTTTCCCCCAAAACATAGAGAAAATACCCCTTTCATTTATGATAGCTAGGAAAAGAGGAAGCTAGAACCTGAGGAGTTTCCCAAAGCCCAGAGCAAAAAGAACAGCTTGCTCCTTCTAGTTTAGGAGGACAGTGGGGATTCTTAAAAGGAGAGGGAAGCAGGCAAACAGCATGTCAAAAGGCCAACATTTCAGGGGCAAGAGATATGGGTTGTGCTCTGCTCTTTGCTTGGAACTTGAAGACAGCAGTGAAAGGTAATATACATGGTAACCTGAACAAAAGAAGTAAAAAGTCACACATTCGGGGCAGGTGGAGGGGAGCCAAATTAGCATTTCCAGAGCAGCCTCAACTCCGGTATTGTGAGAAACCCAGAAGTTTCCCCGTGGACCATCGGGTATGCTATGACTGGAACAAAGCAACTCTATAGATGAGGGCTACAGAAAGGGCTGCTTCAGAAGAGTTCACTAGGAGCATCCTCCGTGGAGTGTGAAAGCAGACAGAGGAACCACCAGACCCTGCTGGAGGTCGGAGAAACAGACCATAGATTCACCAGTCACGCCTCTATGCCAGTGGCAAGGCAGAAGAAAAAGCAAACAAACATTGTGGTGGAGATGAAAAGAGCCAGACGGCAGTAAAAGGGCCTGCCTGTGGGGACCTAGGCCCTCCCCACCTGCTGCAACAGGCGGCATCAGCCCCAACCTCACACACTCAGAGAGCATCTTGGGGAAGAGCAGGGAGCAGGCTGGACTTAAAAGAGGGCCATTATCCAAAAGCCATGTTGAAACTGGAGAGGACTGAGATGTCAGTAACTGGAAATTCTGAGTCCCCAACCTCACCCTTCTTCCAGCTTCCTGATAGCAATGGCCTGGACTCCATCCAAATCTGACTGATACCAAAGCCACCTTTTAACCATTATGCCAAACTAAAGGTTAAAGTCCAGTTGTGGAAGATATTGAAAATCAGTGTATGAACTCTGAGCTTCACTTTACAGAAATGGAGAGAAATAAAAAGTTTTGTGACAGGGAAGGAGGTCATTATATTTGAAGTTTAGTCTCTCATGGCAATATATGGAAGATTGAAGAGGTGGAGACTGAAGCGTGAAGTCCAGCTAAGAGGTTTACAAAAAGTAGAGTGAGAGTTAAAATTTGGGTCTATTTGATGTAAGAGTCAATGCATTTTCCTCCGAGCCAATCTTCCTCACAAATATTATCTCCAAATTTGGAGACAGAACAAATGTAAGTATGGTGATGAGTGATCTACTGAGTGATGGCAGAGGTGTCAATATAGAAAAGATTAAAATTGGTTTTGCATACATGCCTTCCATAAATATCAATCTCCTTGAAAATAAATAATATTCCATAAACTCCAAGAAGCCATTTCTGAACCTCTTGATACTTGAAAAGAACATTACCATTATTATGATTTATGTCTCAATTAATATCTTCTCAGCATCACTCTTTGATGGTGTTGCCTCAATTACTTTTAAACATTAAAGCATGAAAGTCCTATTTAAAACACCCCAAGAATTTAATTGAAAGTTTTGTAAAATTCTTATAAGCTACTTTGGAAAGTTAGAAAAATATTTCTAACAAATAGATGACCTGATTTCAGATAAGTCTTAAGAAATTAGCCTTTTTAGTTATTAATGAGTCAAGACACATACAACTAGAATTATAAACAGGAAAGCAAAGGATAGTGATAAATCAATCATTTGGTTCAATCCAATCCAATTAAATAAATTGTTATTGAACACCTACTTCATGCAGCGCACTGTGGTAGGTAATGGGATAGCAAGAAGGCTTGAGACAATGTTTCTGTCTCCTAGGACTCAGAGATCTACTTTGTTGCAGAAAGAACATGGTTTTTACAGCCACACTCACCTGGCTTTGAATTCCAGCTCTGTGCATCCTTGCAGTGCTGTATGTCGTGGGGCAAGTTATTCAAACTCTTGGAATTCCCACTTCTCTACCTTTGAAGCAGCCAAAATAATACACTGTACCTAACTTGCAGAGCTGCTACCTGAATCAGGAACAGGCAGGTAAATCCCAGTAAATGTTAGTTATTAGCTTTAGCGATATGGTTAGTTTACAAACAACTCTAACAAATGGCCCTGTAGAAAAGTTATAGGGAAGAAGAGTCACAATGGTTTTATTCATGTTGATAGGTTTTTCCTTTTTTAAGGGAAGGAAGTGGGTAGAAATAGAAAAGTTTTCTTCAGTTATCCAATAAATGTTATTAGAAAGCAGACGGCCTAACTAGAAAAGGAAACTAGAGATTTATCAAACCAACTGTATTCTCATATGTTGTATTATTTAATCCTAACCACAACCCTGTAAAGATGTATTATAAGGAAAAAGGCTCAGAGAGATTAAATTTTCTCCAAGATCACACAGCTAGCAAGTAGCGTAAGTAGAATTCAAACCTCTGTGCACCCCATGCCTCGCTTCCCTTGCATCCCAGCCTATCTGGAGATGTTTATACAAAGGCTCCTGTAGATGGTGTTCCATAAATATTTGCTAATCTGAGGGGAGTTGAAGGAGCAAGCTGAATGTAAAAGGAGTACAGAGAAGCTGTCTTGCTGGAGAGGTTGGTGAATTCAGCAGGATTTGAAGATCTTTGGGTTAAGGAAGGCATGGAGTTACAGGGGACTGGGATGGATATAAATGGGACCCACCCATCTTCAAGTTCCTTTTGGAACATTGGTGAATTGAGGTCTCCATAAAGTCTCTTTCAAAGACAGAACAGAGAGTACGATTGGTTTTTAGTACAATAGTAGTCCCACTTAGGGGCAGGGGATACATTTCAAGATCCCCAGTGGATGCCTGGATCCACAGATAGTACTGAATCCTCTTTATACTGTATTTTTCTTATATATAAATACGATAAAGTTTAATTTATAAAGTTGGCACAGTAAGAGATTATCAAATAATAAAACAGAGCAAATATACCACCACACTGTGACAGAAGTTATGTGACTGTGGTCTCTCTTCTCAAACTATCTTATGCACTGTACTCACCTGTCCTCTTGTGATGATGTGAGACAAAAAATGCCTCCATGATGAGATGAAACGAGGTGATAGACGTAGACATGGTGACGTAGCATTAGGACCATCTGCTTCCAGATCACAGCTGACCTCATGGTCACTGAAACTGAAGACAGAGAAGCCATGGATGGAAGGGACTACTGTACAAGTCTAGTTTCTTCAGATGTTTCCAGATGGTCACTTTCGGCGGCCTCCCACTATCCTGATCTACCCTGAACATGCTCCTTCAAGAGTATGCTAGCTATATCCCTCTTAAAATCATAGCTTCTAGAGATGAATGCAATGATCAAAGCAGTGATCAACTTAAAATGTGCTGGAAAGCACCATAATCTTTGGAGATTATCAAAATTAACATGGTATAAAATAACAGGCATTTGGTTTGGTTTGGTTTGATTTAGTTTTTAACAGGCATGCACCATTTACTGACTCTTATAGTTACACAAGTTTTATTTAAGAAATCAGTTTTAACTGACACACAAAAAAAACCACAGTCCTCGTATTTCCCAGTCTTGAAGAGATAACCCAAAAGATGACTACATCTTTCAGACTGTGAGTGGGTTTAAAGAGGTTTCAGAGTCACAGCATTGTTTCCTAAATAGGGCTGACAGCGAAAACGTTTTCTCTTCAGTGATTCAAGAGGAACTGAGCAACTGTCTGAAGAACAAATCCACCCTCAGTGTACCAGCACTTCTCATCCCCATTGTCTGCAGCACAAATCAGATACAACATTTACGGGTAAGTTCTCTAGGAAAGAAAACTGATTAAAATAGAAAGGTTTCCCAAGAAAGAAATGCTTGTACTGGGATCACAGTTTTTTTTAAGGAAAAATAAATGAATAAATTACTTCATGGATCTGCATGGCTAGTTTAATATTTCTGAACAGAGGCTTTCTGAGATTTTGTCAAGCATTGTTAAAAAGGCTTTGCTATATGAGAAGGAGCTAACCCACAGGGACTGGGGGTCCTCCTTAAGACAGTGCCTGAGTAAAAGAGTAAAGAGCATGTTCTTTGTCCCCAACTGGGGTTTGTGTAGAAACACACAAGGAATTCGTATTGCCCAGAACATTAGCCTCCTGATCTGTAAGGACAAAAGCAAAGAAAGCATTGAAATGGCTGCATAAGAGAATTAATTTCAAATCCTTAATAGTAGGCAAGGGTACAAATAAATAGGTGAATAATAAGGTTATTAAATTAGGGAAAAACACTTAGAACCAAGAGAGCACCTTGTCCCTTTATATTCAAATTAAAATAAATATAAGAAATATTTTTTAGCTAGAGCAGTCATGTGCTAATTTTTCCTCAGATCCAATTTTCAAGAATTAAACATTTACTGAGCATTCACTCATAACCAGGAAATTTATATCACTCTAATTTGAAAAATATAAATTGACCAATTATAATACAGCATATTTGCCAGTAAGCATGTGCGCCCCAAAGGCTCTTTTTATGAAACCCTGTGCGGTTTGTCTTCAGGTTTCTCTGCTTTTCCTTTTCTGTAATATTTTCCATTTCTCAACCATTACTCTACCACGGACTCCCAAAGCTCTTAATTGCTGGCATGGGAAGACTTGATCTCTACGTGAGGAACAGATCTTTAAGTGCCTTCACAATTCCCAGGCTCTAATCCTGGGTTCATTGCTAATAGGCTGTGTGATTCTGGATGAGGCATTTCTTCTTTCTGGACCTTAATTCCCTCAGTTGTAAAATAGAGAGAGAGTCTGAAGTTTTCAGGGGCCCTTCAGTTGGTCTAACTAATCTCAATGAATTCAACAGGTATTTGAAGAGTGTCTAGTATAGGCCAGATGAAGAAAAGAGCTTCCAAGTTTAAGAAAACATTATACTTGTAAACAGACAATGGAGGTATAGAAGAATAAGAACCTTGAGAGAAAAAAGTGTGAGGCACTGGGTGAATGCAGGGCACACCCAAAACAATCTAGAGCTTCCAGAAAGGTTTCCCAAAGGCCAGGACAATTAAGCTGAAGCAAGGAGGACAAGGGAAGAAGGTCTTATAGGAGGGAAGGGATGAGTGGAGATGTCTTACAGGCAGAAGCAGCGGTAGGTGAAAGGCTTAGCAGTTCAAATTAGCAGATGCATCTAGAAACTGCAAATTGCTCAAATTGTGGGTAGAGCCCAAGGTCCACATTGCAAAGAAGCAGGACTCAAGTTGAAGATGGAAAAATAGGCAGGAGCCAGAAAACCAGGGGCCTTGTGTTTCATGCTAAGGAGTGGAGACATTCTCCTGTGGATCTCAAAGGATAATTAAAAGGTTTAACTAGAAATGGGTGATCCATAAGTACTAACTCCTCTCTCATCCACTTCTTGGACCAGCTTGTCTCTCTTAGATAAACTTACAATTAGGGATCTGACTGCATACCCTTTCCAGTCTGTTCTTGAAGATTTTGTAAGCTATATGGTTCATAATGATATCCCTAAGATCCGCGCTGTGCAGTCCCCAGGGTCATTCATTCTGTCCAAGCTAAGCGTTTCTACACAGGCTGTTTCCCAAGCAAGGCAGCCCAAAGGTGCAGCACAAACTCCAGACTCTTCAGCTCCTGAATTATTCAGGACACTATTAAAATGAGAGTCACGACTCACAGGGAAAATTAATTTTAATTTTTAAACAAGCAACATTTTAAACTGTTCATTTCTTTGAAATGTATCTGTCCTGACATTTTTATCATCAGAAGAGTAAGTAAAGCTCACAGTGGAATGAGAAAAAGAGCCAGCATTCCCTAAACTTGGGGCTCTCTAATGTCCAGGAAGAGCCTTCCAGAATGAACAAGTCACACTGTCTATTCTTGGAGGGTATGTATCTTGAAAATCCAACATTGGTCTAAGCAATTCAGTACTGGACAGTTCATTTTTCCTCTGTTTTTGTCATAATGACATGTGGTCAGCAGCTTGAAACTCCAGCACCTTCAGCCAAATTGCTTTAACTCGGCAGCAGCCTGTTTCTACGCAAAAGCAAGAGGAAAGCAGAGTCCATGTCCCAAGGTGTTGGGCCGTAAGAATTTCTCTGAACTGTAAACTTCTCTCTGGTACAAGGACTCTGTGTTGCTGTCCTCTCTTAGGTCCCCAGCATCCCACATACAGGGGTTGCTCATTAAGCTTTACTGAAATGAATTTCATAAGGAAAACCCCTTTTCAAACAGGGAATGGCATGTATGTTTTTTCCTTTTCTTCTGTACTATTTCTGCTCTGACTAGTAATTTAAGCGTACTTGGGATGCCCAGTGGCCCCAGGAACAAAATTAAATGCACCACTGCTACCCAAACATTGCTCAGAAATGACCAGACTCTGACTCTCTAGTCATTCAGACATCCAGGAAGATCACTGTGGCTGCCATGTGTAAATTGAAAGAGAAGAGGCCAAGTCAGGGGTGGGGGGAAACTGGTACCTAGGCTTTCTCCCTCCCAGCCCAGGGCTTTTGAAATCAGGAAGTCTCTCCATGGCCTGATCGAAACAGGAAGTTAGATGCTCCCCTGACTTCCTTCTCTACTCTTTCCTGTTTGCTGCAAATCACAGAATGAAAAAAAAATAAATGTTGCCTAATCACTATGCTGTACACCTGAAACCAACATAATATTGTATATCAAATATATTTCAATTTAAAAAGAAAAGAAAAATGAATATTTTTCAGACCCTCACTAAAGGCCCACTATTCTGATAGGCAATTTATATACTTGTAATATTATTTAATCCTTTCAGTAGGTCTGTGAAAAGGAATCTTTTTAATTGACATACAACTGACATACAACACTGTATTCATTTCAGGTATACATAATGATTTGTTATATGTATATATTGTAGAATGATCATCACTGTAAGTTTAGTTAAGATCCATCACATACGTAATTACAAATATCTTTATTGTGATGAAAGCTTTACAAAGATCTACCCTTTTAGCAACATATTCAAATAGAGAATTCGGTATTGTTAACCATAGTCACCATGCTATACATTACAGCCCCGGAACTTATTTACCCTATAACTGGAAGTTGTACATCCCCTGCTCCCTGCTCAGGAAACCACCAATCTGGTCTCTGCTTCTGTGACTTCGGTGTGCTTGTATTTTCAATTCCACATGTATGTCAGATCCTATGTCTTTGTTTGATTCATTTCACCTAGCATAATGCCAGGAAGAAATTTTATACCTATCTTGCATCTGAGAAAAACTGGGGCCAAACAGGATTAAATAATAAACCCAAGGTCACAGAAAACTAGTAGCAGTACTAAAATTTTAATCCACGTGTGTCTGACTCCAAAGTTCTGAAGAGGATTTGGGTGGGTTGGGTGTGACCTTTCTGAATGAACGTGGAGCCTCCCATGTCACAGCCTCCTCCTGACACTGGCAGCCTCTATGGCAGCAGAGAGCCTCCCAAACTGTCAGATGCCTTTTTGTCCTGCTGATGGTGTCCTTTGCTGTAGGAATAGCAATACCCACTGAAACTTTATTTATCATTGGAAAATATTGGAAACAACGTAAACATCTCATTTAAAGGGATAAGTTACATTAAAGATGATAGATCTCAAGAACCAGCCAAATTCCACCATTAGAACTTCCAGGAGTTTTTTTTGTTTTGCTTATTATTTTTTATTTATTAAGGAATCATTGATATACACCCTCAGGAAGGCTTCATATGAAAAACAATGTGGTTACTACATTCACCCTGATTATCGAGTCCCCCACGATAACCCATTGCAGTCACTGTCCATCAGTGTAGTAAGATGCCACAGAGTCCCTACTTGTCTTCTCTGTACTACACTGCCTTCCCCGTGACCTCCCCACACCATGCGAACTAATCATAATACCCCTCAATCCCCTTCTCCCTCCCTCTCCAGCCCTGCACCCCAACCATCCCCTTTAGTAACTGCTACTCCCTTCTTGGAGTCTGTGAGTCTGCTGCTATTTTGTTCCTTCAGTTTTTCTTCTTTGTTATACTCCACAAATGAGGAAAATCATTTGGTATTTGTCTTTCTCTGCCTGACTTACTTCACTGAGCATAATACCCTCTAGCTCCATCCATGTTGTTGCAAATGGTAGGACTGGTTTCTTTCTTATGGTTGAATAGCATTCCATTGTGTATATATACCACCTCTTCTTTATCCATTCACCTACTGATGGACATTTAGGTTGCTTCGTATCTTGGCTATTGTAAATAGTACTGCAATAACCAAAGAGGTGCAGATTCTTTTTGAATCTGAGAACTTGTTTTCTTTGGGTAAATTCCTAGGAGTGGAATTCCTGGGTCAAATGGTATTTCTATTTTTAGTTTTTGAGGAACCTCCATATTGCTTTCCACAATCGTTAAACCAATTTACCTTCCCACCAGCAGTGTAAGACGGTTCCATTTTCTCTGCATCCTCAGCAGCATTTGTTGTTCCTAGTCTTTTTGATGCTGGCCATCCTAACTGGTGTGAGGTGGTATCTCATTGTGTTTTTGACTTGCATTTCTCTGATAATTAGCAATGAGGAGGAGCATCTTTCCATGTGCCTGTTGGCCATCTAATTTCTTCTTTGGAGAATTATCCGTTCATAACCCTGCCCTTTTTCTAATCGGGTTATTTGTTCTTTGGGTGTTGAGGCTCGTGAGCTCTTTATATATTTTGGATGTTAACCCCTTGTTGGATATGTCGTTTACAAATATATTCTCCCAAACTGTCAGATGCCTTTTTGTCCTGCTGATGGTGTCCTTTGCTGTAGAGAAGCTTTTCATTTTGATATAGTCCCATGTGTTCATTTTTGCTTTTGTTTTCCTTGCTTGAGGAGATGCGTTCATGAAGAAATTGCTCATGCTTATATTCAGGAGATTTTTGCCTATGTTGTCTTTTAAGAGTTTTATGGTTTCATGGCTTACATTCAGGTCTTTGATCCATCTTGAGTTTACTTTTGTGTATGGGGTTAAACAGTAGTTCAGTTTCATTCTCTTACATGTAGCTGTCTAGTTTTGCCAACACCAATTGTTGAAGAGGCTGTCATTTCCTCATTGTATGTCCATGGCTCCTTTATCGTATATTAATTGACCATATATGCTTGGGTTTCTATTTGGACTCTATAGTCTGTTCCTTTCATCTATGGGTCTATTCTTGTGTCAGTACCAAATTGTCTTGATTACTGTGGCTTTCTAGTACAGCTTGAAGTAGGGAAGCATAATACTCCCAGCTTTATTCTTCCTTCTCAGGATTGCTTTGGCTATTCGGGGTCTTTTGGGCTTCCATATGAATTTTAAGACTATTTGTTCTAGTTCTTTGAAGAATACTGTCAGTATTTTGATAGGGATTGCATTGAATCTATAGATTGCTTTAGGCAGGATGGCCATTTTGACAATATTAATTCTTGCTATCCATGAGCATGGGATGTATTTATTGGTGTTTTCTTTAATTTCTATCATGAGTGTCTTGTAGTTTTCAGGGTATAGGTCTTTCACCTCCTTGATTAGGTTTATTCCTATGTATTTTATTCTTTTTGATGCAATTGTGAATGGAATTGTTTCCCTGATTTCTCTTTCTGATAGTTCATCATTAGTGTATAGGAACGCAACAGATTTCTGTGTATTAATTTTGTATCCTGCAACTTTGCTGAATTCAGATATTAGTTCTAGAAGTTTTGGAGTGCATTCTTTATGGTTTTATGTACAATATCATGTCATCTGCAAACAGGGAGAGTTTAACTTCTTCCTTGCCAAGCTGGATGCCTTTTATTTCTCTGTGTTGTCTGATTGCCATGGCTAGGACCTCCAGAACTATGTTGAATAAAAGTGGGGAGAGTGGGCATCCTGTCTTGTTCCCAATCTTAAAGGAAAAGCTTTCAGCTTCTCGCTGTTAAGTATAACATTGGCTGTGGGTTTGTCGTATATGGTCTTTATTACTTTGGGGTACTTGCCCTCTATACCCATTTTATTGAGAGTTTTTATTATGAATGGATGTTGAATTTTGTCGAGTGCTTTTTCAGCATCTATGGGGATTGTTTTTGTCCTCTTAATTGATGTGGTGGATGATGTTGATGGATTTTCAAATATTGTACCATCCTTGCACCCCTGGAATAAATCCTACTTGATCATGATGGATGATCTTTTTGATGTATTTTTGAATTTTGTTTCCTAATATTTTGTTGAGTATTTTTGCATCTATGTTCATTAGGGATATTGGTTGGTAATTTTCTTTTTTTGTGGTGCCTCTGCCTGGTTTTGCTTTTAGGGTAATGCTGGCCTCATAGAATGAGTTTGGAAGTATTCCTACCTCTTCTACTTTCTGGAAAACTTTAAGGAGGATGGGTATTAGATCTTCACTAAATGTTTGATAAAATTCAGCAGTGAAGCCATCTGGTCCAGACGTTTTGTTCTTAGGTAGTTTTTTGATTACCAATTCGATATCATTGCTGGTTATTGGTTGTTCAGATTTTCTGTTTCTTCCTGGGTCAGGTCAGCCTTGGAAGGTTGTATTTTTCTAGAAAGTTTTCCATTTCTTCTATATTATCCAGTTTGTTAGCATATAATTTTTCATAGTATTCTCTAATACTTCTTTGTATTTCTGTGGTGTCCATAGTGATTTTTCCTTTCTCATTTCTGATTCTGTTTATGTGTGTAGAATCTCTTTCTTTCTTGATAAGTCTGGCTTGAGGTTTATCAATTTGGTTTATTTTCTCGAAGAACCAGCTTCTGCTCTCATTGATTCTTTCTGTTGTTTTATTCTTCTCAATTTTATTTATTCCTGCTCTGATCTTTATTATGTCCCTCTACTGACTTTGGGGCTCATTTGTTCTTCTTTTTGTAGTTTCATTAATTGTGAGTTTAGACTGTTCATATGGGATTGTTCTTCTTTCCTGAAGTAGGCCTGTATTCCAATATACTTCCCTCGGCATGGTCTTTGCTGCATCCCACAGATTTTGTGGTGTTGAATTATTGTTGTCATTTGTCTCCATATATTGCTTGATCTCTGTTTTTATATGGTCATTGATCCATTGGTTATTTAGGAGCATGTTGTTAAGCTTCCATGTGTTTGTAGAATTTTTCATTTTCTTTGCATAATTTAGTTCGTTTCATACCTTTGTGGTCTGAGAAGCTGGTTGGTACAATTTCAATCTTTTTTAATTTACTGAGGTTCTTTTTGTTGCCAAGTACATGATCTATTCTTGAAAATTTTCCATGTGCACTTGACAAGAATGTGTATTCTGCTGCTTTAGGGTGGAGTGTTCTGTAGATGTCTGTTAAGTCCATCTGTTCTAATGTGTTGTTTAGTGACTCTGTCTCAGTTATTTTCTGTCTGATTGATCTGTCCTTTGGAGTGAGTGGTGTGCTGAAGTCTCCTAAAATGAACACATTGCATTCTATTTCCCCTTTAATTCTGTTAGTATTTGTTTCACATATATAGGTGTTCCTGGGTTGGTTGCATAGATATTGATAATGGTTATGTCCTCTTTTTGAATGGCCCCCTTTATCATTATGTAATGTTCTACTTTGTCTTTTGTGACTTTGTTTTGAAGTCTATTTTGTCTGATACAAGTCCCACAACTCCTGCTTTTTTCTCCCTATTAGTTGCATAAAATATCTTTTTCCATCCCTTCACTTTTAGTCTGTGTATGTCTTTGGGTTTGAAGTGAGTCTCTTGTAGGCAGCATACATACAGGTCTTGTTTTTTATCCATTCAGTGACTCTGTGCCTTTTGATTGGTGCATTAAGACCATTTACATTTCGGGTGATTATCAATAGGTATGTACTTACTGCCATTGCAGGCTTTAGATTCATGGTTACCAAACGTTGAAGAGTAATTTCCTTACTATCTAACAGTCTAATTTAACTCTCTTAGTATGCTATTACAAACACAATCTAATGGTTCTTTTTTTCTTCACACTTTTTCTTCCTCCTCCATTCTTTATATATTAGGTATCATATTCTGTACTCTTTGTATATCCCTTGACTGACTTTGGGGATGGTTGATTTGATCTTGCATCTGCTTAGTAATTAATTGTTCTACTTTCTTTTACTCTGGTTTTATATCCTCTGGACACAGCTGTTTAGCCTTAGGGACACTTCCATATTTAGCAGTCCCTCCAAAATACACTGTAGTGGCATTTTATGGGAGGTAAATTCCCTCAATTGCTGCTTAACTGGAAATTGTTTAATCTCTTCTTCAAATTTAAATGATAATATTGCCAGATCAAGTATTCTTGGTTCCAGGCCCTTTTGCTTCATTGCATTAAATATATCATTCGACTCCCTTCCGGCCCTTAAGGTTTCTTTTGAGAAGTCTGATGATATTCTGATGGGTTTTCCTTTGTATGTTACCTTTTTTCTCTCTCTGGCTGCTTTTAATACTCTGTCCTTGTCCTTGATCTTTGCCATTTTAATAATTATATGTCTTGATGTTGTCTTCCTTGGATCCCTTGTGTTGGGAGATCTGTGCACCTCCATGTCCTGAGAGAGTATCTCCTTCCCCAGTTTGGGGAAGTTTTCAGCAATTACCTCCTCAAAGACACTTTCTATCCCTTTTCTCTCTCTTCTTCTTCTGGTACCCCTATAATATGAATACTGTTTCATTTGGATTGGTCACACAGTTCTCTCAACATTCTTTCATTCCTAGAGATCCTTTTTTCTCTCTGTGCCTCAGCTTCTTTGTATTCCTCTTCTCTAATTTCTATTTCATTTATTGTCTCCTCCACCATATCTAATCTTCTTTTAAAACCCTCCATTGTATTCCATAATGATTGGATCTCCACCCTAAATTCATTCCTGAGTTCTTGAATATTTTTCTGTACCTCCATGAGAATGTTTATGATTTTTATTTTGAAATATCTTTCAGAAAAATTGATGAGTTCAGTTTCACTTGGCCCTTTTTCTGGTGTTTTTGGGATTTTGGTTTGAACCAGGTTCCTTTGACGTTTCATATTTGTATATGATGCCCTCTAGTGCCCAGAAGCTCTACTCTCTGGACCTGCTCAGCCCCTGAAGCAATGTCAGGGATTGCAGGGGAGTGGTGTTGGTGCTTCAGAGGAGGAAAGAACTGTTTCCTGCTTCCTGGCTGCTGTGCCTGTCTCCACTGCCAGAACAAGTGGGCCCATCACACAGGTGTAAGCCTCTATGCTTTGTGTTTGTAGCTGCCATAGGCAGGGCCTCCCTCTGGCTAGCCTTATGCCAGGGCAGGGGCTGCTCATTTGTGAGCCAGTGCCGGCAGGTCAGGCAGAAGGCACAGCAGGCTGTGTATCACAGTTGGGGGTCTCAGAGCTGTGTAGCCAGCCACGGGGATGGAGAGCCTGAAGCTCCTGAACATTCCCAACCTGCTGGGTAGAGTGCACCTGGACAATTTTGTCCACCTGTCCTTTCTCCTGAGCTGCAAACTCTGTGCAGTCCTTGCCCCTTTAGCAGCCCTTTTGCTGTTAGGAAGTCTCTAAGACTGCTCGCCTTTCTTTTGTCCCAGAGCAGCTGGATGTGGATCCCTGTTTTCCACAAGCAGCTGGAATCTCAGTTTCTCCAAGTATTCCACCTGTCTTAGCTTTCCAACCCCACTAATCTCCAGAGCACCATGCAATGTAGGTTGTGCTCCCAGAGCAGATCTCCAGGGCTGTGTATTCAGCAGTCCTAGGCCTCCACCCCCTCCTCCTCTGTTTCTTATCCTCCCGCTGGTGAGCTGAAGTGGGGGAAGGGCTTGGGTCCTGCTGGATCATGACTTTGGTGTGTTACTCTGTTCCATGAGTTCTGTTTTTTTTCTCCAAGTGTATGCAGTCTGGCACAGCCCTGTTTCCTGTTGCTCTTTCAGGATTAATTGTATTAACTATATTTTCATATTATATGAGGTTTTGGGAGGAGACCTCTGTCTCACCTCTCACCCCACCATCTTTAATCCCCCACTATGTTCATTTCTATTCTACCCACTCTTAGCTATGGTCTCAGTTCCAGACTCCTGACACTGTCTTAACAATGAACCTCATCATTTCTCTTACTTGATAGCTTCCTCACTGCTCTCTCTGCATCCTGTCTCTCCCTCTTCCAATCCATATTTCATGCTAATTTCAAAGATATGACTCCAAAAGGTAAATATGAACATGTCACTCACCTGCTTAAAATCCCTCACTTGTTACATCCAAATTGTAAGTAGGATATACAAGGCCCTCCATGTTCTGGCCTCTGACCCCTTCCTTCTTCTTTGCTACTCTCCCCACCCCCATTCTTAAACTCTATGTTCCAATCCTATTGAAATGCTGTCATTTCCCATTCTGCAGCACACCTGTGAGTTTTACACATACTGAAACACACACACACACCCCTCCAACTAGTGAACACTTATCATTCCTCAAATCCTAGATGAAGTGCAGCTCTTTCATGAAGCTTCCCATGGTTATCACAGGAGAAACTTACCACTCATCTTTTAGTAACCACTGTTCTTTCTACATCCTTAAATTATAAAACCTATCCCATATTAATCTGTCATTTCAGAACTCTCTTTACTTTTCTTTATTAGACTATGTGTTCCTTAAGGAAAGAAAAGTCATGTCTTATTCATCTTTGAATCTTGGTTTGAATATACCAAGCATTCAACAAACATTTGAGGAATGAAAAGACTGAATAGTTTAATATTTAATATACCACGGAATGGAATCAAGGTAGCTGAATTCTACCCTCAGTTTTCTCAATCACTTTTTGTGTTAAAAATCAATCAGCCTTTTGAATATTATTTTAATTTCCCATTTAAACCATTTTATGTACAGAAAAATGTGCTGACCAGGTAGTATTCATAGTCCTCCACCATGTGTCAGTTAGCTATATTTCTTATAACTTAATAAATGGGCATTCTGATTTATAGATATTCTATGAAGGTAGTTAGTGTAAGTTAGTCCTTAGGAGGCTAACCTCTGGCTTCACTGGGAAAACTGTCTTTGGGGTCAAAGCAAACTATGAACCAGCTTGTAGGGCTATGTTAAAGCAGCCACCCAAGTTCTGTGTTTATGGATTAGATACTAAGTCACAAACCCAACTGCCTGCTGTTAACCTAAATGAGTGAATTCTCCTAGGTGCTAGATGAAAAGAAGCTAGGTTGCATGTATGACCACCATAATCATTCATGATTTCTACACAGTTGCATTGCCCATTAAGGCATAAGATGCCAAAGAAAGCACAATCATGGGCTTTGTATAGCCTTCAGTCACCTGGTACTAACACTCTCTTGAGACTCATAGGACCCTAAAATGCTTCAAGACAATGATGCTGTGGCTGTCGTTTTTATGACCTTCATTCCTTCTTTCATTTATTCATGCAATAGTAAGTACTGCAGGCACTGAAGTAGGACCTGACAACCCTGGTCTCAATAACCATGACCCTGCTTACAATGGATGCCTGGGTCTGTTGGAACAGATGGACTTTTAATTAATTAAAGACACTAAGTGGTGTCAAAGATGTCTAAGAAAGAGCAGTGGGAGCACAAGAAGATATTGTCAATGCACAATATAGTTACCCTGGAAAGGTCGGAAAGGCTTCACAGAGGAGGTGATATGTGAGCTGAATCCAGGACAAAGACCAGGTTTTCAGACAGGAAAGAGCATTCCAGGTAAGGTGAACAGCATGGACAAGCACTAAAAAGTGTATGAGCTGAGGTTGGAAGGGGGAAGGATGTAAACACTCAGTTACCTCTTTGTAGTCGGAAAACAACAGGAGGTGAGGAGCAAAGGAAAGGAAAAATACTCTTCGTTCCACTCAGGCTTGTCCCCAGACTCTTAAAGGATAATAAGCCACCATAAGCAACAACCATTTCTTATCTGCACAGCTACCTTAGCCTATGTTTTCCAGTCAAAGAAGTGGACAAGCTGCCTCTCATTACCAATATGCAGTATTCATGCTGCAGTTTCCTTTCTGGCAGGGAGTGCACAGCCCAGCCGACACCCCCTCCTCAGGACCCAGGGGCACTCTTCACTGAAAAACAATCTGATCCATGTTAATTCTTAGTTGTAATAGACACTAAGCAGTTAATTTAAATATTCCTTAAATTGCCTCTAAATAAGGTGAAGGAAACAACCACTTACTATATAGGTTTTAAAACTTTTTATTAATACTTCATATAAGTTCCTATACTGTCAAGTTGAAGACTGAAGGTCGGAAGCAGAGAAAGGAATCAATAGTAAGATCCACTGTTTACATAGTATGTCATATGTTCTGGTTACATCTGTAACTGCCTCACAAGTGTTAATTCACTTAATCCTCACTACAGCCCAAAGAGGCAGGCCCTACTATTGTCTTATTTTATAGGTGAAGAAACTCAGACTCAGAGATCTTTGTTTCTCACCTACTTGTCAATAAATAATGGGTAAAAAAAAAAAATCTGACATTTGATCTCAGGCAGGAAATTCTACAGACTTTGTTCTCATGAACTATGATACACGGCCTAGTGCTACAGTAGATATGATCGCTCTGTCGAATTATGTGCTCAATTCTTTGGATAAATTGTGTCATTTAATCTTCATGACAGCTTATATTAGGAATTAGAACCTGAGGCTTGGAGACGGTAACTGGCTGAATGTTGGCACAGTTGGTAAGTGAAAGAGATAGAATTTGATTTCAAGTCTGTCTGACTTAAAACTCATGCCAGAGTATCTGTCTCTGTAGGTGCTAGAAGCTTACAGAGAAGGAAGAAAATTGGTTAACAAAGCAGTAAGCCTGGCTTCCCTGGATGCATTATTTGCACTTTAATTACAATATCTGATAAAATTGAAAATACCTGAAATGAGCCTTCATTAAACAGTGAGGAGTTTTGCCTGGACCAGTTGTTGTTAAACAGTATTCCTGGAAGCCCCAGGGACTTCTCTGGTGGGGAGAGAGCAAGCCCCTCACACGATCCCCTGAATTAATCACCTTTTGTTGCAGTGACCAACAACTCTAAATCTCAGCACTTTGCAAGAATAAAGGTTTATATCTCACTCACCTCACATGTGGTCTGGACCATGACACTGCCAGAAACCACATCACCTCCAACATTATAAATTCGATCTCCTACTAACCAACCACAAACTCCTCCCACTCTTCCAGCTGGTTTGCTCTGGTAACCCCAGAGCAACAACTGAAAGTGACCCTCCACTTTCTCCCTAACCACCAACTTTTCTATAGACCCCAGGCCTGATGCATGGCTGGTGGTTGTTACCAAGCTCATATTGGTATTTCTAACTTCCTTATCTCCAAATCCTTCAATTTTGCTCATTCCAGACTTGCTTCCCTCTCATCTTCATTCATGCAACTGAATTTGTCGAAGAATATCACACAACTTAGAAAACTGCTTTCGCCATATATTCATGATCGCCAACCCCAAACTCAACACTGCTGGGCAATGTTATGGCATTCTTCTAAGAAACTCAGTCTACTCTACAGAAAATTCTCCAGTTTCCTCAAAGATCCCTTACTTCACCCATATTTATAGTAGTTGGTCTTACTTTATATTTTATTAAGAAAAAAAGAAGCCACCTGACAGTAGTTCCTGTACCTTCAAATCTACAAAAACACCTCATCTGCAGCCATTTCTCCTTGTCTCCTGTTATGACTGTTCCTTCCTTCTTTCAGCAACGGTCACCCTCCTCCCTTTTATATATGCTTTGAATTTCATTCCCTGCCCCGGCCCGCGGGGCTGGTTATTAGTGGGTCTCGAGGAGGAT
>JAQQAC010006904.1:28200079-28259231 GCA_029783875.1 Phataginus tricuspis | reverse complement strand
AGCATAGAATACAGAATGAGACTGGGTTGGGCTAAGATCTTTAAGCTCTCTGTGCCAGTGCAAAGTCCAAGGTGGTCACCAACAATTCCCTCATGGTCTCAGTTATCCTTCTCTCTTTTCCATCTTTTGTCTCTCCTTCTCTAATAAATTTTTACATCATCATTTAATGTTAACATATCTCCTATATTTAAAAAAATTCCCTAGCTCCCAAGTCCCTCTCCTAGTTACTGTCCCATTTTTCTATATAGCAAAATTTCTCAGAAAAGTTAAAAATGGTATCTCCCACATGTAAGTGAGGAGACATGAACCAACATATATAAAGACTCTTTTATCAGGTCTGACTTATGTCAGATGCTCAATAAATGATAGTACTGGTAGTACAAACAGTAATAAAGATGATAATAATTTTGACTGACACTGAAATTTTCTTATATGCCAGCATAGCCCTTAGCATCATAATTAAATTATCTCAATTTGTTCCTACACTGACACTATTAAGTAGGTATTCATTTTATATTGATTTTATAGATGATGTATCTGAAGCTTAGAAAAGTTCATTCACCCAAGGTCACACAGCTAGTAGAAAATATGACTAGTACTTCCTTCCAGATCTGTCTGACTCCATAGCCAAAGATTATTATCCTCTACATCACCCTTATCTTCTGTTCTTCTAGCACTCTCTGCATACCTCTACCTCATAAAAGCAGAGACAGTTTTTCCGGAGAGCAGGGGAATAACAGTGAGCAAGAAGCACCGGGAAGCTGGATGATGCTGGTATCACCTCCAGATCCCTAAGGGTGTCAGTCCATGGGCAGGTCCACTAGGAAAATTCAAGGGAAAATGTTTTTAGGGGAACACCAAACTTAACTCACCAGAAATGATAGAGGAAACAATCTGTGTATAGTTTAAAATGGTAGAAGAGGTTCTAATGGGGAGAATAAGAAGTTTGAGAGAGAAGCGAGCTCTGTAACTTTGGGTTAGGGAGAGACTGCATAGGAATGGACAGATGATGACCTTTTGGTAGACACACCAAATCTGCACTAAATATGGATGCATCTTTTGGGTGGGGATGAAGTGTTAGCTGTGGTGGGCATGGCGAATCCCAAATTTCTAAAAGGACCTTAGACACTGAGCTATCTTTACCCAGCTAACTGTCATCTTGGTTCAGGCTTTTAAAGATCTCACATGAGTTCATTTAGGTAAAACACCTAACATAGCCCCTGGTACCCTGTAGAGGATCAGCAGTGGTGGCTATTACCATTATTATTCAGGATCTTCTCATAGTGTTTATTCAATAAATAGTAATTCCTCTTTTCACAGAAATGTTTTTAAATGCATATTAGTAGAATTCCCCATGCATCAGAGATGAGTAATGATAGTTAACACTTTTTAAGCACTCATTCTGCCAGGCTATTAAGTTTAACTCATGTAATTTTCTCAATGACCCCTTAAAGAAGATGCTTTTACTATTCTGATTCTACAGAGGAGCTAAGTGATTTGTAAAAGGTCATACAATGAGTAAATGTTAGAGGCAGAATTGAACTCATGCCTTTAGTCCCATAATGATCAATATAGTTATTATACAATCCATTTCTCTAATGCATAAATCAGGTTAGAAACGTGTGTGTGTGTGTGTGTGTATACATATGTGTATATATATATATATATATATATATATATATATATGTATGTATGTAACAATAACAAATGTTCTAATATCTATTTCCAACAAATAGATTTTTGGTTAACATGCAAAACCAAACAAAGCCTGTATTATCCAGCACACGCAGATGGAAGGAACTATGAGTAGGAAGCAGAAAGTGTTCAATGTATGAGGTGATGACTCACTCTACATATTAAACCTGAGGGGATGATTGGCAGAGTCAGGATGTCCTCAGAGATGTTCTTGATCAATAAGAAAATGTCAAGACCAGAAGGAAAAGCTGAATGTGAATGGATGCATAAGAAGTGCTTAGATTACAAATTAGATAACAAAAAGCCAAGTGAGAAACATTGGAGCTTAGGACACATTGATTGCAAAATCAGTAACAATATGAAAAGTACAGTCTTGAATGTCTCAGAGGCCAGACCAAAAAAAAATTTTTTTTGAGGAAAACATGTGAGACTATACCTAGAGAAGAAATAAGGAAAAATAAATTGTAAAGATTGGAGGAGAGTTGCCTAACCTTCTATATGTCAAGCATTTAATTTTCATATCAAATCTTTGAGATATACTTAATGTTCCCATTTTACATTAGAACATTGAGGCTTAGAGAAGAAAAGTAAATTTTCTGAACTCATACAATTATTATGGTGAATTTCAAACACAACTTCTTAGATCAGATTCAGAGTTGGAGCTATCTTGACTTAAAAACCCTTGACCTTTTTCTTCCTGGGAAAATTCCCTTGCATTTGAAGAAAGAACTATATAGATATGGAAAGCATGCTCAAGAAGTTTAAGAAAAGAAAATGCCATGGAACCTTAAGCCTCTTCTTTCCTGCAAGCCAGGTGAGACTTCTCATGCTTCAGAATCACTGTTGTATTTCCAACCACCAGTTAATGGGACACTCAGCCTCAGGGAGCTTTCTAGTGGTTACTTGTGGATCTTTGCCATGATCTCCGTGTCTTTTTTCATTTGTGTATTTTTCATGACATCAAGTACAAGGTGAGCCAGTGAATGGTAGAAAATGAACACATGAATACACACACACACACACACACTTCCTTATTTATTTAGCCAAGGATGCTAAAAGGAGGCCACACAGAGTAGGAACAGTTAGAGCTTATCTCACCGCAGGGGCTATGGCTGCCAGTTATATTATTCATGCACAGCAGGATCTTTCTGCATCTAATAAGCTTGATTTTATGCTACACCACATCCTTCTATACTTGGCGTTTACATCACCATTCAGGAAGAACTTACACAATCCCTTTATTGGGATATCTACAGATATCGGGAATGTCATGATTCTCTAGCTACCTCTAAAGTTCTAAAATCTTCAAGTCTGTTTTCACAGTATCCCATTCCTAGTGCCAAATTCTATTTCAATTAGGGTTCTTTCGGTTGAAAGCAATAGAAATGACTTAAGCAATACAGAAAATGTACCATCAAGTTATCGCCATGGAACCATTAAAGTAAATCCGAAGTAAGGAGGCTCCAAGGTTAGAGCCCAACATTACTAAGGACCCAGATCTTTCCATCCGCAGTGTGTCAGCTTTGTCCTCAAAGAAGCTCCTGTTATGATGAAAAGATGTTACTGCATTTTCCAGCTCCCTAAATAAACACAACAATATCCATCTTGTGTGTCCTTTTTAAAGGGAAAAAAAATCTTTACCAGAAACCCCTCATCAGACTTTCTGTTTTGTCTAAGTGGACAGGATTGGGTCACATGCAATGGAAAATGTAAGCTGAATGAAGAAATTAATGTTGTCTGTCTTTTTCACTTCTTTATTCCCAGAACTCAGAACAGTATTTGGTATCTGGCTTATAGTTAAACAACCTGTAGCAACCTATTTCATTTTATAATATAGTAATAAAAATAGCAATAGGAATAGTAATAACATAGCACATCTGTTGAGACTATGAACACTGGAGCCAAATGCCTGGAATACTTCTTCCTCTCTCTTTGGACCTCAGATGAACATAATTGGCTTAACATAACCCTACGTGCACAACACACTCCTATTGCTGCTGCAGGTATGTATGGCTCACTTGTTTATTCACTTAATATACCACTAATGTAATAGCTACGGATGAACTCACCACTCAAAAGTTAGGATCTTGACAACCTACCTCAAACTTTATGACCACCATTCACATTCCTTGCCTGCCTTTACCCAAGATAACCAAGATGAATTATGTCTCAATATTCTCTTGACTTTTTTTGTATATCATTTCTTACATCTATATGTATTCCTAAAAGTATTTTATTTCATTGCTTTCCACTTTACAAAAGTAATCAACTTTAAGTAATATTTTGGGATTAACTTTTACTTAATGTTATATTTGCTAATATTCACCCATATTTTTGCACGTCACCATAGTCCATTCACTTTGACTGCTCTGTTCTATTCTGTGAACATACCAACATAGATTCCCTCACTTGCCTGTTAATGAACACTTGAGCCATTTCCTTTTTGCTATTGTAGAAAAGGCTGCTGTGAACATTCTCCCAGAGCTCCAATTGTACACATGCAAGAGTTTCTTTGGGATATTCACACCTCAATGTGGATTTGCTGGATCATAAAGTACATGAATATTCAATAAAGTAGGTAAAACCAAACTGTTCTCCAAAGTGGTTGACCCAATTTATATTTCCAATAACAACGTCTAAAAAAGCCTGTGGCTCCATATCCTCTCCAATATGTAGTATTGTGATATCCCTGGTTCCGTTTGTTTTCTGTTGAGTTATTTGTGCTTTCCTAATTGATTTGCAGACAACTGCAGAGACACACACATATACATATCCCACATAGTCTTGCCACAACCCCTTTGTCATCTGTTTCCTGTATCTGGGGAAAGTAATTAATCTGTGCCTTAGTTTTTCACTGTATAGAATAAGGAAAAATATGGTACTTATCTGTGATGGTAATTTTATGAGTCAACTTGACTGAACTAAGAGTTGCCTAAAAATCTGGTAAACATTATTTCTAAGTGTGCCTGTGAGGGTGATTCCAGAAGAGATTAACACTTGAATCGGTAAGATAAGTCTCTTAAGACCACCTTTTCCAATATGGGCAGGCATCATCCAATCCACGGCAGGCCTGAAAAGAACAAAAAGACAGAGGAAGGGCAAATTTGATCTCTGCTTAAGCTGAGACACCCAACTTCTCCTGCCCTCCTGATTCACGGGATTTTGGATTCAGACTGGGACTTATACCATTGACTCCCTGGGTTCCCAGGCCTTATGGTTTGGACTAGAATTACACCACTGGATTTCCTGGACCTCCAGTTTATTGGTGACAGATTGCGGACTTCTCAACTTCCATAACCACAAGAGCCAATCCTTAATAGATCTCTTCGCATGTATTTATATCTATATCTATGTCTATGTCTATGCCTGTATTTATATCTACTATCAGTTCTATTTCTCTGGAGAACCCTACTACACTACCTAATAAGTTGGGTGGGTTGTTTTGCTTTTTTTTTTTGAGGAATAAATTAGTTAATATATGTAGAATGATTCAAAGAGTACCTGACACATAGTCAGTGCAATTAAAATGTTAGCTTTTATTTCTGGAATTACTTTATGTTAGTCACTATAATACCTTATCTCAATTAATCTCATGAAATCCTATGAAGTATTAAAGTTATCATCCTCACTTTACAAATTAGGAAGTTAAGGCTTAGAAAGATTAAGTAATTTGACCAAGATCATATAGCTAGGATATGGTAGAGCTAGAGAGAATACCCAAACCGTCTGAAAGAAAGCTTTTATAAACACACTGCCATATTGCCTCTTTTTACATCATGAAATTGAAAAGCTCTTGTAAAGCTTTGCAACATGGAAAGACAATAGAATATAACACTTTTGACTACTATGCTCAATATGAATTTGGAAAACATAGTTTCTAGCTTGCAAAACAGTTATTAGAATTCAGGATGATCAATATAATGTATGTAGCTTAATAGCTAGCACATAAAAGGTGGTTACTAAATGCTAGTTTTGACTATTATTATCTCATAATATCACCAACTCCAGTGTGCAGATCTTCTCTCCATTTTATCACTGGGAAAAGTGAAATCCATAAAGGTCAATACTACAGACTTGTCATAGACCCACAAGCCATCCAATTGTAAAGCCTGTGTAATCTGAAAAATGCTATATTTTACTATAAAAAAAGGTTGAATTTCTCCAGTCCAAAGGACAAGGATTATATCCACAGAGATGGAGAAACATAAGTATCAACAACTTTTAAGAAATGACCTAATGATAATGGAAAGATTAATTCAAATTTCAGGCAAATTGATCTACTTAAAGCATTTTACTCTGAATGTTTACTCTTATTCAAGAATCAGATCATTGTTTCATGATGCAAAAGAGAAAATTAACATAATCCCATGGCAACATTTTTTTTCTTTAAATGATCTACTTTGTCCTCTTTACCTCTACCAACTTAAATAATACAATAATCTTCAAATATTTGAGTCTTTGTGGTGAAAGATGAATTAGATTTGTTCTGTATGGCTGCATAAAGAGATCTATGACTAGCAGCAGACTGTATATGGAAATAATATTATTAACAACAATAATAAGTTACCTTATTTAGCATTTTTACCCAGTGGACACTGTGCTATGTTTTTCACCTGAATAATCTCATTTAACTCCGAAAGTAAAGCAAGGGGTAAGGTTCATTCTGCAGGGATGAAATAGAGGCTGAGAGCTAAGTTAAATAATTTGTGAAATAATTTATGACTGATGAGCAGTAGATACTAAACTAGAATTGATGGAGTCCAAAATATATATTCTCTACCATAATGGCACATGCTTGATAGAAAGAAAAGCTTTGAAAAAACACTTTCCTAATACGGTAGGATCCCTATCACTAGAGGTAAAAAAGAAGGGCTGGGAAACCCCTTGACAGGTACGTTACTGAAAAGATTATTTATTCATTCCACCCATATTGATTAAGTGCCTACTATGTAGAAGTCATTATTTTACAAGTTAAGGATTAAAGCAAGATTGTTTCAAAAAAGTGGATTTAAGTGTGAGGTAGAAAACAGAACATTTTTTTAGTTTCTCTAGCCATATAATTCTGTAACTCTTTATTTCCCTTACTCCAAATATTGCCAGTTCCTAAAATAATTAAAACACAAGGAACTTGTTACTTCAGCTACTTGATTTTTCTCTTTCCCAATATCTATACTTCATCCCCTATTCAATAGACTTGATTTGAACAGGCTTAGGTGCTACTCAGAATTGAAGTGTGAAATGCAGGTATTCCTACAGAGCCCTTGACAACTGATGCAGTAACCTCAAGCTGTGATACATCATGAACTGCCCATCTCCGAAGTATTTCATGTGATCTCACTACTATTTCATCAGGAAAGGAAGGTTATCTATTTTTTCTGCCTGAAATCATTATTCCATTTCCTGTCTTCAGGCTGGATAACTTACCTATTTTGATAGCAAAAGATATGGGCCCTTTGTTTGGCTCTCCCTACGAAATATTAGGAGACATTGCCCTTACTAATTACCAGGCAAACTGAAAGAGTAAAACAAATTCAACTCAAAATATAGGAATTTTCTTTTTCTTTTTTTAATTGTGGTAAGAATGCATCTCCTTGAGCAATGGAAACAAAAGCAACAATGAACACATGGGAGTACATTAAACTTAAAAGCTTCTATACAGCAAAGGACACCATCAACAGAACAAAAAGACATCCTACAGTATGGGAGAATATATTTGTAAATGACATATCCAACAAGGGGTTAACATCCAAAATATATGAAGAACTCACACGCCTCAACACCCAAAGAGCAAATAACCTGATTAAAAAATGGGTGGAGGATATGAACAGACAATTCTGTAAAGAAGAAATTGGTCTACCTGCCTAATAAAATCTTAACTGCACCATGAAGTACTGTTAACTATAGACACAATGCTGTACAGCAGATCTCTAGAACTTATTCATCTTGATAAATGAAACTTTATACCCATTGAGCAACAATGCCCCATTTCTCCCTTCCTCCAGCCCCTGGCACCTATCATTCTACTTTCTGCTTCTATAGGCTTGATCATAGACACTCATATCACAGTGATCCTGCAGCAATGGTCCCTCTGCAACTGGCACATTTCACTTAGTATGTCCTACAGGTTCATCCATGCTATTGCATATGACACAATTTCCTTCTTTCTTTTTTTAATTTTATTAAGGTATTATTGATATACACTCTTATGAAGGTTTCACATGAAAAAACAATGTGGTTACTACATTCACCCCTGTTATCATGTCCCCCCCATACTCCATGGTAGTCACTGCCATTTAGTGTAATAAGATGCCACAGAGTCACTATTTGCCTTCTCTGTGCTACACTTCTTCCCCCTGACATCCCCCACACCATGTGCGCCAATCATAATACCCCTGAATTCCCTTCTCCCATCTTCCCCACCGACCCTCCCCCACCATTCCCCTTTGGTAACCGCTAGTCCCTTTGTAGAGTCTGTGAGTCTGCTACTGTTTTGTTCCTTCAGTTTTGCTTCGTTGTTGTACTCCACAAATGAGGGAAATCATTTGGCATTTGTGTTTTCCGCCTAGCTTATTTCAGTGACCATAATATCCTCCAGCTCCATCTATGTTGTTGCAAAATGTAGAATTTGTTTCTTTCTTACAGCTGAGTAGTATTCCATTGTGTATTAGTACCACATCTTCTTTATCAATTCAACTAATGATGGACACTTAGGTTGCTACCACGTCTTGGCTATTGTAAATAGTGCTGCAATAAACATAAGGGTGCATATGTCTTTTTGAATCTGAAAATTATATTCTTTGGGTAAATTCCTAGGAGTAGAATTCCAGGTCAAATAGTATTTCTATTTTTAGTTTTTTGAGGAACCTCCATATTGCTTTCCACAATGGTTGAATTCGTTTACATTCCCACCAGAAGTGTAGGAAAGTTCCCCTTTCTCCACATCCTCGCAGGCATTTGTTGTTCTTAGTCTTTTCGATACTGACCATCCTAACTGGTGTGAGGTGATATCTCATTGTGGTTTTTATTTGCATTTCCCTGATAATTAGTGATGTGGAGCATCTTTTCATGTGCCTGTTGGCCATCTGAATTTCTTCTTTACAGAATTGTCTGTTCATATCCTCCACCCATTTTTTAATCAGGTTATTTGCTCTTTGGGTGTTGAGGCGTGTGAATTCTTCATATATTTTGGATGTTAACCCCTTGTTGGATATGTCATTTACAAATATATTCTCCCATACTGTAGGATGTCTTTTTGTTCTGTTGACGGTGTCCTTTGCTGTATAGAAGCTTTTAAGTTTAATGTACTCCCATGTGTTCATTGTTGCTTTTGTTTCAATTGCTCAAGGAGATGCATTCAGAAAAAAATTACTCATGTTTATATTCAGGAGAATTTTGCCTATGTTATCTTCTAAGAGTTTTATGGTTTCATGACTTACATTCAGGTCTTTGATCCATTCCGAGTTTACTTTTGTGTATGGGGATAGACAATAATCCTGTTTCATTCTCTTGCATGTAGCTCTCCAGTTTTGCCAACACCCGTTGTTAAAGAGGCTGTCATTTCCCCATTGTATGTCCATGGTTCCTTTATCATATATTAATTGACCATATACACTTGGGTTTATATCTGGCTCTCTATTGGTCTGTTCCATTGGTCTATGGGTCTGTTCTTGTGCCAGTACCAAATTGTCTTGATTACTGCGGCTTTGTAGTAGAGCTTGAAGTCAAGGAGCATAATCCCTGCAGCTTTATTCTTCCTTGTCAGGATTGCTTTGGCTATTCAGAGTCTTTTGTGGTTCCATATGAATTTTATAATTATTTTCTCTAGTTCGTTGAAGAATGCTGTCAGTATTTTGATAGGGATTGTATTGAATCTGTGGATTGCTTTAGGCAGGATGGCCGTTTTGACAATATTAATTCTTGCTTTCCATGAGCACGGGAAGTGTTTCCATTTATTGGTATCTTCTTTAATTTCTCTCATGAGTGCCTTGTAGTTTTCAGAGTATAGGTCTTTCACTTCCTTGGTGAGGTTTATTCCTAGGTATTTTATTCTTTTTGAGGCAGTTGTGAATGGAATTGTTTTTCCTGATTTCTCTTTCTGTTAGTTCATCATTAGTGTATAGGAGTGCCACAGATTTCTGTCTATTAACTTTGTATCCTGCAACGTTGCTGAATTCAGATATTAGATCTAGTAGTTTTGGAGTGGATTCTTTAGGTTTTTTATGTACAATATCATGTCATCTAGAAACAGGGACAGTTTAACTTCTTCTCTGCCAATATGGATTCCTTTTATTCCTTTGTGTTGTCTCAATTCCATGGCTAGGACCTCTAGAACTATGTTGAATAAAAGTGGGGAGAGTGGGTATCTTTCTCTTGTTCCCAATCTTAAAGGAAAGGCTTTCAGCTTCTCGCTGTCAGGTATAATGTTGGCTGTGGGTTTATCATATATGGCCTTTATTATGTTGAGGTACTTGCCCTCTATACCTATTTTGCTGAGAATTTTTATCATGAATGGATGTTGAATTTTGTCGAATGCTTTTTTGACATCTATGGAGATGATCGTGTGGTGTTTCTCCTTCTTTTTGTTGATGTGGTGGATGATGTTGATGGATTTTTAAATATTGTACCGTCCTTGTATCCCTGAAGTAAATCTTACTTAATCATGATGGAAGACATTTTTTATGTATTTTTTAATTTGGTTTCCTAATATTTTGTTGAGGATTTTTGTGTCTATGTTCATCAGGGATATTGGTCTGCAATTTTCGTTTTTTTGTGGTGTCTTTGCCTGGTTTTGGCATTAGGGTGATGCTGGCCTCATAGAATGAGTTTGGAAGTATTCCTTCCTCTTCTACTTTTTTGAAAACTTTAAGGAGGATGGTTATTAGACCTTCACTAAATGTTTGATAAAATACAGCAGTCAAGCCATGTGGTTCAGTTTTGTTCTTAGGTAGTTTTTTGATTACCAATTCAATTTCATTGCTTGTAATTGATCTGTTCAGATTTTCTGCTTCTTTCTGGATCAGCCTTGAAAGGTTGTATTTTTCTAGAAAGTAATCCATTTCTTCTATGTTATCCAGTTTGTTAGCATACAATTTTTCATAGTATTCTCTAATACTTCTTTGTATTTCTGTGGTGTCCATAGTGATTTTCCCTTTCTTATTTCTGATTCTGTTTATGCATGTAGACTCTCTTTTTTTCTTCTTAATTCTAGCTAAGGGTTTATCTATTTTCTTTATTTTCTCAAAGAACCAGCTCCTGCTTTCATTGATTCTTTCTATTGTTTTATTCTTTTCGATTTTATTTATTCCTGCTCTAATCTTTATTATGTCCCTCCTTCTATTGACTGTGTGCCTCATTTGTTCTTGTTTTTCTAGTTTCATTAACTGTGAGTTTAGACTGTTCATACGAGATTGTTGTTCTTTCCTGGGGTAGGCCTGAATTGCAATATACTTCCTTCTTAGCACTGCCTTCGCTGCGTCCCACAGATTTTGCGTTGTTGAATTATTGTTGTCATTTGTCTCCATATATTGCTTGATCTCTGTTTTTATTTGGTCATTGATCCATTGGTTATTTAGGAGCATGTTGTTAAGCCTCCATGTGTTTGTAGGCTTTTTCATTTTCTTTGCAAAGTTTATTTCTAGTTTCATACCCTTCTGGTCTAAGACTCTGGTTTGTACAATTTCAATCTTTTTTAATTTACTGAGGCTCTTTTTGTGGCCTAGTATTATGATATATTCTTGAAAATGTTCCATGTGCACTTGAGAAGATTGTGTATCCTGCTGCTTTTGGGTGTAGAGTTCTGTAGATGTCTGTTAGGTCCATCTGTTGCAATGTGTTGTTCAATGCCTCCATCTCCTTACTTTTTTTCTGTCTGGTTGATCTGTCCTTTGGAGTGAGTAGAATGATGAAGTCTGCTAGAATGAATGCACTGCATTCTATTTCCCCTTTTAATTCTGTTAGTATTTGTTTCACATATGTAGGTGCTCCTGTGTTGGGTGCATAGATATTTAAAATGGTTATATCCTCTTGTTTGATTGATCCCTTTATCATTATGTAATGTCCTTCTTTGTCTCTTGTGACTTTCTCTGTTTTAAAGTCTATTTAGTCTGATATAAGAACTGCAACACCTGCTTTTTTCTCCCTATTAAATGTCTTTTTCCATCCCTTCACTTTTAGTCTGTGTATGTCTTTGGGTTTGAAGTGAGTCTCTTGTAGGCAGCATATAGTTGGGTCTTTTTGTTTTGCTGATTCGGTGACTCTATGTCTTTTTATTGGTGCATTCAGACCATTTACATTTAGGGTGATTATCGATAGGTATGTAATTATTGCCATTGCAGGCTTTAGATTCATGGTTACCAAAGGTTCAAGGGTAACTTCCTTATTATCTAAGAGTCTAACTTAACTCACTTACTATGCTATTACAAACACAATCTAATGGTTCTTTTTTCCCCCTCCTTTTCTTTCCTCCTCCTTTCTTTACTTATTAGATATCATATTCTGTACTCTTTGTCTAGCCCTTTTTATTACCTCTGGTGACAGCTATTTAACCTTAGGAACACTTCCGTCTATAGCAGTCCCTCCAAAATACACTGTAGAGATGGTTTTGTGGGAGGCAAATTCTCTCAGCTTTTGGTTATCTGGAAATTGTTTAATCTCTCCTTCAAATTTAAATGATAGTCTTTTTGGATAAAGTATTCTTGGTTCAAGGCCCTTCTGCTTCATTGCATTAAATATATCAATGCACTCCCTTCTGGCCTGTAAGGTTTCTGCTGAGAAGTCTGATGATTGCTTGATAGGCTTTCCTTTGTATGTGATCTTATTTCTCTCTCTGGCTGCTTTTAATAGTCTGTCCTTATCCTTGATCTTTGCCATTTTAATTACTATATATCTTGGTGTTGTCTTCCTTGGGTCCCTTGTGTTGGGAGATATGTGCATCTCCATGGCCTGAGAGACTATCTCCTTCTCCAGATTGGGGAGCTTTTCAGCAATTATCTCCTCAAAGACACTTTCTATCCATTTTTCTCTCTCTTCTTCTTCCGGTACCCCTATAATACGAATATTGTTCCTTTTGGATTGGTCACATGGTTCTCTCAATATTCTTTCATCCCTAGAGATCCTTTTTCCTCTTTGTGCCTCAACTTCTTTGTATTTATCTTCCCTATTTTCCATTTAATTTATCGTCTGGTCCACCGTATCTAATCTGCTTTTAATACCCTCCATTGTGCTCTTCAATTATTGGATCTCTGTCCTAAATTTGTTCCTGAGTTCTTGAATATTTTTCTGTATCTCCATGAGCATGTTTATGATTTTTATTTCACAATCTATTTCAGGAATATTAATTAATTCAGCTCTCTGGTGTTGAGATTTTGCTGTGAACCAGGTTCCTTTGACATTTCATATCTGTATGTGGCACCCTCTAGTGCCCATAAGCTCTACTCTCTGGATCTTCTCAGCCCTTGGAGAGATATTGGGGGTCACACGGGAGTGGTGCTCATGCCTGGGGTGAGGAAAGAGCTGTGTCCTGTTTCCCAGCTGTTATGCCTGTGTCCACTGCCATAACCAGTGGACCAAACACACAGGTGAAAGCCTCTATGTTTTGTGTTGGTAGCTGCAGTGGGCAGGGCTTCCCTCTGGCTTACTTTACACCAGGGCAGGGGCTGCCGGTTTGCAAGCCAGGTGCACGCTAGCCGGGAAGAAGCCACAGCTGGCAGCATATCATGGTGGGGAGCCCCAGAGCTGTGCAGCCAACCAGGGGAATGGAGCACCCGAAGATCATTTAAGTGCCCAACCTGCTGGGCAGAGTGCACCCAGACAACTTTGTCCACCTGTCCCTTCTCCAGAGCAGCAAGCTCTGTGCAATCCTTGCCCCCCTAGCAGCCCTCTCACTGCTAGGAAGTCCCTCAGACTGCCCGCACAGATCAACCAGACATGAATTCCTGCCTTCCACAATACAGCTGGAATCTCTGTCTCTCCAGGTATTCTGCCTGTCTTACCTTTCCAACCCCACTAATCACCAGAGCACCAAGCAATGTAGGTTTGTGCTCCAAGAGCAGATCTCCAGAGCTCGCTGCTCAGCAGTCCCAGGCCTCCATTCCCTCCCTGCTCTGTTCTCCTCCTCCTGCCCGTGAGCTGGTGTGCGGGAATGGCTTGGGTCCCACAGGGCCACAGCTTTCATATGTTACCCTGTTCCATGAGGTCTGCTCTTTTCTCCAGGTGTATGCAGTCTGGGGCAGCCTTCTTTCCTATTGATTTTTCAGGATTAGTTGTATTAATTATATTTTCATATTATATGTAGATTTAGAAGGAGGTCTCTGTCTCACCTATCAGCCAGAATCTTTAATCCAATCTCCAATTTCCTTCTTTTTAATATATAGTATGCAATTAGAAAAAACTTATCTATTTTGGGATTATATGACGAAATTTTTATCGGCTTTTTCAAACTCTAATTTGTTGTTAATCTTTTACCAATTCTAAATGAACAGTGACATTCATATCTTTAAAAATAAAAGGACAATAAATAAATTCAAGAAGAATAAAACAACAGAAAGGATCAACGAAAGCAAGAGCTGGTTCTTTGAGAAAAAAAAACAAAATAGATAAACCTCTAGCCAGACTTATCAAGAAAAAAACAGAGTCTACTAACAGAATCAGAAATAAGAAAGGAAAAATCACTACGGACAGTACAGAAATACAAATAACTATTAGAGAATACTATGAAAAATTATATGCTAACAAACTGGATAACCTAGAAGAAGTGGACAACTTTCTAGAAAAATACAACCTTCCAGGGCTGACCCAGAAAGAAACAGAAAATATGAACAGACCAATTACCAGCAACGAAATTGAACTAGTAATCAAAAACCTACCTAAGAACAAAATGCCTGACCAGATGGCTTCACTGCTGAATTTTATCAAACATTTAGTGAAGACCTAATACCCATCCTCCTTAATGTTTTCCAAGGAGCAGAAGAAGAGGGAATACTTCCAAACTCATTCTATAAGGCCAGCATCACTCTAATACCAAAACCGAGCAAAGACACCACAAAAAAAGAGAACTATAAACATCCCTGATGAACATAGACGGAAAAATACTCAACAAAATATTAACAAACCGAATTCAAAAATACATCAAAAGGATCATTCATTATGATCAAGTAGGATTTATTCCAGGGATGCAAGGATGGTACAACATTCAAGAATCCATCAACATCATCCACCACATCAACAAAAAGAAGGACAAAAACCACATGATCATCTCCATAGATGCTGAAAAAGCATTTGACAAAATTCAACATCCATTAATGATAAAAAATCTCAACAAAATGGGTATAGAGGGCAAGTACCTCAACATAATAAAGGCTATATATGACAAACCCACAGCCAACATTATACTTAACAGCGAAAAGCTGAAAGCTTTTCCTTTAAGATTGGGAACAGGACAAGGATGCCCACTCTCACCACTTCTATTCAACACAGTACTGGAGGTCCTAGCCACAGCAATCAGACAACACAAAGAAACAAAATGCATCCACATTGGCAGGGAAGAAGTTAAACTGTCCCTGTTTTCAGATGACATGATACTGTACATAAAAAACCATAAAGAATCTACTCCAAAACTACTAGATCTAATATCTGAATTCAGCAAAGTTGTGGGATACAAAATTAATGTGCAGATATCTATGGCATTCCTATACACTAACAATGACCTAGCATAGAGAGAAATCAGGAAAACAATTCCATTCAAAGTTACATCAAAAAGAATAAAATACCTAGGAGTAAACCTAACCAAGGAAGTGAAAGACCTATACTCTGAAAACTACAAGACACTCATGAGAGAAATTAAAGAAGATACCAATAAATGGAAACACATCCCATGCTCATGGATAGCAAGAATTAATATTGTCAAAATGATCATCCTGCCTAAAGCAATCTACAGAGTCAATGCAATTCCTATCAAAATACCAACAGCATTTTTGACAGAACTAGAGAAAATCATTCTAAAATTCATATGGAACCACAAAAGACCCTGAATAGCCAAAGCAATCCTGAGAAGGAAGAGTAAAGCTGGGGGGATTATGCTCCCCAACTTCAAGCTCTACTACAAAGTCACAGTACTCAAGACAATTTGGTACTGGCAGAAGAACAGACCCATAGACCAATGGAACAGACTAGAGAGCCCTGATATAAACCCAACCATATATGGTCAATTAATATATGATAAAGGAGCCATGAACATACAATGGGGAAATGACAGCCTCTTCAACAGCTGGTGTTGGCAAAACTGGACAGCTACAGGCAAGAGAATGAAACTGGATTATTGTTTAACTCCATACACAAAAGTAAACTAGAAATGGATCAAGGACATGAATGTAACTCATGAAACCATAAAACTCTTAGAAGACAACATAGGCAAAAATCTCCTGAATATAAGCATAAATGACTTCTTCCTCAACGCATCTCCTCAAGCAAGGGAAACAAAAGCAAAAACAAACTCATGGGACTACATGAAACTAAAAAGTTTCTGTCCAGCAAAGGATACCATGAACAGAACAAAAAGGCATCCAACAGTATGGGAGAATATATTTGTAAATGACATATCTGACAAGGGGTGAACATCCAAAATATATAAAGCACTTACATGCCTCTACACCCAAAAAGCAAATAACCCAATTAAAAAATGGGCAGAGGATATGAAGAGACAGTTCTCCAAAGAAGAAATCCAGATGGCCAACAGACATATGAAAAGATGCTCCACATCACTAATCATCAGGGAAATGCAAATTAAAACCACAATGAGATATCACCTCACACCAGTAAGGATGGCCAACATCCAAAAGACTAAGAACAACAAATGCTGGTGAGGATGCAGAGAAAGGGGAACCTTCCTACACTGCTAGTGGGAATGCAAATTAGTTCAACCATTGTGGAAAGCAATATGGAGGTTCCTCAAAAAACTAAAAATACAAATACCATTTGACCTGGCAATCCCACTTCTTGAAATTTACCCAAAGAATACAATTTCTCAGATTCAAAAAGACATATGCTCCCCTATGTTTACTGCAGCACTTTTTACAATAGGCAAGATATGGAAGCTACCTAAGTGTCCATCAGTAGATGAATGGATAAAGAAGATGTGGTATATACACACAATGGAATACTATTCAGCCATAAGAAGGAAACAAATCCTACCTTTTGCAACAACGTGGATGGAGCTGGAGGGTATTACGCTCAGTGAAATAAGCCAGGTGGAGAAAGACAAGTGTCAAATGATTTCCCTCATTTGTGGAGTATAACAACGAAGCAAAACTGAAGGAAAAAAATAGTAGCAGACCCAGAGACTCCAAGAAGGAACTAGTGGTTACCAAAGGGGAGGGGTGTGGGAGGGCGGGTGGGGAGGGTGGGAGAAGGGGATTGAGGGTTATTATGTTTAGTACACATGGTGTGGAGAATCACGGGGAAAACAGTGTAGCACAGAGAAGGTAAACAGCGAATCTGTGTCATCTTACTACACTGATGGACAGTGACTGCATTGGGGTATGTGTGGGTACTGGATTATATGGGTAAAAGTAGTAACCACATTGTTTTTTCATGTGAAACCTTCATAAGAGTGTATATCAATAATACCTTAATAAAAATTAAAAGAAAAAAAGGACAAGTACCAACCTTCAGTATCTGATTCTTTCATAAAAATCTATTGAATTATTCAATTATAATTCATGGTCATTTTCACATTATGTGGATTCAGGCAAGGATACATCCACAAAGGTGGCTGATTCCACAGTTAATCAGATTCCACTTATTCTGTGCGCAACTGATTATTATAAGATTGGGCAGTAAACATTATGATCCAATTTTTATTTTATCAGACAGGTATAGGTCACATACAATTTGAAAGCAAGAGAATACTTTGTGGGCAAGGAAATAGGCTTCACTTTCAATGACTCCATCATTCCCTAAAGTGGCTTTGCAACAGTGGTCCATGGAGCTTTGAAAATAATGTACACAGGAGACTCACCTTTGCCTCTTCTAATTCAAGAGACCTCGGCTGAATCCAGATATCAGAACTGTATTTGGAGTCTTCAAATGAGTCAGATATGCACTCCCAGTGGAGAACCACAGATTTTCCTGGCAAATTTCAAAGCCCTTAGCATGATCACTACAGCCATGACTAGCTCCTGCTCAACACAACATACCAGCCCGCATCTCCAAACTACTTCAGTACATATGCCTCAGGAATACTGAGCTGCTTGCGGTTTCTTGGAAGCATCACGCATTTGCTCATGATGTTCTCTTCCCTGGAATAAACTTTTCCCCTTGTACACTCGGAGCATTCTATTCCTATTTCAAGACCCAGCACAAGAGTCATCACCTCTCTCACACTTTCTTAGTGACTCCCAAGAAAATTAATCACACCCTATTGTAAGTCCCTAGCCTATCTTATAATTTTTAAAAATCACTGAAATTAACACTGTATCATCATTATTTGTTTAGATCTCTGTCTTCAAATGTCAAGGCTATGAGCTTCTAGAAGGCCCATAACCTATTCATTTTTTCATACATAATGCTTAAAAGAAGGTCTGCTATTTGGCAGGTACTAAATCCATATGTTAAATTTAAAAAAAAGAATAAATCAATGAATGAATGGTACCACCAATTATCCAATTTTCTAGGACAAAAGCCTGAATCCCAGACTCTTCTCTGATATGAAGTTGTCACAGTCACAGTTCCCACTGTTATATTTGTACTAATGATTTATTCTTCTCCTTCTCTACTGTAAATGCATACATTTTCTTCCATAGACTAGTGCCACCTTCATGCCCTTCTATGATACCCCACAGTCTTCAGCAAAAAGTCTCAACATCTTATCATGCCATACAAGGCTTGTCTGCCCTGTGCCTATCTGCCAATGAGCATCAATTTCTACCATCCCACAAACACAGCCTATAGTTCACTCACATGGAACTACTCAGGCCTCCAAAATGACCATTCACCTCTCTGCCATGCTTTTGCACATATTCCTTCCCTTCTTAGAAACACCTTCTTCTTTGCCTGGAAAGACTCAATGACCATAAAAAAAAAACTTAGCTCAACTGCTTAACTTCCCTGAACAGGCTCACCTTGTCATCATCCTCAGGACTGGGTTACATGCACAGTCTGCCTCTGGCTTCCCATAACCCCCAGTGCATCTTTCTAGGCTAAGGTCATTGCCATTGCTGACTTACTTGTCTGTCTTTCCCAACAGACTAAGAAATTTTCCCAAGAAGAAACTCTGACACTTAGTACAAGCAACGATTCTGACAATCTATAAGCTATATCTATAACGTAGATACAAGACTTAACTCACATAAATTTGTTTAAATATATTTAGCTTGAAGAATGTAAGTATAGTTTTTCTTAGATTAGTATCACATGAAAAACACCGTAATGAGAATGAAGTATGAGAATTAAATATCAAGAACCGGAAGGGGATTAAAGATGGCAGCATGAGAGATGAGACGCAGGCTTCCTCCTAAAACCGCATATAATATGAAAATATAACTGATACAACTACTCCTGAAAGAGCAACAGGAAAGAGGACTGTGCCAGACTGCATACACCTGGATAAAAGAGCAGACCTCACAGAACAGGGTAATGTACCAAAGCTGTGGCCCAGCGGGACACAAGCCCTGCCCCCAATCCAGCTCACTGACCGCAGGAAGAGAAACAGAGCAGGGAGGGAGTGGAGGCCAGGGACTGCTGAACAGCTAGCTCTGGAGATCTGCTCTGGGAGCACAAACCTACATTTCATGGTGCTTACATGATACTCTCATGATTATGGGGTTAGAAAGCTAAGAAAGGCAGAATTCCTGGAGAGACTGAGATTCCAGTCACTTGTGGAAAGCAGGGATCCATATCGGGCTGCTCTGGGACAAAAGAAAGGCAGGCAGTCTGAGAGACTTCCTAAAAAGGAAGTCCTTAGCACGAGGGCTACTAAAGGGGCAAGGACTGCACATAGATTACTGCTCAGGAGAGAGGACAGGTAGACATAATTGTCCAGGTGCACTCTGCCCAGCAAGTTGGGAGCTTTGCCATATAGACATTCACATTTAAGGAGGAAAAAGAAATCTTCCTCCTTAGATGATCTTTAGATGCTCCAGCTCCCTGGCTGGCTACACAGGTCGAAGGACCCACCCCATGATACGCAGCCTACTGCGCCATTCTCCCGGCCAGCCCCACCTGGCTCACAAACCAGCAAACCCTACCCTGGCATTGGGCCAGCCAGAGGGAAGATCTGTCTACAGCAGCTACAAATGCAAAGCATAGAGGCTTATACCTGTGTGCTCAGCCCACTGGTTCAGGTAGTGGAGACCAGCATAGCAGCCGGAAAGCAGGAAACAGCTCTTTCCTCCACCCAGGCACCAATACCACTCCCCTGCAACCTCCGACATTGCTTCAGGGGCTGAGAAGCTTCTGGGCACTAGAGGGCACCATATACAAATATGAAACGCCAAAGGAACCTGGTTCTAAGTAAAATTATTAATACAACTCCAGAGAAAGATTTAAATGATATCGACCTCATGACTCTTCCTGAAAGAGGGTTCAAAATAAAAATCATTAACCTGCTCATGGAGGTACGGAAAGATATTCAAGAACTCAGGAGTGAATTCTGGTCGAAGATAAAATCATTGAAGAGCACAATGGAGGGTACTAAAAGCAGTTGGATACAGTTGAGGAGATGATAAATGAAATAGAAACTAGAGACGAGAAATACAAATAAGCTGAGGCACAGAGAGAAAAAACAATCTCTAAGAATGAAAGAATATTGAGAGAACTGTGTGATCAATCCAAAAGGAACAATATTCGCATTATAGGGGTACCAGAAGAAGAAGAGAGAGAAAAAGGGATAGAAAGTGTCTTTGAGGAGGTAATTGCTGAAAACCTCCCCAATCTGGAGAAGGAGATAGTCTCTCAAGCCATGGAGATGCACAGATCTCCCAACACAAGGGACCCAAGGAAGACAACACCAAGACATATAGTAATTAAAATGGCAAACATCAAGGATAAGGACAGACTATTAAAAGCAGCCAGAGAGAGAAATAAGATCACATACAAAGGAAAGCCCATCAGGCACTCATCAGACTTCTCAGCAGAAATCTTACAGGCCAGAAGGGAGTAGCATGATGTATTTAATGCAATAAAGCAGAAGGGCCTTGAACTAAGAATACTTTATCTGGAAAGATAAATTATTTAAATTTGAAGGAGAAATTAAACAATTTAAATTTAAAGGAGAGATTAAACAATTGCCAGATAAGCAAAAGCTGAGAGAATTTGCCTCCCACAAACTATCTCTACAGTGTATTTTGGAGGGACTGCTATAGACGGAAGTGTTCCTAAAGTTTAATAGCTGTCACCAGGGGTAATAAAACCATAGTAAATAAAATAGAACAGCTAATTACTAAGCAAATGCAAAATTAAATTAACTATCCTCAAAGGTAATCAAGGGATAGACAAAGAGTACAGAATATGATACTTAATATATAAAGAATGGAGGAGGAAGAAAAAAAAACAAGAACCTTTAGACTGTTTTTGTAATAGCATATTAAGTGAGTTAAGTGAGACTCTTAATAGTAAGGAAGTTAACCTTGAACCTTTGGTAACCACAAATCTAAAGCCTGCAATGGCAATAATTACATACCTATCAATAATCACCCTAAATGTAAATGGACTGAATGCACCAATCAAAACACATAAAGTAACTATATGAATAAAAGAACCAGAGCCATCTATATGGTGCCTACAAGAGACTCATTTTAAGCCCAAAGACATACACAAACTAAAAGTGAAGGGATGGAAAAAGATATTTCATGCAACTAATAGGGAGAAAAAAACAGGAGTTGCAGTACTTGTTTCAGGCAAAATAGACTTCAAAACAAAGAAAGTCACAAGAGGCAAAGAAGGACATTACATAATGATAAAAGAGTCAATCCAACAAGAAGATATAACCATTATAAATATCTATTCACCCAACACAGGAGCACCTACATATGCGAAACAAATACTAACAGAATTAAAAGGAGAAATAGAATGCAAGGCATTCATTCTAGGAGACTTCAACACTCCACTCACTCTGAAAGACAGATGAACCAGTCAGAAAATAAGGAGACAGAGGCACTGAACAACACAATAAAACTGATGGATCTAACAGACATCTACAGAACTCTACACCCAAAAGCAGCAGAATACACATTCTTCTCAAGTGCTCATGGAACATTTTCAAGAATAGATCATAAACTAGGCCACAAAAAGAGCCTCGGCAAATTCAAGAAGATTGAAATTGTACCAATCAGTTTCTCAGACCACAAAGGTATGAAACTAGAACTAAATTATGCAAAGAAAATGAAAAATCCCACAAACACATGGAGGCTTCACAACATGCTTCTAAATAACCACTGGATCAATGACCAAATAAAAACAGAGATCAAGCAATATATGGAGACAAATGAGAACAATAATTCAACAACACAAAATCTGTGGGACGCAGTAAAGGCGGTGCTAAGAAGAAAGTATATTGCAATTCAGGCCTACCTCAGGAAAGAACAACAATGTCATATGAACAGTCTAAACTCACAATTAATGAAGCTAGAAAAAGAAGAACAAATGAGGCCCAAAGTCAGTAGAAGGAGGAACATAATAAAGATTAGAGCAGAAGTAAATAAAATTGAGAAGAATAAAACAATAGAATCAATGAAAGCAAGAGCTGGTTCTTTGAGAAAATAAACAAAATACATAAACCCCTAGTCAGACTTATCAGGAAAAAAAGAGAGTCTACTCACATAAACAGAATCAGAAATGAGAAAGGAAAAATCACTACGGATACCACAGAAATACAAAGAATTATTAGACAATACTATGAAAAATTATATGTTAACAAACTGGATAATCTAGAAGAAATGGACAACTTTCCAGAAAAATACAACCTTCCAAGGCTGACCCAGAAAGAAACAGAAAATCTGAAAAGATCAATTACCAGCAACAAAATTGAACTGGTAATCAAAAGCCTACCTAAGAACAAAAATCCTGGACCAGATGGCTTCACCGGTGAATTTTCCAAACATTTAGTGAAGACCTAATACCCATCCACCGAAGTTTTCCATAGAGTAGAAGATGAGAAAATACTTCCAAACTCATTCTGTGAAGCCATCATCACTCTAAAACCAAAACCAGGCAAAGACACCACAAAAAAAGAAAATTACAGACCAATATCCTTGATGAACATAGATGCAAAAATACTCAACAAAATACTAGCAAACCGAACTCAAAAATACATCAAAAAGATAACCCATCATGATCAAATAGGATTTATTCCAGGGATGCAAGGATGGTACAACATTCGAAAAGCTATCAACATCATCCACCACATCAACAAAAAGAAGGACAAAAACCACATGAGCATCTCCATAGATGCTGAAAAAGTATTTGACAAAATTCAACACCATTCCTGATAAAAACTCTCAACAAAATGGATATAGAGGGCAAGTACCTCAACATAATAAAGGCCATATATGACAAACCCACAGTCAACATTATACTTAACAGCAAGAAACTAAAAGTTTTTCCTTTAAGATCAGGAAAAAGACAATGATGCCCACTCTCCCCCCTTCTATTCAACATAGTACTGGTGGTCCTAGCCACACAAACAGACAACACAAAGGAATAAAATGCATCCATATTGGCAGAGAAGAAGTTAAACTGCCCCTGTTTCCAGATGACATGATATTGTATATAAGAGACCCTAAAAAATCCACTCCAAAACTGCTAGATGTAATATCTGAATTCATCAAAGTTGTGGGATACAAAATTAATATCCAGAAATCTGTTGCGTTCCTATACACTAATGATGAACTATCAGAAAGAGAAATTAGGGAAACAGTTCCACTCACAAGTGAATCAAAAAGAATAAAATACCTAGGAATAAACCTCACCAAGGAAGTGAAAGACCTATACTCTGAAAACTACAAGACACTCATGAGAGAAATTAAGAAAGATACAAATAAATGGAAACACATCCCATGCTAATGGATAGCAAGAATTAATATTGTCAAAATGGCCATCCTGCCTAAAGCAATCTACAGATTCAATGCAATCCCTATCAAAATTCCAACAGCATTCTTCAACGAACTAGAGAAAATCTTTCTAAAACATATATGGAACCACAAAAGACCTAGAACAGCCAAAGCAATCCTGAGAAGGAAGGATAAAGCTGGGGGGATTATGCTCTCCAACTTCAAGCTCTACTACAAAGCCACAATAATCAAGACAATTTGGTACTTGCACAAGAACAGACCCATAGACCAATGGAACAGATGAGAGAGCCCTGATATAAACCCAACCATATATGGTCAATTCATATATGATGAAGGAGCCATGAACATACAATGGGGAAATGACAGCCTCTTCAACAGCTGGTGTTGGCAAAACTGGACAGCTACAGGCAAGAGAATGAAACTGGATTATTGTTTAACCCCATACACAAAAGTAAACTCGAAATGGACCAAGGATCTGAATGTAAGTCATGAAACCATAAAAGTCTTAGAAGAAAACATAGGCAAAAATCTCCTGAATATAAGCATGAGCAACTTCTTCCTGAACGCATCTCCTCGAGCAAGGGAAATAAAAGCGAAAATGAACACATGGAACTACATCAAACTAAAAAGTTTCTGTCCAGCAAAGGACACCATCAACAGAACAAAAAGGCATCCAACAGAATGGGAGAATATATTTGTAAATGACATGTCCGACAAGGCGTTAACATCCAAATTATATAAAGATTTACATGCCTCAACACCCAAAAAGCAAATAACTCAATTAAAAAATGGGCAGAGGATATGAAGAGACAGTTCTCCAAAGAAGAAATTCAGATGGCCAACAGACACATGAAAAGATGCTCCACATCACTAATCATCAGGGAAATGCAAATTAAAACCACAATGAGATATCACCTCACACCAGTAAGGATGGCCAACGTCCAAAAGACTAAGAACAACAAATGCTGGCGAGGATGCGGAGAAAGGGGAACCCTCCTACACTGCTGGTGGGAATGTAAGCTAGTTCAACCATTGTGGAAAGCAATATGGAGGTTCCTCAAAAAACTAAAAATACAAAACCATTTGACCCAGGAATCCCACTCCTTGGAATTTACCCAAAGAATACAACTTCTCAGATTCAAAAAGACATATGCTCCCCTATGTTCATTGCAGCACTTTTTATAATAGCCAAGATATGGAAGCAACCTAAGTGTCCATCAGTAGATGAATGGATAAAGAAGAGGTGGTACATATACACAATGGAATACTATTCAGCCATAAGAAGCAAACAAATCCTACCATTTGCAACATGGATGGAGCTGGAGGATATTATGCTCAGTGAAATAAGCCAGGCAGAGAAAGGCAAGTGCCAAATGATTTCCCTCATTTGTGGAGTATAACATCGAAGCAAAACTGAAGGAACAAAATAGTAGCAGACTCAGAGGCTCCAAGAAGGAACTAGTGGTTACCGAAGAGAAGGGGTGTGGGAGGGAGGGAGAAGGGGATTGAGGGGTATTATGTTTAGTACACATGCTGTGGGGGATCAAGGAGAAAACAGTGTAGCACAGAGAAGGCAAATAGTGAATCTGTGTCATCTTACTACACTGATGGACAGTGACTGCATAGGGGTATCGGTGGGGACTTGATAATATGTGTAAATGTAGTAACCACATTGTTTTTTCATGTGAAACCATCATACAAGTGTATATCAATAATACCTTAATAAAAAAATTTTTTTAATTGTCCTCGGTGATGGTTACATGTTATCTGTGAATAAACTAAAAATAACTGAATTGTACACTTTAAATGGGTGAATTGTATAGTACATAAAATATACCTCAATAAAGCTTTTAAAAAAGAAAGAAAATAAGTTATTGAGCAGCAATAACCTGCTAGCTATACAGATTCTGGCCTATGCCACATTGTATTTTAACTATTTTGATAAATATTTATTAAGCACCTGATATGTGCCAGGAATGATTTTGATGGCAGAGATATAGCAACATACAAGCCAAACAAAATCCTACCCTACTGGAGTTAACAATAAGCCACAAAAATAGACATAAAAAAAAATCAGGCATGATAGTGTTAGTAAAAAAATAGAGAAAAGGCTAAAAGGCAATTTTTATTTTAAATAAGATGATCAAGGAAGACAGCTTTGTGGAGTTAGCCTGTGAACAGAAAACTGAACGTGCAATTACAGTACAAGAAATGGCAAATGCAATGGGCTTGAGATAAAAATCAATGTGGCATATTTAAGAAATAGGAAAAAGGCAGGTGGGCCTGGAGAATATTGAGTCCATTATCTTCAAGTCTGTGCTTCTGCCAGTCCAGATACCTGTTTATACCTGTCTTACAAAATGACACGGTTTCACCTGGAATAATTTGGAATTACAGATACCCTTTAGGGAATTTGGGATATGACCAAAATTCTCCATCGTAGAGTCATCCCAGAACAGCACAAACTCCTAATAATCTATGGGCTTCCTACTTCTGTTGGAATAAAAAGGCCCCTAAAAGTTCTTCATCAAAGCATCATTATTATCCAAAATATATTTATATATATATGAATACATATGAATTTTTTTGGAATATATACATTCATAAATGATTCTTTGTCTACAGTTAATGAAATATGTGAAAATTTTAAGAACCATTTCACTTTTGGATCCATCAAAATCGTATTCCTCTATTCATTACCTATACCCTGCAATATCTTTTTTTCCTTCTGATAGTCTACCAATTTTTCCTTTTTATCTTTTTCATCTAAATCTTCTTCCCTTTTCCCCCAATTTTCCTGACCTAAAACCATCTTCCCCCCTCTGATTTCATCCAAAAGGTCACAGTTTCCTTTAAACATAAGCCCACCAAAACAGGAATACATACCTGGCAGGTAGATTTTATGATCTGGCCTTGAACTGACTTATAGATAATTATCACAGATTTCCCCAAACCCTGAGAGAAAAAGCAAATTTACAAAACTTCAATAGTACTGAAACTCAGTATTCCAGTATCTTTGACCTAAAATCACTAATATATTTGTTTTAGTAGGTCCATTTGATTTTTGGTGCTGAATCCTGGCCAAAAAAAAACACATCTTATTGGAAATACTTGAAAAAGATGAAGTTATTTCTAAGGTCCACCAAACAGAACAGGAAGTATAAAAAAGCACAAAATTTGGGGCAACGCTTACTGAGAACTATGCTTGTTATGTTTTAAATATATTATATGTAAAGAATGACTAGATATAAATTCAGTCTTACAAGCAAAGAAAGAGCAAATTCATCAGAATCACCTTTTCCATAACTCCAGTTAATATCCAGGAGTAGATCCACAGGCAGACGTTTCTACTGTGCTATTCTCATTTTTTATGATTGGCCTTAAATGCAGTACTTGGTATGTAAGCAAAGACCAGAATGGGAAATAGTTCTCCTAACAGACCTTTAGCTTTTCCCAAACATATTGAGAAAGTCTTAGAACAAAAACAGAGTTAATGGCTTTACCAAACAAAACTGAATGGCCCCTTGTCATCTTGGATCCCCTCAGACAAAAATGCCCATGATAGATCATTGGGATTATCCATGATTTGGGATGCTTTGAAAAGTATAATGTAACTCTTTTTAAATACAAGATGGGTCCCCATCAAAAATGATTAAGTAATCAAGAAACTTCTAGATGCCCTAATGCTGACAAAGGAAGTAGACACTCTAAAGGAAAGATTATCTTAAAAATAGATTACCTAGAAACTAACAGACTCTAGCTCATCACTATGTCAAGCAGACAGTCCTTATAAAGGTACTTGTCCCTATGATGCTCCTCATACCCAGATTTTAGGAGGGTTCATTTAAGCCACTCTAGAAGGCCAAAATTCAGCCCCAACATCAAAGAATAAATTCTAGAAACTATATGAATGTAAGTCATATGGTGATGAGCTCTGGCATTCCCAGCATAGTTGACTGGCAGCACCAGATGACCTCAAATGGAACCGTGTTAGGATCCTTCATGAAATCCACACCACAGCAAGGCCAACCTGGCCACCATTACACACCAACACAGTTGGGGGAGTTTTAGAAAAATGAGAGGATATCTCTGCTGCATGTCTTACCTACCAAAACATAATCCTGGCAAAACCGTAAAAATGGAGCATGAAAGGCCCAAAACTCAGGGTCTATTTGATCCTCAAGAAGGAATTTCACTTTTTTAATTCAGGTTGTTGCATGCTTGTTTTCAGCATCTATAAAGCTGTTCCCTGTCAAAGAGCAACATCTTAACAGCATCAGAAAGCTATTTGGTGTTTCTTACTTGGTAAATCTCAACTACCTTCCCAGTAATAACCATACACTGGGACAGTCATTAAAGAGTTCTGTAAGGCATTGCATGCACTTTGAGACATCTCTACTTTTCAGGCAAAATAAAAAAGACAAATGAAATTATCAAATTAACATTAGTCAATTTTTCAAAAACATTTGGGTTACCCAAGGTCTTGACCTTAACCTAAATACAGTAATATCAACTCCTTTTGAAGTTCATCTTTTCTTGGGATCTAGTAACAAATCAGCTATGCCTCTTGTAATCTTAGCCTCTGTCCTAATGCAAGAAATATGGCCAAAATACTGCCAGGCACTCATGTAGTACACTCAGTTTTATCAGCAGATGTGGTCAGTCCACCTCAAAGTCCAGCCAGCAATCCTTGCATGGCCTAAATCCTGAAGAATTGTTCTTCTGAAAGATATCAGAGAAAGACAGACACCCTTTGAACCCCAATGACATGATTAGGTTCTGTTAACAAATAGCAAAGCAGTAAAACTCCAAGAATTGAATCCTTTGATCCATGTCTCACAAATAAAAAGTCGCAATTTATCCTCAGAACACAAGTAGCCCATCTCAACTGAGACCTCAAGCTGAGAATTCTTAGAAATTTTTCAAAACTATATGACCTTTGGTGGAAGCTATCCACATTATGCTATTAATTAGCTTGATCTAAGCATCTGGGTTAGTTCTGTCCTTTCTCTTTCCTGCTCTGATATTACTCAGCTGGTTATAGACTCACCTACTATGGAATTAATCCAAAATGATAGGTACATAGGACATGGGGATCACAGTAGATGGGAGAAAAAGAAGGTGTGTATTTATTAACCTTGATGCTCTAAGGAAATTATCTGGTTATCAAAATAACAGAAGAAAAGTAAATGAGAGACATACATTTCCCTGTTTAGAACTAAAAAGCACTAACTTTATAAAGTGGTCCTACAGTTACTTGATAGAATAAATAAATGAGAAGAACCCAAAAGTTTTTTTATATAAATTAGTAATGAATGATCAACAAATAGGTTATTTTTAAAAGCCTAAAAATAACCCATATTATTTAACTACAAGGAGACATCACAAATGAATGAAGAAATCAAACCCTAATGAAGTTAGACCTTCATTTACTACCTTATACCAAAATAAGTTCTTAGTGTATTAGTGTATTAAAAAGCCAAATGTAAAATAAGAAATCATTTAAGACTTTAAAACATACTTTAAAATGTACCTGATTCAGAACTTTGATTAAGGTCAGTAACGGGAGAGGAGGAAAGAAAATCAGGTACTTGAGCACCTACTATGTTGGAATTAATGAGCATTGGGCTCATTACCTACATTTTTCTCATTAAGCCCTCACAAACTCCTAGAAAATGGATGCTAATATCTCCATTTTACAAATAAGGAAGCTGAGGAAGGCTAAATAATCTGCTAACAGTTATTCCTCTGATAGAAAGATGATTTTCTTATTTAATCTGTACAACAAAAATTACATCAATTTTCCAGATGAAGAAAGGAAGGCAAAATCACAAAGCTAGGATATGGTAGACTCAAAATTTCAGACTCAGTTTGGCTAACTCTAAATGGGAGCTTTTAGCATTTATAACTATTTTGTCACCACTTCATACAGTGACACACTCACAGTGACCTAATTATTATTAAGATTTGAACTAATATCCATCTGCTTCTAAAGTCTACCTACTTCAGACTCTTATCATACTGCTTCCTAAATTTTATTGGGGTTGGTAGATGCATAGATGTACTCAAGAATAAAAATATTCAGTAGATTTGACGTCCATTGGACATTGAGATTGAAATGGCCTTAGTTCTAGGTTGAAGTTATATTTATTCAGGATTACATTGAAACTACATGGGAATGACAAAGTGATACATTATAAGGGACTTATTCTAAGCCACTCTTAACCCTCCAGCTGGTAATTTATTATTGTTAACTTACCAATATTTTATGAATACATATTGAGTAATGCTAAGTCAACAATTTTCTGTAAATTAAAGGATGATGGATATTGAGCAAAGCCACACAATCAATTTTTACCTCCTGCCTCAAAACACAATGTCACCATGTGACAGGTTGATTTGCATTGACATTAAATGTCAGTTTTGTGAACTTCCACAGTAATGCATGCAGGATTGGCACCAGGACTGGCGCAGCTTATACATCAGTGGGCAGCAATAGAACAGGTACATATAGTAATGTAAAAAAAAAAAAAAAACAGTAAAGCGTGATGGTTAAGACAAGAGCCTCTGGAGCCAGACTGCTTGATTTTAAATCTCAAGTCTATAATCTTACTGGCTGTGTGAGCCTGGACAAGTTACATAACCTCTCAACTCTGAGATGGGGACACTAGTATCATCAGCATAGTTTTATGAAGTTTAAAGAGCTAAAATTTCTAAAGCACTTAGAAGAGGGCCTGGCGTGTAGAAAACACGATGTAAGTTTACCTAATACAGCTACCACCTGCCATCAAAAGACTTTGGGAGGGCGGAGTTTATACTGTTGCACACACATGTGTTTAGAAAGTTTCTTGAAACTGGTGTGAACTTGGATATGAAGAAACTCGAAGGGGGTATCCTTTCACAGTATATATGTATATCAAATCACTGCACTGTACACTTTAAATATATTGTAATTTTATTGTGCATTATAACTCGATAAAGCTAGGGGGTGGAGAAGCATGGGAACAGGGCAGGTATTCAAAGAGAAGCAGGAACTAAAACACAGGGAGCTTCTCAGTTGTGTCTGCACAGTTGGGTTCTGTGAGTTTTCCCTGAATTTTTCCAGTTATTCTCTTTCTTGATCTACTTTGAGTAAGTTTTGGTACCTTGCATCCTGAAGATCCCTAAGTCAGTCACCTGGCTAACAGGTAAACAGAAAGAGAAGAGAGAACAGAGAGAGCTGTGAAGGAAGCCCTTACCCCAGCCAGCAACAACGTGCTCATCCATGTCTCTGACTGGCCCATAACAGTTCCTTCAACCTCTCTAGTGGATTATCTCCCATTTCCCCAGCACAGATATCCAAACATTAACCCAAGTTACTTAGCAGACCCAGAGCCCATAGCCCTTGCTGATATGTAAAATCTTGAAGAGAACATGAGTTAGATAGAAGCTTGAGCTGAAGTGTGGACTGAAGATTTTATTAAAAAACTAAGGTTAGAAGAAGGTGAGAAGCTACATTTGCATTTAATTCAGTTTACTAGAATGTGGATGGTGGATTGGAAAACATTTTAGACGTAATCTTTATCCCTCCAAGAAGGAGAGTAAAAGCCACAGCAAGCCAAGCTCCCAGGCCACAAAAAGTAATGAATTTCAAGAGTCCATGGATTTTTCTCTTTCTGTTCTAAGACATATCTTTTGGGGATTTTTTTATTTCTTGGTTTCTTCTCTCAGCATCAAGATTTTCTAAATACTATATTAAAGGATTTTTTTAAGTCATATTTCTTTAAATCCAGGTTCTTTCTGCCACACTATTTTCTGTGGCCTTCCTTGTTTAAAAAAAAAAGAAGGGAGGAATTTCAAAGGAGTTGTCACATCCTTCCTCGTTATATAATGAAACTTTTCCAAATATAAACTCCAGAAAAGGATTTATCTATTTGTATCATCAGCACCTAGAAGAGTACTTAGCCCATTATAGGCTCTCAATAAATTTTAATTGCTATTGAATCCATGTTATTATAATAATGATAATAAAATGAAGCTCTCTGATCACTATTGCAAAAAGGTACAGAGGAAGCTTGTATGCTTTGGAACCAGAATAGACAACTAGCTGTGTTTCCTTAGCTGTTAAAGAGTACTAATGAAGTACATGGCCACATAGTTTACTAATCACAGTTAGTAATCAATTGTTTTCTATTGAATAAATTCTCATAAATTATGCATTGACTTTTTTGCTATTGTTTGGGGATTTTATTGTGCTTCTTAGCATGTTAACTTAATATAAAATTCAATTATTTTTATTTTCTAAGAAACTGATACTCAGAAATATGGATGAGAGGTAGTGTCCACTAAGGCACACCATCTTCAAGCAGACAGAAAAAAATGTATATGTTGAATCTCTATGATAAAATCATAAATCCAAAGAATTACAAAATCAGAAAGACGGAAGTCAAGACACCTACTCCCGTCTTCTAACTTCTGGCATAGTAAGATGGATCTACGTATCTGATAACACTAAGATTGAAAATTTCTTGAATGTCAATGGCAACTTTTAAAAATATTAAAAGGAAAATAAAATTCAGGGAAATAACTATAATACATAAAAGCTATAATTTTATAAAGTAAGAAATCACTAAGATATTAATAGATTAAATAAGCAGAACACACTGAATAATTTACTAGAGAAAAAGCAACTAATAATCAAATATACATATTTAATATATGTAATATATAACTCCAATATAGTAATTAACTCCTTGTAGCAACAATGAGTTGAATGAGTAAAGAGTAGAATGTTTCATATTATAGTGTCTTTAGTGATTTTACACATTATTAGCTAGTGAACAATAAAACAATAATTCTTCTATTTAACTGGTAGGACTATATACTATTTTAAGCCTTTGGGAAACTTTGGAAATCAAGAACTCAGAAACCATTTTATTGACAGTAATTACACCTTCAGGAATTCAAATTATGGAAAAAAGTCAAATCCAAGTAGAAGTTATTCATAAAATTATTCACACTGATTTTAAAAATGGAATTAAGCAACTTAATCATACTAGGGAAATGGTGAAGTAAACACTGATATCAGTCAATTCAATGAAGTATCATGAATCATTAGAAATTATAATTTTGCAGGATCTTGAAGAGATATCTGCACCCCCATGTTCACTGCAGCATTATTCACCACAGCTAATGTGTAAAACCAACCTAAGTATCTATCATCAGATGAAAGGTTAAAGAAGTTGTTGCATATAATATAAGCAATGGAATGTTATTCAGCCATGAGGAAGAAGGAAATCTTGTCATTTGTAGTAACTTGGATGAATCTTGAGGGTATTATGCTAAGTGCAATGTCAGACAGAGGAAGACAAATATTGTATGATATCACTACCAGCTAGAACCTAAAAAGTAAAATTCAGAGCAAAGGGTAGAATGGTGGTTACCAGAGGCTGAGGGGTAAGGGAAATGGGGAGATATCAGTCAAAGGGTGTAAACTTCCACTTTTAAGATTAACAAGTTCTGGGGACTTAATGTACAGCATGGTACTTATACTAATACTGTATTATGTATTTGTAAGTTTCTAAGAGTATATCTTAACTGTTCTCACTACAAAAAAAAGAAATGGTTATTATGTGACGGGATGCTGGTGTTGACTAATGCTATGGTGGTAATCATTTTGCATCAGATAAATGTATCAAATGAACACCTTGTACATCTTAAGACTTATACAATGTTATGTGTCAGTTACATTTCAGTAAAGCTGGAAAAAAATTGGTTTTGAACAATTTGAAGTGCAGATCAAACAGTAACTAAACAAAACAAGATACAAAATATTATGTGGATTTTTATTACAATACATAAAATACTTATGAAAATGTTCTAGAATGAAATACGCCACCTAATAACAGTAATGATAAGAACAATAGCAACATGAAAAACAAGCTAAGCACACAGACATCTATTCCATTCAATTAACACAGCCCACATCTGAGGAATCAGAAAAATACTAGCTAACACAAACCAATAAATAATAAATCTATCTTCAAACATGTAAGAATTTGAAAACATAATGAAAATTGGCTCAATAATTCCACATGCCACAGAAATTTTCTGTGGTAAAATAAGAATGGGAGAGAACTAAAAGAGGTTGATTTATGGCGAGAAAAAAAAGTAACACAGGCTGTCTTTTTAAAGTTTGAAAAAATTATATTTTATTACAAATAACCTGGGCTCTGACTCAGTAAACCCACAACTGGTTTTAGCAAGCCCTAGTCTCTCATAACAAAGTTAAATTCATCTTTCTACAGTCTGTTAATCTTTTATTATTGCCTCTCAGTAAAAATTAAATGACAATCCTTTATAAAGCCATAAATACTATGTCAATATATAGCATTACATTATAGCAGATTTTTTTTTTATATTACTTAAAACCAAACCTGATTGGAGATACTTCTGCCTTGTAAAGTTCGGATGAGATATATACATCATATTAATGGAGTAAAAATATCTCTATCCTGATTCCTTCCACTTATCATGAATAAGAGAATAAAATCTAAAGTATCCTATTTTTTTTTTACTACTTCTCCTGTATTGTTCAAGAGAAAGCCCCAAGGCAGATGCTGTCTCTTCGGCAGAGCTCCTCAATTAGTTTTTGGTTCCAGTAAGTATGCCTGGAAGTGAACAAGAGAAGAGAAAATTAAACTGTTCTGAAAAACTGTTGTGAGAAATTAAGATGCAATTGTTTCTTGCAGAAGGAAAGAGAGGAATTGGCCTGGCAGATGGCTGTAACTTACTGAGAAATTTGGTCAATCCCCAGTGGTGAAGTGGTTGAAGAACCTTTAAGGAAGGAGATGCTATGGTGGTAATCATTTTACATCATATAAATGTATCAAATGATCACCTTGTACACCTTAAAACTTATACAACATTATGTGTCAGTTATAGCTCAGTAAAGCTGGAAACAAATTTGGTCTAATCTTAAATTTTATGATATTTACGATTTCTGCAATGTAAAAAATCCCTCAATCTATAAAGCCTACTACAGCATAAGAGCTTTTGTGAATGGTTCAAGGAGAAATTAAGGAAATGAGGACTGTGTTCTTTAGCTGAGTTGCTGGCAAGAAAGTGGTAAAGAAGAAGAAAGAGTGATGTAGAATGTTTATGGGGCAGGAAGCTCCAGGAAGGCAGAGACACATCTGTCTCACTCATCAGTGCCTAGAGACTGAGCCCTTGACTGAGCAGATCTCATAAACATGGGCTGAATCAATTAACAAACTATGCCACCCATATACAAACACGGTGTGAGCCAATGAGGACAACATGGAGAAGAGCCCAGAGGCGTGCAGTGACCTGGTATGTCTGGGAATTCTGCAGGTTGTGTGGTGTGGCTCAGTCGCAAAGCACACATGAGAGAGTGCTGGCAGAAAAGCCAAAAAGGAAGCAGAGGACAAATTCTACAGACTCGGTGGGATGCACCAAGATAGAGTTTGGACATTTTACTACAGGGACATGACTCTTTGTGTATGCAAATAGGACTCTCATCCCTTGTGTTCAAGACATCACACACTTATGAAAACCCATGATTAACGTAACCTGTGTAGTATTTTGGAGATGCCCTCTTTTGTCTGTCTCAATTGAGGAAAGCAACAGTTTGCACCATCCAAGATGCATTCATTCTGAGGCGGAGGAGGTCCAGCTCACACAACACACTCAACACTGAGGCTCTGAGACACCCCCTGCCTATCACTGCTGGATCGACAAGGATCAGATGATCCATGAGATGAGATGGCATTCCTTTCTATACAGAAATCGGTATGCACATAATCATAATTGAAATCTTAACACATATGGGAGAAAAACCCAGTTCCGATCATCACAACGTTTGGAAATAGCACTAAAAATATAAGGAGACTAGAAAAAGGACCTCCAGGTCTTTTTCTTATCATATGCCTACAATCTGCATATTCATGCTCACCTGGAAAGGTGCAACGAGCTGTGAGGCCTTATGCTCCATCAGCAGTTGCTGTCTTCATTTCCCCACACCTTCCACTAAATAATTGCTTCTTTTTTTTTTTCAAGGCAAGAAATGGCAAGGGCAAGAAAGCAAAATTTTATCACTGGATTTTATAGCCTCAAGCCAGTTTGACAGCTCAAGTTTACTGATATAATTGATACAATAAGTTTATCTTATTCTTACAGATGCTGTTCATTTATCCTGTTATTAGTGTCATTTCAAGATATTTAGACAAAATGTGATAAACAAGGAAAGCCCAAAGGGCAGGCAGGTCTGATGGCCTAGTGAAGAAGACAGAGAGAGGGAACAACTGACAGGAGGTCTTAGAACAGGATATCTTAATTTGGGTCCACAGACCACCAATAGGACTATAAAGAGATTTCTGGAGTCCATGAATTTGGATGCAAAAACATATTGCATATTATTTTCACTTAAGGAATGTGAGAAAAAAAGCACAGTAGTATTACCAATACCCATGACATTGTCACCAAGAGAGATGACAGATATTTTCATATAACATTATAGTTATTGCAAACACATCACTTATACACATCACTAATGTGAAATTACAGTAGTATTTAGACTCGCCCCTAACCACACTTAATCATAGTCTTCCTGTCTACAGATTCCTGGCCCAAATTACACAGGACTACTGCCCCCTTAGTAGTCATTCAACCCCTACTGATGAAGCTATGTGTTCTCACATGGGCAACCAAGATATGGTCATTGCTTTCCTGTGTATTTTATAACTGTTTATTGGTTAATATACTGAAAGGTGTGAGTCATGTTAATATTTTGATTCCCTTACTTCAGTATAATTGGTATCCTCTGTAATTTTGTGTATTATATGCATATAAAAACCTCATTCTGAGAGTTCCGGGAAGATGGCGGCATGAACAGAACGGCAGAATTTTCCTCCCAACATTATATTTATCCACAAAAACACAGCAAATGCAACTGTTCCTAAAAGAGAGACCAGAACACACAGGAAAGCGCACACCGTGCAGACACACCTGAGAGGACTCGGCAGTTGGCGAGGCGGGTAAGAAATGGAACCGTGAACCGCGACCAGGCAGAACCCAAGCACACCCCCATCCCAGCGCACTGGCGGGAGGAGAGGATTCAGAGCCGGGAGGGAGTGGAAGTGCAGGCCCAGAAGATAACCAGCCCCGGATCAGCCCCGGGAACACGGGCGTGCAAAGCGCGGTGTGGCGGAGATTGGAGAGAAGGAGGGCGCAGGGTCTCAACGGGAACGCGCCTGTTTGCTCGCGGCTGACTCAGGGAAGGAGAAAAGAGAAGAAAAAAAAAAGGAGAAAAGCACACGCTTTGTTTTGAAGCGGTCTTAAAGAGACGGGAGTCCAGCAGAGAACCTCATCGCTGTGGAACACTCATCCCAGCAGGCTGGGAGTCCTTGGGAGCGTCGGACCCCATAGCGGGCGACTGGGAAAGGGTAGCCATAATTAGGACTCCCACAGAGCTCAACAGCCTCCCATTGATTTTCACCTCAGCCACAGCTTTAAAGGGCCATGTGGAGTGGCCCGGCCATGGCTCTGGAATAGTGGAGCAACAGCGCCACCTACAGCATTCACACAGAAACCACTCCCGGTGGGCGTTTTTTGGGGGGGGGGGTTTTGTTTATTTTTAGGTGTCCTGCTTTTTCTTTTTCTTTCCTTTCTTTTCCTCTTTCTCTTTCTTTTTATTTTTTTTATTAGTAGTAGTATTTTTTTCTTTTTCTTTTTCTCTCCTTTCTTCTCTTTCCTTTTTAAAGTCATAAAGAGCCCAGTTGATATACGGGACAACTACCAACAACCAATTCTACAGTCATGAGAACACAGAAGAATATGATACAGACAAAGCTTCAGACACACACCACTCCTGATAGAGAATCTGAAGGAATGGACATGCACAGTCTTCCTGAAAAAGAATTCAGAATAAAAGTCATAGCCATGCTGACGGATCTACAGAAAAATGTACAAGAGCTGAGGGAGGAAATGAGGAAAGACAAAGCAGAAATGAGACAAGCCATCCACGGGCTTAACAGCAGACTGGATGAGTTTCAAGACACTATCAATGAAATACAAAACAGCGAACAGGAGTACAAAGAAGTTGAGGCAGAGAGAGATAAAAGGATCTCTAAGAATGACAGAATATTAAGAGAACTGTGTGACCAATCCAAACAGAGCAATATTCGCATTACAGGACTACCAGAGAAAGAAGAGAGAGAAAAAGGGATACAAAGTGTCTTTGAAGAAATAATTGCTGAAAACTTTCCCACACTGGGGAAGGAAATAGTCTCGCAGTCCATGGAAGCCCACAGATCTCCCAACACAAGGGACCCAAGGAAGACAACACCAAGACACATAATAATTAAGAAGGCAAAGATCAAAGATAAAGACAGACTATTAAAGGCAGCTAGAGAGAGAAAAAAGATCACCTACAAAGGAAAACCCATCAGACTGCCATCAGACTTCTCAACAGAAACCTTACAGGCCAGAAGAGAATGGCATGATATATTTAACGTAATGAAACAGAAGGGCCTCTAACCAAGAATATTGTATCCAGCACGATTATCATTTAAATATGATGGAGGGATTAAACAATTTCAAGACAAATGAAAGTTGAGAGAGTTTGCCTCTCATAAACCACCACTACAGGATATCTTAAACGGACTGCTCTAGAGGGAAACACCCCTAAGGCTAAAAAAATGTCACCAGAGAAAATAAAAGCATAGCAAAGAAAGCAGACCATCCAAATACCAACTAAAGGCAAAGAATAAAACACCTAATATATAAAGAAAGGAGGAGGAAGAATAGGAAGGGAGAGATAAAGAAACATCAGACGGCGTTCACAATAACTTAACAAGAAAGTTAAGTTAGATTCTTAGATAGTAAGGAAGCAATCCTTGAACCTTTGGTAACCACGAATCTAAAGCCTGCAATGGCAATAAGTACATATCTATCAATAATCACCCTAAATGTAAATGGACTGAATGCACCAATCAAAAGACACAGAGTAACAGAGTGGATAAAAAAGCAAGACCCATCTATATGCTGCTTACAAGAGACTCACCTCAAACCCAAAGATATACACAGACTAAAAGTGAAGGGATGGAAAAAGATATTTCATGCAAACAACAAAGAGAAAAAAGCAGGTGTTGCAGTACTTGTATCAGATAAAATAGACTTCAAAACGAAGAAAGTAGCAAGAGATAAAGACGGACATTACATAATGATAAAGGGGTCAGTCCAACAAGAAGATATAACCATTGTAAATATATATGCACCCAACAAAGGAGCGTCAGCATATGTGAAACAAATACTAACAAAAGTGAAGGAGGAAACAGACAGCAATGCAAAAATTTTAGGAGACTTTAACACGCCACTCACTCCAAAGGATAGATCAACCAGGCAGAGGATAAGTAAAGACACAGAGGCACTGAACAACACACTAGAACAGATGGACCTAACACATATCTACAGAACTCTGCACCCAAAAACAACAGGATACACATTCTTCTCAAGTGCACATGGAACATTTTCCAGAATAGACCACATACTAGGCCACAAAAATAACATCAGTAAATTCAAATATACTGAAATCCTACCAACCAACTTCTCAGATCACAAAGGTATAAAACTAGAAATCAATTTTAGAAAGAAATCAAAAAGGCTCACAAATACATGGAGACTTAACAACATTCTCCTAATGAATCAATGGGTTAATGACCAAATCAAAACAGAAATCAAAGAATATATGGAGACTAATGACAACAACACCACAAAGCCACAACTTCTGTGGGACACAGCGAAGGCAGTTCAAAGAGGAAAGTATATTGCAATCCAGGCCTATTTAAAGAAGGAAGAACATTCCCAAATGAATCGTCTAAAGACACAATTACTGAAATTGGACAAAGAAGAACAAAGGAGGCCCAAAGTCACCAGAAGGAGGGCCATAATAAAGATCAGAGAAGAAATAAATAAAATTGAGAAGAATAAAACAATAGAAAAAATCAATGAAACCAAAAGCTGGTTCTTTGAAAAAATAAACAAAATAGGTAAACATCTAGCCAGACTCATTAAGAGAAAAAGAGAATCTACACACATAAACAGAATCACAAATGAGAAAGGAAAAATAACGACGGGCCCCACAGAAATACAAAGAATTATAAGAGAATATTACGACCATCTATATGCCAACAAGCTCCAAAACCTAGAAGAAATGGACAACTTCTTAGAAAAATACAGCCTTCCAAGAATCACCAAGCAGGAAACAGAAAAACTAAACAGACCAATCACCAGCAATGAAATTGAATCGGTAATCAAAAAACTACCCAAGAACACAACCCCCGGACCTGAAGGATTCACCTCTGAATTCTACCAGACATATAGAGAAGAAATAACACCCATTCTCCTTAAAGTTTTCCAAAAAATAGAAGAGGAGGGAATACTTCCAAACTCTTTCTATGAAGCCAGCATCACTCTAATACCAAAACCGGGCAAAGACCTCACCAAAAAAGAAAATTACAGACCAATATCCCTGATGAACGTAGATGCAAAAATACTTAACAAAATATTAGCAAACCGAATTCAGAAATACATCAAGAGGATCATACACCATGATCAAGTGGGATTCATCCCAGGGATGCAAGGATGGTACAACATTCGAAAATCCATCAACATCATCCACCACATCAACAAAAAGAAGAACAAAAACCACATGATCATCTCCATAGATGCTGAAAAAGCATTTGACAAAATTCAGCATCCATTTTTGATTAAAACTCTCAACAGAATGGGTATAGACGGCAAGTACCTCAACATCATAAAGGCCATATATGACAAACCCACAGCTAACATCATACTTAACAGCGAGAAGCTGAAAGCTTTTCATCTAAGATTGGGAACAAGACAGGGGTGCCCACTCTCTCCACTGTTATTCAGCATAGTACTGGAGGTCCTAGCCATGGCAATCAGACAAAGCAAAGACATACAAGGCATCCAGATTGGTAAAGAAGAAGTCAAATTGTCACTATTTGCAGATGATATGATGCTGTACATAAAAAACCCTAAAGAATCCACTCCAAAACTACTAGAACTAATATCTGAATTCAGCAAAGTTGCAGGATACAAAATTAACACACAGAAATATGTTGCTTTCCTATACACTAACGATGAACTAACAGAAAGAGAAATCAGAAAAACAATTCCATTCACAATTGCATCTAAAAGAATAAAATACCTAGGAATAAACCTAACGAAGGAAGTGAAAGACCTGTACTCTGAAAACTACAAGACACTCCTTGGTGAAATTAAGGAAGACACTAACAAATGGAAATGCATCCCATGCTCTTGGCTAGGAAGAATAAATATTGTCAAAATGGCTATACTACCTAAAGCAATCTACAGGTTCAATGCAATCCCTATCAACAACTTTCTTCAATGAACTCGAACAAATCATTCTAAAATTCATATGGAACCACCAAAGACCCCGAATAGCCAAAGCAATCCTGAGAAGGAGGAATAAAACAGGGGGAATTACGCTCCCTGACTTCAACCTCTACTACAAAGCCACAGTAATCAAGACAATTTGGTACTGGCACAAAAACAGACTCACAGACCAGTGGAACAGAATAGAAAATCCAAACATTAACCCAAACACATACAGTCAATTAATATTTGATGAAGGAGCCTTGGATATACAATGGGGAGATCACAGCCTCTTCAGCAGCTGGTGCTGGAAAAACTGGACAGCTACATGTAAGAGAATGAAACTGGACTACTGTCTAACCCCATACACAAAGGTAAACTCAAGGTGGATCAAAGACCTGAATGTAAGTCATGAAACCATAAAACTCTTAGAAAAAAACATAGGCAAAAATCTCTTGGACATAAACATGAGCGACTTCTTCATGAACATATCCCCCCGGGCAAGGGAAACAAAAGCAAAAATGAACAAATGGGACTATATCAAGTTGAAAAGCTTCTGTACAGCAAAGGACACCATCAGTAGAACAAAAATGCATCCTACAGTTTGGGAGAATATATTCATAAGTGACATATCCGATAAGGGGTTGACATCCAAAATATATAAACAACTCATGCACCTCAAAAAACCAAAAGCAAATAATCCAATTAAGAAATGGGCACAGGACATGAATAGACACTTCTCCAAAGAAGAAATTCAGATGGCCAACAGGCACATGAAAAGAAGCTCCACATCGCTAATCATCAGAGAAATGCAGATTAAAACCACAATGAGATATCACCTCACACCAGTGAGGATGGCCAACATCCAAAACACAAACAACAACAAATGTTGGCAAGGATGTGGCGAAAAGGGAACCCTCCTACATTGCTGGTGGGAATGCAAATTAGTTCAACCATTGTGGAAAGCAGTATGGAGGTTCCTCAAAAAACTCAAAATAGATGTACCATTTGACCCAGGAATTCCACTCCTAGGTATTTACCCTAAGAATGCAGCATCCCAGTTTGAAAAAGACATATGCACCCCTATGTTTATCGCAGCACTATTTACAATAGCCAAGAAATGGAAGCAACCTAAGTGTCCATCAGTAGATCAATGGATAAAGAATATGTGGTACATATACACAATGGAATATTATTCTACCATAAGAAGAAAACAAATCCTACCATTTGCAACAACATGGATGGAGCTAGAGGGTATTATGCTCAGTGAAATAAGCCAGGCCGAAAAAGACAAGTACCAAATGATCTCACTCATATGTGGAGTATAATAACAAAGAAAAAAAAAAAACTGAAGGAACAAAACAGCAGAAGACTCACAGAACCCAGAAATGGACTAACAGTTACCAGAGGGAAAGGAACTGGGGAGGATGCATGGGAAGGGAAGGATAAGGGGGGAAAAGGGGCAGTATGATTATCAGATGTAATGTTGGGGGGGCGCAGGGAGGGCTGTACAAATCAGAGAAGATAAGTAATGACTCTATAGCATCTCACTACGCTGATGGACAGTGACTGTAATGGGGTTGGTGGGGGGGACCTGATGAAGGGGTAGTTTAATAACCATAATATTGCACATGTAATTATAAATTAATGATACCAAAATAAATTGTTTAAAATAAATAAATAAAATAAAAGGGACCAAGCGTTTCCACCCTGGTATAAAAGGTTTATTCCCCAGGTAACAGGAATAAGTAGGTTCCATTCTCAAGGGAACTGAGTCTCTGAAGAGAGAGGATGTAGGGGAAAGGGGTCAGCATTGCTTCAGTGCCCAGCCTGTGCTGGATACTTATTTCATTTAATCTTAGAGGCACTAATTTAAAATAAATAGTACTTTCCCAATTTTCAGCAAACTAACAGAGGGATTAATTAATTTGTGAAGGGTTATAGAAAATAGTCAAGGCTATTTGACTCTAAACCTATTATTCTGTATCTACCACATTGTGCTATGTAGAATCATAAACAAAAGCTCACATTATGAACCAAACGCAAGCTTCTTCACTTCATAGCATTGTGATTTTGGTCAGATCTGTTTTTCTCTCTCTACCTCAATTCATTCATCTGTAAAATGTGAATAGTAGTATCTATTTCACTTAGCACCACATACTTGGTACATAATAAGCAGGCAATAAAAGTTAAGTTATTTTCATCACAGTGCAGGAAAAAAAACAAAACTAAAAAAGGGAAGTCAGCAAGAAATTAACAACAGCAAGGCATGACCTAGAGTCTCATAACTTGTCCATCATTTTGATTCTCTCCACTTTGATTCAGGAAATACTTATTGCACATCCAATTCCAACATATACAAGGAACTCTGGAAAATACAAAGATGACTTAGAACCAGATCTTCTATTTCTAAAAGATTTACTCTTTAAAGAAAAGTTATTGTGACATTACCTTGGGCTACATGGAGGAAATATATACAACTAAATGGAAAGCAAGATCTTTATCATATTGTATTGTAATTTTTGGCTTGAAATGCCTCTCCATTTATACTGCTAGCCCCTTGAAAACGGAAACTCGTCTCCACTGTCTTCCCAGTGTCCATCCTGGTGGCTGAACACAGAAGTTAATACATGTTGCAGGAAAGAAGGGAGGGAGAGAGGGAGGCAGGGAGGAGGAAGTGAGCAGAGAAAGAAGGTGGAAGAGCAGGAGTAAATAAGAAGGGAGAGGGTCTACAAAGAGAAGCAATTGGAGGACTGAAGGACTTCAAAGTGAGACAGGGACTGTGGGTGTAGTCAGAGTAGGGGGAGGGCCTCCAGAAAAAGCAAGGCAGAATATTTGCAGTCAGAGCAATGTAACTACATGCAAGGAAACCCCTACCAAAACTCTGTGTTAAACATTAAGCTCTAGGTCATTCTTCAGTAATACCAGTTAATGTTCCCCAGATAAAGAAGAGTAGCCCATGTTTTTATTATGCTAATCATTTGTAAGATTCACTTTGGCATGCTAAAAGGCCTTTCCTCCTTCAGATCTGATGAGGTGATTTTACAAACTGGGCAACTAATTTAGCATGCAGGCCCAGCCGTAAACAACATAGTAAAAGGCAGGAAAGATTCCACCTTAAAGATAAGATTGCATTTTAACACCCAGGAAGTTTGGGAAGCAGGATTCTTAACTTACTCTTTAGCAAACAGACAATACCTCAGCCCACCTTGGGGGCTGGGCAGGCCGCCTTTTGATATGCCCCTAGACCAAGAAGCCAGTATCCCGGAGAGAGATCCGAGCTGGAAACTCCTTGTGTTAAGTTAATTCTGGGTGTTCAGACACCACTTAGCACATTCACACCCCTAAGTTTTTTTTCATGTTCTCAAAAAATCCTCATTTTGCCTATAAAACCCCTAGACAACACACTACACCGGACTCTCTTGTCCCCTCCTGGCATGAGCCGGGAGCTCTGTCCTTTCACTTTATTTCCAAATAAAAGCCTGTACCTTGCTCTCCTACCTTGGGTGTTTGTTAAGCTCATTCTTCGGCTTCGTGAACAAGAACCCCGGCATCAAAAGGAAGGCAATCCTGACTGAGTGGAAATATTGTGACATTTGAGATATATTAGATGACTTGAGGGATGGGTTGGGACTTAGTCTTGTTCATTGTGCCTGACATGTTGTAGGATTCAGTAAATGCTCATTAATGAGTTAATGTTTGAATAGCACCGGGTGGGGAAAGTCCTCGGAAACCACAGTCGGCATTTGAGCCATTTCCCTTTCCTATTCTCAGACAGCTCATCAGACAAAATGAAGGATGAAATCATGCCTTTTGATGTTTCTTATTAACACTTTCATCCCCAAACTAATGTTGCCAGCTTATCTTTTGAAAAACATGAAATAGAGAAACTTTATTCTCTTCTAAATGGTGACCAACCCACATTTTATCATTCTATGCTACCCTCTGGCCCCATGTGGATACTTCCAAAGACTGACGCCTATGAGTTCCAGGCTCCACAAGTTTTTAGAATATCTGAGACTCAGTAAACATGTTAAACCAGAGAAATGTATCTAATGCCTTTTAAATGACTCATTTTTATGTCTCAGGGAACTAAGAGGGCCTGTACAGTTAAAACCAAGAAGCTAACAAGTAACATGAACAACCACTTTTGATATCTTTTCTAGACTAGCAGCTCAGATGTTCTGCCTCATTAAATAAAACTACTTTCCATTCCTGTACTATTGAAGAGCTAGGTCATAATACCTTTGAACTGAACGACATTTAGAGATCTCTCTCTTGCCTATAAATGTTGAGCTGCTGGAACACAGTCTCAGTGATGGCGAACAGGGCAAGAGGGCATGATAGGAAAGAAGTAATTTAAACACACCCCTGGCAGAACATCAAGATCCTCTAACAAATGTTAATATTCCTTGGGAGGAAAGGAAGAAGGGAGAGAAAGAGGAAAGAACTAAGGAAATAATAGGGTAGGCAAGAGTGTAAGAGTTTTGAAAAGGGGCTATTTACATCTATGGTAATGCATTCTGTGTGAAACACTGTGCCAGCACGGCAGGTACTGAGCTGAAGGATGCACAGGCTCCACGTTTGAGCACCTCGCAGTAGACTGTGAAGACAGATAAGCAGATGTTTTCAATGTAATACAATTTAAAGGCATATGCACCAGAGGTCCAGACCCTCCTGAAGCTCTCAGTGTGTCTCAGCATGACAACAGAAATCATATGAATTCCAGCAGTGCCTCTCACCACCTGTGTGAATTTTGGACAATTTATGTAATTCCACTTACATTCAGCGTCCTATTTATTAATAATACCTACCTCTAAGGAATGTTAAGGATGTTAAATGAGATAACATACACTGAAGTTCTATCTCAGTGCAGAGGCCATAGAAGTTGTAATGCGTGTTTGTCCTATTATTTGAGAACATTGAATTCTGCTCTAAAAGAAAAGAAAATTAAGTAGGATGGGTGAACCCCCTTAGAAGTGTTAAGTATAGAAGTAAGCATAGGCAGTTTGTAAAGCATAGAATTCATAAGGTATGTTAAATACCAATAGTAAATAGGTTTGTAATCAATAAGATATGTTAAAAATGGATAGGATAAATAGAATATATCCAAGGATAAACAAGAATGATACTAATAAATGGAAAGGGATGAAAAATGAATTCATAAGGTATGATTATGCTACCTCTGAGCTGATAGCCATCATCTAAAAATCAGCTACCAGAATAGGCCCAGTGTACATGGCCCAGTATATCCTCTGCCTAAGAAATACGAATAATAAAATCCATACCAGATCCTCAGGCCAATGTGTGGGCTATAGGCCTGTCATGTGCACTTCCACCTGCATCTCTACAAGGACACTATGGGTTTGTGTCCAGGTACCTTCTGCCCCTCTGTTCAAACCTCAGTTCTGGGGTGCACAACATCAGTGCAGAAGGCTGATGCAGAAAAGGGGGAGAGACAAAATAAGTGATATAGCATATTTTGGGTAGTGGGGTACATACATCTTGCTTATATCTTAACCTAACTATAGTAACCTGATCTCTTTCCTTTGCATTTCTTTCTCTTTTAAGTTGATTTAGTAAGCTATGTCCTTAAAGTACCTGAACTTGGACTATGAACCTTTCTGTCCCATGACCTCTGAGATAGCTGGCCTGACTGTATAATTGCTTCAAGATGATTTCTTCCATGTCAGAAGCATATCAGTTACTTTCCTTCTTCTATCTTACTGGAAATTTTCGAAAGAATGAATTGCAGTACATTTTGTAATGGATATGGCTTGATTCTACTTTTCTATTTGACTTTTCTTATACAAACTATGCCTATCATTGCATGTCCCAGTCATAACTCCTTCTGGGCAAACATCAGCCCACACAATGACATCTTCCTGGCAACAGTGCATTGGACCAGAGGGGTACTGATCTGGTATCAGACAACCATTGACTGGCCAGGGACCTGAGACTTGTGAGACAGGATTCAGGAAGATCAGTTAGGTCAGTGTGATAAGGATGTTAAGAATATGGACCTGAGACGCTGAAGTTTTGGTATCACTTATAAAGAGGAACTAAAGTGGGCAGCTCAAACTATGACTGAGGGCTGTCGTGAAATGTGGGTGAAGAGATGACAGGCCTCCTGTTGGCCACATTCAGGATGATGAGAAAGGAAGAGAACACTGGTCTACAGAAGGAGGAGCAGAGCAGGTGCACAGGAAGAAGCAGAGATATCCCTGAAGAGTGACCACAAACTCCCCCCGGGAGGAAAAGGGATAGTAAATTTGCCTTAATTGCAGCTTTTTCATTTCCAGCTACAGTGGGGCCCAGCTATGCAGAAGTTCCCATTCTGTGTCCTCCACAATCCAGTTTGTAAGAAACACTCATTTACCTCATAGCAGTGTTTTACTGTTTCTTCTAGCCAAATAAATAACATTAGAATACTGCTTGATCATTTTAATGTTCCCAAATGACCTCATTTAGAAGCCACCTTTGCATCTTAATTTAAGAGGGTATACTGATAAAACTATATGATTCAATTAATACGGTGTTACTCATACATTTAAGTACCACACTTAGTTAGTATGTCATAAAAGACACCATCTGTGCAGACCCTAGAAAATTAGAGTACTTGCTGATGGCACTGAAGCAGTCAACAGATCCCTGGTCCCTGTACACCTTTCCCATTTACAAGAATTAATGCCAACAGCCTTCATAGTCTCATGCTCCTAGACAAGTTAATGATAGAGGAAACAGTAGCATGTTCTCAAACTCTCCTAATTTATAGAAATGCCAACAAAAATTGTCATCAATTAGCAAACTGAGAATGAAAGAGCAGTACTATTGTTCCTCCACAAAATGTATTCCATTTGATATTTGGATCACATTAGGCCTAGATGTAATTTTTTCTTGGTGAAAAATTAATTAGCAAAAAAGCCCTTAATCTGCTTGTCTCCTGATTTTATGTGAAATGAATTGTCAGGGCTTGACAAGGTCACACAAAAGTGTCTGTAAGCATGTCACAATCATGACATTTAAAAGAATTTAAAAATAAATTCTTTAGCCAAAGTTTTATTATACACATATTAACCATTGACCTGATTTCCAGCTATAAAAATTATTTCTAACTCAAAAAACTATTCTAAAGGGTAGTTTGAATGTTGCTTTAATTCCATTGCCCCTCTACTACATTCCAAGCACAGTGTCAAGACTTTAGACAAATAGATTGTTATCCCCATGTACAAAAGTAAACTGAGACCCAGAGAAATAGTATCTTGCCCCAGGACACATAGCAAGCAAATCACAGAGCTCATATTCTAATTAAACTGTGTCTAGGTCCAAACCTAGCTTTTCCATTTCATCTTGCTACTTCAACTCAATAAAAAATGTGTTCAAATGATGCTATTTAAGCAATAAAATGTGCTTTACTTTGATCATTTTTATGGAAACTTACTTGTTTGACTGTTTCTAGCCTTATTAAACACCATCAACAGTTTTGGCTTTTTCATTGACTTGCAGAGATCACCAGATGACCAACCCTTCTAGACTGTACAAGGGGTTGAACTGCAGCTCTCCAAGAAGAAGGAATTTGTTTTCCCTAAAAGAAGTGGCCTTCTACTACAGAGCCACAGTACTCAAGACAATTTGGTACTGGCAGAAGAACAGACCCATAGACCAATCGAACAGACTAGAGAGCCCTGATATAACCCAACCATATATGGTCAATTAATATATGATAAAGGAGCCATGGACATACAATGGGGAAATGACAGCCTCTTCAACAGCTGGTGTGGCAAATCGGACAGCTACATGCAAGAGAATAAAACTGGATTATTGTTTAATGCTATACACAAAAGTAAACTCGAAATGGATCAAGGACCTGAATGTAACTCATGAAACCATAAAACTCTTAGAAGAAAAAGTAGGCAAAAATCTCCTGAATATAAGCATGAGCAACTTCTTCCTGAATGCATCTACTCGAGCAAGGGAAACAAAAGCAAAAATGAACTCATGGACTACATCAAACTAAAAAGTTTCTGTACAGCAAAGGACACCATCAACAGAACATAAACGCATCCTACAGTATGGGAGAATATATTTGTAAATGACATATCTGACAAGGGGTTAACATCCAAAATATATAAAGAACTTACATGCCTCAACACCCAAAAAGCAAATAACCCTATTAAAAAATGGGCAGAGGATATGAAGAGACAGTTCTCCAAAGAAGAAATTCAGATGACCAACAAACACATGAAAAGATGCTCCACATCACTAATCATCAGGGAAATGCAAATTAAAACCACAATGAGATATCACCTCACACCAGTAAGGATGGCCAATACCCAAAACACAAACAACAACAAATGTTGGCAAGGATGTGGAGAAAAGAGAACCATCCTACACTGCTGGTGGGAATGCAAATTAGTTCAACCATTGTGGAAAGCAATATGGATGGAAGTTCCTCAAAAAACTAAAAATACAAATACCATTTGACCCAGGAATCCCACTCCTTGGAATTTACCCAAAGAATACAACTTCTCAGATTCAAAAAGACATATGCTCCCCTATGTTCATTGCAGTACTTTTTACAATAGCCAAAATATGGAAGCAACCTAAGTGTCCATCAGTAGATGAATGGATAAAGAAGAGTTGGTGCATATACACAATGGAATACTAAGAAAGAAACAAATCCTGCCATTTGCAACAACATGGATGGAGCTGGAGGATGTTATGCTCAGTGAAATAAGCCAGGTGGAGAAAGGCAAGTGCCAAATGATTTCCCTCATTTGTGGAATATAACAACACAGCAAAATTGAAGGAACAAAATAGCAGCAGACTCACAGACTCCAAGAAGGAACTAGTGGTTACCAAAGGGGAAGGGTGTGAGAGGGCTGGTGGGGAGCGTGGGAGAAGGGCATTGAGGGGTATTATGTTTAGTACACATGGTGTGGGGGATCACAGGGAAAACAGTGTAGCACAGAGAAGGCAAATAGTGAATCTGTGGCATCTTACTACACTGATGGACAGTGACTGCATTGGGGCATGGGTGGGGACTTGATAATATGGGTAAAATGTAGTAACCACATTGTTTTTTCATATGAAACCTTCATAAGAGTGTATATCAATAATACCTTAGTAAAAAAATAATAATAATAAAAAAAGAAATGTCCTTCTGTCACCACACTGGCTGCCCACCTACATCAGTTAAACAAATAAATGAAAGCCCCTCAGGCACCTGAAACTCAGCATCTCCAAAACTAAATTCATTGTCTCTAAGTTTCCATTTTCCAAAACTATAATAATAATAGTACACTGATCTGCCTTGTACTTTCCTACATTAATGAATGAGATCACCATACAGCGTCTCCTACACTAGAATTCAAGTTGTCCCAACTTCTTCTGTTTCTGATCCGCTGCATTTAGTGTGTTACTGTGCTAGATACCTTCCAGATCCTCTCTCCAAATCTACTTTCTTCTCACCTTTTCCTTGATCTGTATCCCTAGAAGTTGGATCCATGTGGAGGGCATCATTCAGCCATGCAGAGCCCCAAGAAGACATCCATCAAGAGAAGGCAGTGAGGTCAGGGGAGTCCACTTCTACTAGGTCCTTGTGAGCTGGCTGTCACCTTGAGCAAAGGTCACAGACCCTGTCAACATTTCTGCAGAGTTCTTCCTTACCAGGTTCTGGTAACTACTCTGTCCGCTTTGACATTTAAGCCTAGAAGTGGAAATAACTTCACATTGCATCAATCTTCCCTATAATATTCCTACATTCTGCCCTCACCTTTGTAAACGGTTACTTTACCATAAAACTCACCTCAAAAAAACTAGCTTGAGTATGCCCTCTATTTCTTGTATTCTGACTAATGTTATAATCTAATCCTGTTTACTCTATGTATTTCTTGAATCTGTTTACTTCTCTTCCTAATGCTTTTGCCTTAATTTGGAACTTCATCTTTTGTTTTCTGGATTTCTGAAATGCACATTTGACCAATCTCTAATCCATTCTCCATTTACTAATTAGTGACATCTTCTTTAAAAAATACCATGTTACCACATCATGGTCCCATTGAAAACCCTTTCATGGCTGACTCCTCACTCTACCATGGTAGTCCAAACCCTCAGGATGTCCTACAAGTTCCTTTATTATCAGGACCATGTTCACTTTTATAATCAAGATCACAGGACTCATCACTCAACACTCCCTACTCCTTGAACTCTGTTTTAACCATGCTGGTTAGTAGTTCAGCAGGCCTCCATAAGGCACTATACTTGATCCTCCCACTCTAATCCAGTCTTGCACAATTCATTTCTCCATCCAGATCAACCTCCCCACTCAACTTCCACTGGCCAACTTCTACTCCCCCTGCAGGACACAGTTTGGCTTCATCATCTCTGGAAAGTCTTTGCTGAGATCTTTTCCCATTGTAGATTAGGGCGTTTTCTCTGTGTTCCCGTATATGTATCTTTGCTGTGAGACCAATCACACTGCTTGCACCCACTAGACAACAGTTTCCTTGAAGGCAATAACAAGTCTACTATTTCTGTGTCCTAGCTCCAGGACAAATATTTGACATAGAACAGGTATTCAATAAAGGTTTGTTGAATTAAGGTAGCCCCCTGAACACTTCTCCCAGCAAAATACAAACCTTACATAATGTACTTTTCCTATATTCTCTTTACCAAGGTGTCTTTGGTACAGAAGTGTTTGTGATGTGCATGTTTATCTGACATATGAGGCGATATTGATTTGCATGTATATTTATATTTCATGCAGTCACATTATGCCATGCTTTGGTAATAACCACATAATTCTCCCACTGGGAGAGTGGTTTCGATAATCACAGTTGATGATTTCTTTCTATAGACTTTATATTTTATGCACTGCTTTTTATTGTCAGAAATCAAATTAAGGAAAAGAATTCTTCTGAAATGAGGGCTGTAGCCCTGAAAACTATAAATCCAATGGTAGGAACTTATCTATCCCAGTGAAACACCAGGTAAATTACCACCAGAGATAGCAAAATGCTTGAGAAAAGTTTTAAATTCACTGACATAAAATAGAATGTAAAATTAGAACAAATATGATGTGGAGAGAAAGATTCACAAAACCTAGGATCTTGAATTTTGTGGATTTAATTGCTGATACTACAAAGAAATCATACCTAACTCTATTATGGGTATCAGTGTTACAGTTAACTTTTTTCCTTCTCTGTTATTTTTGTCAATGGACAAACCTCACAGTTGTAGACTAGAGAAAGTAAGGTGTGATGGTTTAGTCTTTATGTATAATAAAATACTACTTGTTACAGAATCTCTGGCCCACTCCCACTGCCTCTTTCCCATGGAGACCATAACTTCCCATTTTGTGGGGATGCATCTTCCCCATTTGTCAGTTGTCTCCTGCTCTATAACATACCACCACAAGCCAGTAGTCGTTTCATTTATCTTATCACGATTTTATGGGTTGGGAATGCAGGTGAATGATTCTTTTTCTGGACTCTCCCACGTAAGTGGTGAGCTGGTGGGTGAGCTGGGCTGGTTAGATTATAGGGGCCTCCCCTAAGGCAGCTGGGATGACTGGAGCCTCACCCTCCAGCAGGCTACCTGCTCCTGTTCCCATGGAGGTCATGGAGTTCCAAGAGCAGAAATGGAGGGCAAGCCCCAAAGTGCAAGCCCTTTTCAGTTTATAGCTCAGGTCATGTTTGCTACTTTCCCATTAACCAAAGCAAGGCACCTGGCCAAACCCAGAATCAGTGTGAGAGGCGACTAGTGGAAGCGATAGATACAGGAAGACATGAACAAAATGGGGCCATTACTGCAATATCCAACCCTGTCATTCGTGATAGTCACTTCTAGTGGTGGAGGCTCACTTCTGTAACACTCTGGCTTCTCCTGCCCCTCTAATCATCCCCAGGAGAGTAGGAGTGACTTATTTCTTGGAAACTCGGGTGAGAATAAAGCAAGCATGCTCACGTAGCTCTTCTTTTTTCTCCCACCTGGAGTAGGACTGCCTACAGAGAGCACACATTCTGTCTGAACACTAAGAGTTACCTGTGTCTATTGAATTTAGGGGCTCAGCTATAGAAAATCCATCTGCCTGCAAATAAAAGTCATATTCTTCAATACCTAGATTTTGCCAATAAAGAAATTGTGGGCCCTGACTATTTAACTCCTCTGTCTTATTTCTCAATGAGTTTAAGAACACCTCACCCCTTCCCCTTCCATCCTAATCTTCTCCAAGCACCCCCCCCAAAAAAAAACCTATTGTGCCAAAATAGCAGCTCTCTTATATGGACAAAAAGGAAATTGAAAAGAATTCCTGGAAAGACTGTAGAATATTGATTAGAGAAACGCCATCAGGGAACAATGGGGTACTTGAGGAAGGAAAGTCTTCGAGAATGACTTCAGCCTCAAGCACAGGAAGAACAAAACAAAATTTGAAGAGAGTCGTTGCAATACAGAACCAAAATAAAGATGATAAAAGTGCACTGAGGTAGGAAAAAGGCCAAACCCAAGGGCTCCCAGTGACGATGACTAAGGCAAAGTTTTTCTGTTTCTTTTTTTAAGGTATTATTGATATACATTCTGTTGAAGATTTCACATGAAAAAACAATGTGGTTACTACATTTACCCATATTATCAGGTCCCCACCCATTCCCCAATGCAGTCACTCTCTATCAGTGTAGTAAGATGACACAGATTCACTGTTTGTCTTCACAGTGCTACAGTCTTTTCTCCATGATCCCCCACACCATGTGTAATAAACATAATACCCCTTATACCCTTCTCCCACCATCCCCACTTATCAAGAAAAAAAGAGAGCCTACTCACATAAACAGAATCATAAATGAGAAAGGAAAAATCACTACAGACACCACAGAAACACAAAGAACTACTAGAGATTACTAAGAAAAATTATCTGCTAACAAACTGGATAACCTAGAAGAAATGGACGACTTTCTAGAAAAATACAACCTTCCAAGGCTGACCCAGAAATAAGAGGTATCCAGATTGGTAAGGAAGAAGTTAAACTGTCCCTGTTACCAGATGACATATTGTATATAAAAAGCCCTAAAGAATCCACTCCAAAACTACTAGATCTAACATCTGAATTCAGCAAAGTTGCAGGAAACAAAATTAATATGCAGAAATCGGTTGCATTCCTATACACAAACAATGAACTAACAGAAAGGTGTGTGCCCTCCCACACACCTTCCTTTCTTAACCACTAGTTCCTTCTTGGAGTCTCTGAGTCTGCTGCTATTTTGTTAATTCAGTTTTGCTTCATTGTTATACTCCACAAACGAGGGAAATCATTTGGCACTTGCCTTTCTCTGCCTGGCTTATTTCACTGAGCATAATATCCTACAGCTCCATCCATGTTGTTGCAAATGGCAGGATTTGTTTCCTTGTTATGGCTGAATAGTATTCCATTGCATATATGCACCAACTCTTCTTTAGCCGTTCATCTACTGATGGACACTTAGGTTGCTTCTATATCTTGGCTATTATAAAAAGTGCTGCAATAAACATAGGGGTGCATATGTCTTTTTGAATCTGAAAAGTTGTATTCTTTGGGTAAATTCCAAGGAGTGGGATTCCCGGGTCAAATGGTATTTGTATTTTTAGTTTTTTGAGGAACCTCCGTATTGCTTTCCACAATGGTTGGACTAGCTGATATTCCGACCAGCAGTGTAGGAGGGTTCCCCTTTCTCCGCATTCTAGCCAGCATTTGTTGTTCTTAGTCTTTTTGATGCTGGCCATCCTTACTGGTGTGAGGTGATATCTCATTGTGGTTTTAATTTGCATTTCCCTGATGATTAGTGATGTGGAGCATCTTTTCATGTGTCTGTTGGCCATCTGAATTTCTTCTTTGGAGAACTGTCTCTTCATATCCTCTGCCCATTTTTTAATTGAGTTATTTGCTTTTTGGGTGTTGAGGCGTGTAAGTTCTTCATATATTTTGGATGTTAACCCCTTGTCGGATATGTCATTTACAAATATATTCTCCCATACTGTAGGATGCCTTTTTGTTCTGTTGATGGTGTCCTTTGCCATACAGAAACTTTTTAGTTTGATGTAGTCCCATGAGTTCATTTTTGCTTTTGTTTCCCTTGCTCGAGGAGATGCATTCAGGAAGAGGTTGCTCATGCTTATACTCAGGAGATTTTTGCCTATGTTTTCTTCTAAGAGTTTTATGGTTTCATGAGTTACATTCAGGTCCTTGATCAATTTCGAGTTTACTTTGATGTATGGGGTTAAACAATAATCCAGTTTTATTCTCTTGCATGCAACTGTCCATTTTTGCCAACACCAGCTGTTGAAGAGGCTGTCATTTCCCCATTGTATGTCATGGCTCCTTCATCATATATTAATTGACCATATATGGTTGGGTTTATATCAGGACTCTCTAGTCTGTTCCATTGGTCTATGGGTCTGTTCTTCTGTCTTGAGTACTGTGGCTTTGTAGTAGAGCTTGAAGTTGGGGAGCATAATATCCCCAGCTTTATTCTTCCTTCTCAGGATTGCTCTGGCTGTTCTAGGTCTTTTGGGGTTCCATATCAATTTTAGAACTATTTGCTCTAGTTCATTGAAGAATGCTGTTGGTATTTTGATAGGAATTGTATTGAATCTGTAGATTGCTTTAGGCAGGATAGCCATTTTGACAATTTTAATTCTTGCTATCCATGAGCATGGGATGTGTTTCCATTTATTGGTATCTTCCTTAATTTCTCACATGAGTGTCTAGTAGTTTTCAGAGTATAGGTCTTTCACTTCCTTGGTTCAGTTTATATCTAGGTATTTTATTCTTTTGGATGCAACTGTGAATGGAATTGTTTTCCTGATTTCTCTTTCTGCTAGTTCATTGTTAGTGTATAGGAATGCAACAGATTTCTGGATATTAATTTTGTATCCCACAACTTTGCTGAATTCAGATATTACATCTCGTAGTTTTGGAGTGGATTATTTAGAGCTTTTATGTACAATATCATGTCATCTGGAAACAGGGACAGTTTAACTTCTTCCCTGCCAATCTGGATACCTCTTATTTCTTTGTGTTGTCTGATTGCCATGGCTAGGACTTCCAGAACTATGTTGAATAGAAGCCGAGAGAGTGGGCATCCTTGTCTTGTTCCCAATCTTAAAGGTAAAGCTTTCAGTTTGTTGCTGTTAAGTATAATATTGGCTATGCGTTTGTCATATACGGCCTTTATTATGTTGAGGTACTTGTCCTCTATCCCCATTTTGTTGAGAATTTTTATCATGAATGAATGCTGAATTTTCTCAAATGCTTTTTCAACATCTATGGAGATGATCATGTGATTTCTGTCCTTCTTTTTGTTGATGTGGTGCATAATGTTGATGGATTTTTGAATGTTGTGCCATTTTTGCATCCCGGGAATAAATCCTACTTGATCATGATGGATGATGCTTTTGATGTATTTTTTAATTCTGTTTGCTAATATTTTGTTGAGTATTTTTGCATCTATGTTCATCAGGGATATTGGTCTGTAGTTTTCTTTTGTTGTGGTGACTTTGCTGGGTTTTGGTATTAGAGTGATGCTGGCCTCATAGAATGAGTTTGGAAGTATTCCCTCTCCTTCTACTCCTTGGAAAACTTTAAGGAGGATGGGTATTAGGTCTTCACTAAATGTTTGATAAAATTCAGTGGTGAAGCTATCTGGTCCAGGAGTTTTGTTCTTAGGTAGGTTTTTGATTACCAGTTCAATTTCGTTGCGTGTAACTGGTCTGTTCAGATTTTCTGTTTCTTTCTGGGTCAGCCTCGGAAGGTTGTATTTTTCTAGAAAGTTGTCCATTTCTTCTAGGTTATACAGTTTGTTAGCATATAATTTTTCATAGTAATCTCTGGTAGTTCTTTGTATTTCTGTGGTGTCTGTAGTGATTTTTCCTTTCTCGTTTATGATTCTGTTTATGTGAGTAGACTCTCTTTATTTCTTGATAAGTCTGGCTAACGGTTTATCTATTTTGTTTATTTTCCAAAGAACCATGTCTTGCTTTCATTGATCCTTTCTATTGTTTTATTCTTCTCGATTTTATTTATTTATGCTCTAACCTTTATTATGTCCCTCCTTCTACTGGACTTTGGGTCTCATTTGTTCTTCTTTTTCTAGATGCGTTTATTGTGAGTTTCGACTACTCATATGGGATTGTTCTTCTTTCCTGATGTAGGCCTGTATTGCAGTATACTTTCCTCTTAGCACGGCCTTTGCTGCGTCCGACAGATTTTGTGGTGTTGAATTATTGTTGTCATTTATCTCCATATATTGCCTGATTTCTGTTTTTATTTGGTCACTGATCCATTGGTTATTTAGAAGCATGTTGTGAAGACTCCATATGCTTGTGGGATTTTTCTCTTTTTTTTGGGGTACTTCATTTCTAGGTTCATATCTTTGTGGTCTGAGAAACTGGTTGGTACAATTTCAATCTCTTTGAATTTACTGAGGCTCTTTTTGTGGCCTAGTATATGATCTATTCTTGAAAATATCCATGTGCACTTGAGAAGAATGTGTATTCTGCTGCTTTTGGGTGTAGAGTTCTGTAGATGTCTGTTAGGTCCATCTGTTCTAATGTGTTGTTCAGTGCCTCTGTCTCCTTACTTATTTTCTGTCTGGTTGATCTGTCCTTCAGAGTGAGTGGTGTATTGAAGTCTCCTAGAATGAATGCATTGCATTCTATTTCCCCTTTTAATTCTGTTAGTGTTTTTTTCACATATGTAGGTGCTCCTGTGTTGGGTGCATAGATATTTATAATGGTTATATCTTCTTGTTGGATTGACCCTTTTATCATTATGTAATGTCCTTTGTCTCTTGTTACTATTTTTGTTTTGCAGTCTATTTTGTCTGATACAAGTACTGCAACTCCTGCTTTTTTCTCCCTGTTAGTTGCATGAAATGTCTTTTTCCATCTCTTCCCTTTTAGTTTGTGTATTTTCGGGGGTTTAAAGTGAGTCTCTTGTAGGCACTATATAGATGGGTCTTGTTTTTTTATCCATTCAGTGACTTTATGTCTTTTGATTAGTGCATTCAGTCCATTTACATTTACGGTGATTATGGATAGGTATGTACTTATTGGCATTGCAGACTTTAGATTCGTGGTTACCAAAGGTTCAAGGTTTACTTCCTTTACTATCTAAGAGTCTAATTCAACTCACTTAATATACTATTGCAAACACAATCTAAAGGTTCTTTTTTTTTCTCCTCCTTTTTCTTCCTCCTCCACTCTTTACATACAGGTATCATATTCTGTACTCTTTGTCCATCCCTTGATTGACTTTGAGGATAGTTAATTTAGTTTTGCATTTGCTTAGTAATTAGCTGTTATACTTTATTTACTGTGGTTTTATTGTCTCTGGTGAAAGCTATTAAACCATAGGAACACTTCCATCTATAGCAGTCTCTCTCAAATACACTGTAGAGATGGCTTGTGGGAGGTAAATTCTCTCAGCTTTTGCTTATGTGGGAATTGTTTAATCCCTCCTTCAAATTTAAATGATAATCTTGCTGGATAAAGTAATCTTGATTCAAAGCCCTTCTGCTTCATTGCATTAAATACATCATGCCACTCTCTTCTGGCCTGTAAGGTTTCTGTTTGGAAGTCTGATGATAGCCCAATGGGCTTTCCTTTGTTTGTGATCTTATTTCTCTCTCTGGCTGCTTTTAATAGCCTGTCCTTATCCTTGATCTTTGCCATTTTAATTACTATATGTCTTGGTGTTGTCTTCCTTGGGTCCCTTGTGTTGGGAGATCTGTGCACCTCCATGGCCTGAGTGACTATCTCCTTCCCTAGACTGGGGAAGTTTTCAGCGATTACCTCCTCAAAGACACTTTCTATCCCTTTTTCTCTCTCTTCTTCTTCTGGTCCCCCTATTATGCAAATATTGTTCCATTTGGATTTGTCACACAGTTCTCTCAATATTCTTTCATTCTTAGAGATTCTTTTTCTCTCTGTGCCTTAGCTTCTTT
>JAQQAC010006904.1:28167243-28199579 GCA_029783875.1 Phataginus tricuspis | reverse complement strand
CCAGGCCTCAGCCCCTCAACTTTCATCTCCACACCAAAGCCAAAGTAATCTCTCTAAAGCATTAAATCTGATCATTTGTCCACCATTCCTAAAATATTTAAATTGCACTCATTATATAGGACAAAATCCAACCTATTTACAGTGCTTTCTGTTACCTGGCCCCTGCTCTATCCCCCTCCACACCAAACTCTGGTGAATTACTGATTGGCCCCCAGCTCTGCTGGGCTATTCCATGCCTCTGTGCATTCACTCATACCGTTCCCTCCACATTTCCCAAAGGGTGGTGTGTGAAATACTGGTATCCTAAGATGCTCTATGAAGCAAGTGGCCCTTAGTCAAATGAGTTTTAGAAACATATCTTTATTCTCCTGGAGACTGTTTTAGGTTCTAAAATATCCTATAAACAGAGAATCTATTTAACTTTGTTTAATTCTTTATTAGAGTATTTGATAATAGAACTCTTTTTTCAAATAGAATTTCCTGGGACTTACGTACCCCAGAAGTCATATTTTATAAAACACATCTTGTAAATTCCATTCCTAAACCTGAGTGGTTTAGTCAGTCCTTCATCTTGCTGGTTTCTGAGCCTACTAAATACTTAGTACAGTACTTTTATTTCCAGTAAATAATAGTGGATCTTTGTATCTAATTTTATTAATTCCACTTGTCAAAGAATGAGATGGATTTTGCAAAATCCAAGAAAAAGCATATCAGCTTTGAGGCTTGCTAATCATAACAGTTTACTCTTAAAATTGATGCACTGATAATTCTTTACATCAGAGAAACAGTCAGATGTGGAGAAATATTCCTAGCTAAGTATGCACTCAAATCCTCTACTCCAAATTGAGAATTTACCTACTGTGTCATTTGTTTGAAATAAAAAACCCATTAACTTCAATAAAACATTCAAACCCAAATCAAATTAGCTATTACCTGCTGCTGTTCTTTCCATCAACAATCTTCTCTGTCCTTTAACGAGTGGACAAGGCTATAAAAAGTGAGACTGCTAACCTTGGAGAAGCCAAATGCTGAATGTTATCATTGAATTTGAGTCCAAAAGAGAATTGAAATATTGAACCCCTTCTTTTCAGCCTAGTGCACTAGTCAGCACATCTTATTGTTGTGGGGACTCAAAAAGAGCAAATGATGAACAAAGAAGACATCCCTCACCTGGACAAATAGGGACCTACAATCAGGGAGACTTAGGCGCAAAACCTACCTCATTATCTGTGTGAACCTAAATTTCTCAAACTCTCTGAACTCTGTTTCCTCATCTGTAAAAACGAGGGTAAATGAGACAGGGACCATGGGCTTAGACAGAGTAGGGTGAGGGCCTCCAGAAAAAGCAGGGTGGGATATTTACAGTCAGAGCAATGTAACAATGGGCAAAGAAGTCCCTATTGAAACTCTGTGTTAAGCATCATGCAAAGTCAAGGTCACACTAATTCTCTAGGGTAAAGATACCAGACTAAGAATATAGACATCTTCAGTGAGATCAGTTAAAGGTCAAAAGGCCAGGAACAACCTGGCCTGGAATGTTTGAGCATTTCACAAATAGGGAAGGGTATCTCAGCATAACCCATGACTTCACTGTGAACAGTCCTAGCAAACAGACGATAACCCAGCCCACCTTGAGGGCAAGGCAAGTGGTACACATTCACACCCTAAGCCCTCAATTTCCAAAAACAATTCTCAACTGCCTATAAATCCCCCAGACAACACACCACCCGGGGCTCTCTTATTCCCTCATGATGTGAGCCAGAAGCTCTTTTCTGTCACTTCATTTCTAAATAAAACCCTCTGCCCTAGCTCTCCTACCTTGACTGCTCGCTAAGTTCATTCTTCGACTCCGCAAATAAGAACCCTGGCATCATAAGCATAAAAACCCTACCATGTGATTTCAAGGTTTATGTAAGAGAAAACAAACAAAATACCTAGAGTAGTTCCTGTAACACATGGTAACATAGTAGATGCTCAATAAATATTAGCTTTCTTCTTCTTTCCTCTCCAATCTACCTTCCCATTAATACCCGACCAGATCTTCATTGTTATCATAGACATCCTTACCTTTGTCCACAAAAAACACTTCACTGTGCTATAGATCATAAACCAGGGATTGGCAAACTATATTCCATGGGCCAAATCAGCAAACCACTCTGCTCTTGTAAATAAACACTCATTTGGACATAGCTACAGCCATTTGTTTACATATTGCCTGTTTGTAACTCCGGGGGGAAATACTGAAGCAAAAATACCTTTGAAACCAAAATCAGTCAAAGGGAGAAAAAAGTTAAGAAACCCATTTATTTCTTACAAGCAGTATTCCTGTGTCTCTCCTGACTTGGCTGTAGCAGAAGAGAGCTTCAGCCAACCTCTCTTCCAGATAAACGTTCACACGCCCTTGTAATTACCTATTGACATGTAGATGGATTAATTCTCTCCACCCCTTGAAACACCTATTGATATGGAAATTACTACATCTCTCTGTGCCTAGGAAACACCTATTGATACACAGATGCTCTAAAGCCAGGTGAGAGATTCTGGAAATATTGCAATTTTACCCACACTGTGGCTGTTCTTTCACACCACAGTGACAGATTTGCCAGTTGTGATTGAGAACATGTGTATTAGTTGTCTATCACTGTTAAAACAAATAAGCACACAGTGGTGTAAAATAATACATTTATTATTACCTTACAATTCTTTAGGATAGGAATCCAACACAGGCTCAGTGGACTCAAATCAAGGTGTCAGTAGTGATGCCGGGGTTCTTGTTTGTGGAGTCGAAGAATGAACTTAGCAAACATCCAAGGTAGGAGAGCCAGGGCAGAGCTTTTATTTAGAAATAAAGTGAGAGGAAAGAGCTCTTGGCTCACGCCAGAAGGGGACAAGAGAGCCCCGGGGGGGTGCGTTGTCTAGGGGATTTATAGGCAGTTGAGAATTTTGGGAAATTGAGGGCTTAGGGTGTGGACTTGTACCACCTGCCCTGCCCTTAAGGTGGGCTGGGTTATTTTTTGTTTGCTAGGGCTGTTTACAGTGAAGTCAAGGGTTATGCTGAGATACCCTTCCCTATTTGTGACACAAACAATCCAGGCCAAGTTGCTCCTGACCCTTTGACCTTTAACTGATCTCACTGATGATGTCTATATTCTTAGTCTGGTATCTTTACCCTAGAAAATTAGCGTGACCTTGACTTTGCATAATGCTTAACACAGAGTTTCCATAGGGACTGTATACTGTTACATTGCTTTGACTGTAAATATCCTGCCTTGCTTTTTTCCAGAGGCCCTCACCCTACTCTGACTACACCCACGGTCCCTGTCTCAGTAGGGCTGCATGCAGTCCTTTCTGGAGCCTCTAGAAAACTCCAATTTCTAGTGGCTACCTGCACTCACTGGCTCATAGCCCCCATCCTCATCTTCAAAGACAGAAATAGCTGATTGAGGCCTTCTCACATCTCACACAAAATCACTCTGATTTTCTCTTCTGCCTCTCCCCTGCTTTAACGACCCTTGTGATTACACTGCACCCACCCAAATAATCCAGGATAACCTCCCTATTGTAAAGTCAGCTGATTATCAAACTTAATTCCATCTACCACCTTTATTTCCCTTTGCTATGTAACATAACAGTATTCTCAGGTTCCTGGGATTAGGAGGTATATATCTTTGAGGAACCACTATTCTTTCTACAATACTGTACAATCCACAAAGCCTAAAATATTTACTATCAGCCCTTTACAAGAAAACTTTTCCAACACCTGTCCTAAACTTTGACTCAAGCTTATGAACCCAAGTAAGCATATAAAGACCAGAGAGAATTTCTGGGATATTTTGCTTAATATAACATTACTTGTTATTATAAAAATGAGAAAATTTTTCATAAATATGTATTAGCCAGGTACCTGAAATAAAAAGATGAGCAAGACAAAATTCCTGATCCCACTGGCAGATAAATACACAAGAATCTCTCATAAAAAGGCAATCATGCAAAAAGACTAAGAGTGGGACAAACCTGTATCTGAGGGAGCACTGAATCCTAACCATCAGACCACCAGGGAAGAACCTGTATTTGAATCACAGCTCTTCCACGTGCTAGCTGGGTGACCTGTTATAAATTAAACTCTGTGCCTGAGTTTCTCTATTTAAATAGTACCTACTTCCTATGGTTGCTGGGAAAACTAAATGCATCTAATGTGCTTAGTATAGTGTGGGTAAAATTGTAGCATTTCCAGAATATCTTGCCTGGCTTTAGTACATCTGCATATCAATAGGCATTCAGTGGTGGAAAGATGTCTTTAGGGCATTTGCATCATTCCTCAGGGGTGGAGAGAAGTTCATCTCCATATCAATGAGTAATTACCTGGGCAATGGAGGGCTTCTCTGTACCTGAGAGGTGAGGGGGAGGGCCAGTTTTGCTGCTTCTGGAGCAGGAAAGAGAGAAGGCCCCAAACTGCAGTTTGTAAGCAATAAACGTATTTCAAACTTTATTTCTCACTTTGACTGATTTTGGTTTTTAGAGGTATTTTGCCATGGGATTTCCTCTCCCCAGACTTACGTATTGTCTCTGGCACATAGAATATTCTCAAGACAGCACAGCTGTAAATGTGATAAGATAGAAGTTCCAAGTGGAATTGGAAAGATTGATCTGCTCTTCAAATTAAACAGGTATCTAAAGAGACATCTCAGCAAGATGAAAGACTATGACTAAACGACTTAACTGGAGATGTCAAGCAATGTTGCCAATGACAATAACCAAGCGTTCCTTCTCCAGGTTGCCTGTAGTCCGGGCAGCAGCCGACTTCACTACCCCACCCCTGGCTGCTTACCATTAAAGGGACATTTCTATCAATTCTTGGACTGACTAACAGGCAAGGTACTGAGGTTCTTGGTGGGCAGCCTTCCAGTTACTGAGACATTGTAAACCAAAGCCATGGTCGGGGCCAGGTCAGGACCGGGAAAACCATTTTTAGATGCAAGCAAGAGGGGCCCTCGCTCTGGGCCCAAGGTATTGGAGGACCCAAGTATCACAAATACCAAGTCGTAATTCTTTTTCTTTGTAATCCCATAAGAAAGATTTATCTTTAAATTTCTGGAATCCATTACGCTAACAGGAATTATCAAAGAGGGTCATACAAACTAAATTCTTCTCCCTACTCCTGACCAAGCCCACAGGATGCAGGACTGAGTGTATATGCAGAAGAAAGAGATAATCGCCACCTCTTCTCTGGGATGACAAATAAACAGTAGTTACTTTTGTTTACATTTCATTGCCCCAGACACACCCAAATTAAGTATTGAGGAAGGCCAGATACACCTAATAATGGCTCTCCTACATCTTGTCTGCTCAGATGGTGTACTCTGGGGAAGTGTTTAGAATGGCCTATTATGCCCTTGTTGGAAACGTGATGTGTTGAGGCGCAACTGCCCACCTCAGCCCTGAGGAGTTAGACCAGGTCAGTCCCCATCCTGCATTCAAACTGATCCAGTCACTGCCAGGGAGTCCTGAGCTCTGGCCCAGATTCTACTCTGCCTTTGGCTTACCAGGAACAGGACTGGCCTTAAGTGAAGAATGTGGCATCTTTAGTCTACAAATCTCATGAACAATACATAGACACAGGCTATACGGCCTGGGTGGAAACCCAAGCCAGGCTGTGGACAGAGTTTGATTCATAGATTTTAAACATTTAGACATGGGGGCCTCCTTTCATGCCCCTGCCGTGGACCCTGCAAACATAAAGAGAGGGCCTGTTCACATGTCACCTCCTGGTCAGAGCACCCACCTCTGAGTTTCCCTTCTTTGATGCACTGTAGGAATGGATTCTCGACCACCAGTGACCACACCCACGATACAAAGAGAAAGCAGTGACTGTGAGATCATGATAGCTTTTAAAGTTCAGCATGAGCCATCATTGCTGACACACGTACACTTGTAACCAGCATCCTATTGTTTAAGAGCATTCCATCTCCTCATCAGGTGACAGATTAGGGGTATTACCTCTGCTTTTAGCAAACCTACAAGAAGTATGAATTCACATCATCTGGAAAGGAGAGAACAAGTAAAATACTAAGAGCAACCGAATTCCAAAATACATCAAAAAGATCATCCATTACACTCAAGTGAGATTTATTCCAGGGATGCAAGAATGGTACAAAAATAAAAAATCCATCAACATCATATACCACATCAATAGAAAGAAGGACAAAAATCACATGATCATCTCAATAGATGCTGAAAAAGCATTTGACAAAATTCAACATCCACTCATGATAAAAACTCTCAACAAAACAGATATAGAGGGCAAGTACCTCAACATAATAAAGGCCATCTATGACAAACCTACAGCCAACATCATACATAACAGCAAAAAGCTGAAAGCTTTTTCTTTAAGATTGCGAACAAGACAAGGATGCCCACTCTCACCACTTTTATTCAGCATATTATTGGAGGTCTTAGCCATGGCAAATAGACAACACAAAGAAAGAAAAGTCATCCAGATTGGTAAGGAAGAAGTTAAACTGTCACTGTTTGCAGATGACATGATACTGTACATGTACATAAAAAACCCTAAAGAATCCACCTCAAAACTATAAGAACTAATAACTGAATTCAGCAAAGCTACAGGATATAAAATTAATACAGAGAAATCTGTTGCATTCCTATATACTAATGATGAACTAGCAGAAAGAGAAATCAGGAAAACAATTCCATTTACAATTGCATCAAAAAGAGTAAAATACCTAGGAATAAAACTAACCAAGGAGGTGAAAGACCTATACCTTGAAAATGAAAAGACACTCATGAGAGAAATTAAAGAAGATACCAATAAATGGAAATACATTCCATGCTCATGGATAGCAAGAATTAATATTGTCAAAATGGCCATCCTGCCTAAAGCAATCTACAGATTCAATGCAATCCCTATCAAAATACCAACAGCATTCTTCAATGAACTAGAGCAAATAGTTCTAAAATTCATAAGGAAACACAAGACCCTGAATAGCCAAAGCAATCCTGAGAAGGAAGAATAAAGCTGGTGGATTACACTCCCCAATTTCAAGCTCTACTACAAAGCCACAGTAATCAAGACAGTTTGGTACTGGCACAAGAACAGACCCATAGACCAATGGAACAGACTCCAGAGCCCATATATAAATCCAAGCATATGTGGTCAATTGATATACATTAAAGGAGCCATGTATATACAATGGGGAAAAGACAGCCTCTTCAACAACTGGTGTTGGCAAAACTGGACAGCTACATGTAAGGGAATGAAACTGGATTATTGTCTAACTCCATACACAGAGGTAAATTCGAAATGGATCAAGGACCTGAATGTAAGTCATGAAACCATAAAACTCTTAGAAGACAACATAGGCAAAAATCTCCTGAATATAAGCATGAGCGACTTCTTCCTTAACGCATCTCCTCGAGCAAGGGAAACAAAAGCAAAAATGAACTCATGGGACTACATCAAACTAAAAAGTTTCTGTCCAGCAAAGGACACTATCAACACAACAAAAAGGCATCCTACAGTGTGGGAGAATATATTTGTAAATGACATATCTGACAAGGGGTTAACATCCCAAATATATAAAGAACTTACACACCTCTACACCCAAAAAGCAAATAACCTGATTAAAAAATGGGCAGAGGATCTGAACAGACACTTCTCCAAAGAAGAAACTTAGATGGCCAATAACACATTTAAAAGTGCTCCACATCATTAATTATCAGGAAAATGCAAACTAAAACTACAGTGAGATATCACCTCACACCAGTTAGGATGGCCAACAACGAAAAGACAAAGAACAACAAATGCTGGCAAAGATGGGGAGAAAGAGGAACCCTCCTACATTGTTGGTGTGAATGTAAATTAGTGCAACCATTGGGGAAAGCAATATGGAGGTTCCTCAAAAAATTTAAAAAAGAAATACCATTTGACCCAAAAATTACACTCCTAGGAATTTACCCAAAGAAAACAAGGTCCCATATTCAAAAAGACATATGCACCCCTATGTTTATCACAGCACTACTTACCATAGCCAATATATGGAAGCAACCTAAGTGTCCGTCAGTATATGAATGGATAAAGAAGAGGTGGTACATATACACAATGGAATATCATTCATCCATAAGAAGAAAACAAATCCTACCATTTGCAACAACATGGACGGAGCTAGAGGGTATTATGCTCAGTGAAATAAGGCATATGGAGAAAGACAGGTACCAAATGATTTCACTCATTTGTGGAGTATAACAACAAAGCAAAGCTGAACAAAACAGCAGCAGACTTACAGACTCCAAGAAGGGACTAGAGGTTACCAAAGGGGAACGGGTTGGGTAGAGTGGGTGGGAAGTGAGGGATAAGGGGATTAAGGGGCATTATGATCAGCACCCATAATATAGGGGGTCACGGGGAAGACAGTGTAGCACAGAGAAGACAAGTAGTGACTCTGTGACATCTTCCTACACTGATGGACAGTGACTGCAATGGGGTGTGGGAGGGACTTGATGATATGGGTGAGTATACTGGCAACAATGTTGATCATGTGAAACCTACATAAGATTGTATATCAATGATACCTTAATAAAAAAATACTCACAATGGAATATTATTCAGCCATAAGAAGAAAACAAATCCTACCATTTGCAACAACATGGATGGAGCTAGAGGGTATTATGCTCAGTGAAATAAGCCAAGCCGAAAAAGACAAGTATCAAATGATTTCACTCATATGTGGAGTATAAGAACAAAGAAAAAAAACTGAAGGAACAAAACAGCAGCAGACTCACAGAACCCAAAAACGGACTAACAGTTACCAAGGGAAAGGAACTGAGGAGGATGGGTGGGAAGGGAGGGATAAGGGGGAAAAAGGGGCAGTACAATTAGCAGATGTAATGTTGGGGGGGGGCACGGGGAGGGCTGTACAACTCAGAGAAGACAAGTAGTGATTCTATAGCATCTCACTACGCTGATGGACAGTAACTGTAATGGGGTTGATGGGGGGGACCTGATGAAGGGAGTAGTTTAATCACCATAATATTGCACATGTAACTGTAGATTAATGATACCAAAATAAATTTAAAAAAAAATACTAAGAGCAAAAATCCAATTTGACACAGCCAGACCACAAACATATACTGAGAAAATATGAACAGCTGGATTTCTATGATCAAAATCATGTTCTTTTCTTCCTGAATCCAGAAATGAGTTGTAAAAGAAGAACCAAAGGACACCCATATGCCAAACACAAAAAACAAATGTTTATCCATATATTGAAGGTAGGCAGTGGGAAAAAGAGGGGACAAAAATCAATATGTTCAAAACAAAAAGTTGCCTTGCACTTTTAGGTATGTCTTCAGCTATAAATTAATTGCTTGATCAATGCAGCAAGATCCAGGCAACTTAATTGAAGAAAATTAGCCCTTGAGAAGTTCATCTCTGCAAAAGGTCAACAACCCTTCCTGGTGCTGCTGCCTCAGTGGGCTCAGGAAAGGAATCAGGGTAGAACCACACTGGAGGATGTCACAGAAAACTGATGTCCAGAAGATTTCAGATTAAAACAAGCAGGTCCTAATGGTGAATCTGCCAACAGAGGTAAAGTGCTTTTAGGAGGGAATGGGAATTTGAGAAATATTTTTCAAAATATTTTCACACTTTTGAGATGCCTTCAATAGCCCTGTTAGAGAGATTTTAAAAGATTCTTTTGAATTATGCAATCTATTTTGCTTTGGCTGTGTTCAATTAGCAAACACCTTTTTAATGCCATCCAAGCAGCTAGTTAGGGAATGGACTTTGTGGTTTCAGACATGAATAACATAAGCCCCTAACTGCAAGGAATTCATAATCTAGTAGGAAGTGAAGCAGACAAGTCCATTGGTAATTAAAGAGAGAGGGCTATTATACCCCACAGTAAGGCCACCTAATTCAGTCTGGGTTCTTGTCACATGGACAGAAACCAGTCCAGGATTAAGCTCAAAACTGTTTGTGTGGCAGGATAAACTGACCACCCCACCCCCACCCCCTACCTCCCATCCACCAGCTCTTATCAGAAAAACACTTAGAATCAAAATTAATCAGATCCAGCAGATCCAAGCTGGCACATCCCCTCTCTCCCTTAAGGTGGCAAAGAGAATATCCATTAGCAGTGAATAGGGAGGGCCAGGAAATGCCAAGAGATTCCTAGCCCAGTAACTAGAGAATCTGTATTTTTTTTTTTTCCGAGAGTCTGTATTTCATAAGATCAAGGACAAAATCCTGCTGACAGGAGAAATAGTCTCTCTTCAGTATGGGATTGTACTGCATTAACTCCAGGGAAAAATAAGGTTTATATTTACAAGGTCAGCTTACTTTGTGGGTGATGTCCTAAAGAGAATTAGGTCAAGATTCTCAATAGGTGAGAGATAAGAGGGACTAATATGACACTTATTCAGGAGACCAGATTTCACTTCTTTTTGGGTCCCTTTTTGGATCACAAGCACCAATGTGCATCCACCTATAGTTTATGGCCTTACTCAAATTTGCAAGAAAATACAAAGTTGCAAGATCTGAGGGGTTACGCGTCATCCTTTGCATGGGATAAGCAGAGTTTTCTGAGTGAGATAAATAAGGTCACAGGCCCGAGAAACTTGAAAAGGGGCTGCATGAGAAAAGGATCCCCTGAGAGGAGAGTTATTTCAGGCAAATCCAGCAGGAACATGCTCACCAAGGCTCATGCCCAGCAGAAGGGATGACTATGTTATCTGGAATATCAGGCTTTATTCTCCTTTCACCATGATGCATTTCAGAAATCTGCCTGATTCCTTACTCAGGAGTCCCACATGTGTGCTTTGAGGTCCTGGAGGCTTAGAGTGATGAAGATAAATGGAGCAAGTTGGCCTGTGAAGGAGATGGAACCCAATCCTCCCCACTGTCTTGAGAGGTTGGTAGAGCAGGAGCATGAAAGGCACTGAGCTGTTGGTGGGGTTAGGGTTAGGTATTATTCGAGTCACCACATAGCAAAGAGCCCTAGGTAGAATGGAAACCTTCAACCTGCCCCAGACAGAAAGACCAGATGTATGAAGAATGCCTCTTCATAACTGAAAAAGTGAGGAAGTTTTGACTCACCAATGCTACATTTATGTGAAAACGCAAATTTAGCAATTACTAATGAAAATCTTTTTCACACTCCAATTATGCAAACTTACTGGATCCTAGGATACTGACAAGGTAGCCCTAGCCATGAATGCCCTGGGTCTGACCTCAGTTGCTGAGTTCATAATCAGAGACATGCTGAGGGCTGGTCAGTTATCTGGATATATATGCTGAGCACCTTCAAGAGTCAGTCCAGAGAAAACAAATCCTACCATTTTCAACAACATGGATGGAGCAAGAGGTTACTATGCTCAGTGAAATAAGCCAGGTGGAGAAAGACAAGTACCAAATGATTTCACTCATCTATGGAGTATAACAACAAAGCAAAATTGAAGGAACAAAACAGCAGCAGACTTACAGGCTCCAAGAAGGGACTAGCGGTTACCAAAGGGAAAGGGGGTGGGGAGGGCAGGTGGGAAGGGAGGGAGAGGGGATTAAGGGGCATTACGATTAGCACACATAACATAGTGGGGGCACGGGGAAGGCAGAATAGCACAGAGAAGACAAGTAGTGACTACAGGATCTTACTATACTGGTGGACAGTGACTACAATGGGGTATGTGGCAGGGACTTGATAATATGGGTGAATGTAGTAACCACAATGTTGCTCATGTGAAACCTTCATAAAATTGTATATCAATGATACCTTAATAAAGAAAAAAAGACTCAGTCCACCCATCACTTTCTCCTGAGGCCTTCTCATTCCATTCCATGCTAGCATCTGTGAACCAGTCTCTCTGTTCCCACAGCAACTTGTAACATTCTCAATTCTCTACTATCCACAAAGGAATAATTAAAAAGTTGGAATCTGAGGCAACAGACAGGTAATGGGGAAGAAATTTTCAGTTACACAGACTTTCCCTGGTACTTTTCCCATAAAAATAGAAAGCTTCTATATTCCATAGCGAGCATTCTCTATTTCAGAAACCATGCTAAGTATTCTATGCTTATCAATCCATTTGATACTCACAGGGAACAGGACCTGTTTCACAGATATGGGAACTGAGGTTCAGAGAGGTAGGCTGCCAAAAGCGTGAGGCTATGAGAGTGGATGGAGCTCTGGCTTTTTACAATCAAGTCTCTCTGGCTTTTTACAACCCTCAAACAAGTCTAAGTACATACCCAACTCACTCAATGATCAACAAGAATCAATAATTAAATGCACAGATAATCTTCACTTAGGAGGAATGACAAATGCATTAAAGAAATTTTAAATGATAGATTTGTTCTGACTTGTAAAATGCCAACAGACTGGGTACAGTAACAGCTGAACTACTTAAAGAGTTTAAAAGAAGTTGCAGGTCAGGGGGTTACAAAATGAGATTTGCATTTCAAAAACATTACTCTAGATGCTGCATGGAGAACAGCTTAGAAAAGTGCAGGAATGAATACATGTAGTCCAGGTGGAAGGCCATTGCCATAATCCCAGTAAAAACTGACAACATCCTGAACTAAAGCATTAAGTTTAGATCTGGTATTTCAGCCTGTGAATTAACAGCCCATTCACGCCCTATCCTAGAAATGTCTGATGGAAGACATTATGCAACTAGTAAACGTTGTCTCTTTCCAACATTTTATTGGGGAAAAAAAAGTTGAAGAAACCCATCATTTAAGGCTCTGGAGCATCTGGGTGTGTTCAGGAATTCTATTTCAAGGGAAGTTCCCCAAACCATTATAGCCCAGAAGTACTTAGAAGAAAAGCTTGCTCAGGAGGTCTCAAAGAGACAATGGAAGGCAAGCAGGAGTTTTCTGTGGCATCAACAGGCTACAGAGAGAGCTAAATCTGAGAACCATGAAAAAGACTGTAGACATTACAATACAAAAGAAAAAGAAAAAAAAAAAATGGCAGCCCCCTGCCAATAATATGTGTGACAGCAAAGCTAATACAACCATCCACCTGGGAGCAGTTCCAAGTCAATGAGAATGAGCCTGGACAAGTGAAAACAAAGTTAATGAAGAGAAGAAAAAATAATGTACTTCCAGTTCTGTTTTTCAATTAATAGCTAAGGAGCAATAGCCATCAGTCACACTGATTTTACACCAAGCATTTTCCCCATCAAACAATGTGAGACTAGATGAGAAACTCCAGCCTTAAGTTTATTTTAAATTGAGGTCAAGAATTTATTAAGAACCCACTATGTGCTAGGAAACAAAGATGCAAAAATGAGTAAAATGTAGGTCTTATCCTCCAAGCACTTGCAATACAAAGAAAAAGAGGGATGTAAATTGTTAATTATGGTAGCACCTATAATTTTTTCAGGCAGCTAACATACTCAGATACTGTGCCAGGTGTGTCCATATCTTATTAACTTACTTAATCCTTAACAACTCCGAAAGGCAAGTATAATTATTCTCTATTTTATGATTGAGAACATTTAGACTCAAAGAGGTTATATAGATTGCCCAAGACCATACACTCAGATGATAAAGTCTCATCACTGTGAGGCTAATGTTCTTTCCACTCGTCTACATAGTCTTTCCAGAAGTATAGGCTAGGGAATGATACAGACGACATACAGGAGCAAGACATCCAATGATACAGCTAGATTGGCTTTAAAAAAAAAAAAAAAACAGGGTAGAGTACCAACTTCCCTGATAACTGCTGCGAAGTGGTCAGAAACTGAAAGAAGATGAGGCTGAGCCAAGGCGTGAGGATTGCCCAGGATCAAAGCTAAAGGCCAAATTCTGTCCCAAGTCTAAAAGGCAACCGTGGTACCAGGATTGCTGAACAAAGTGAAAAAGGGAAGTATCAGCACGATACCTAGAACAAGGCAGGGAGACAAATCACTGAACATCTTCCCTGCCTAGATTCCTTAGTGTAACATGGAGGCAACACCTCCTAATTGGGTGGTGTACGATAAATGAACTAATGTGATAACCAAACAAATTAATGTATGTGAACATACATCATAAATATTAAGGTTCTGTATAAACATTAAGCATCGTTATCATGAAACATTTGTGGTAAACAGAATTCCAAATGCGTCACCTCAGTATGTCCATTCCCTGTGTATCCAATCAAATACTAATAATGCAGGGACTGCGGTCAAGGGATTGAGCAGATGGAATTAAGCTTATTAATCATCTGACCTTAAGACAGGGACATTATCATGAGCCCTTAAGGGCAGAAGAAGACTTAGATGCTGTGGAAGAAAAAGGCAGAAGAGATGAGGCAGAAGAGGATGTCAAAGAGACTCAAAGTCTGAGAAACACTTGGTCTACTAGTGCCAGCTCTGAAGTTGGGGGAAAGGGGCCACAAGCCAAGGAATACAGGCACCCTCTAGACATGTAGAACCCCTGGCCAACAGCCAGCAAGGAGACGAGGACCTCAGTCCTATAACTGCATGAAACTAATTCTACCAACAATCTGAATGAGCTTGAAAGCAGATTCATCCCTAGCGTCTCCACAAAAGAGTGAAACCTTGCCCACACCTATATTTTGGCTTTGGGGAACGCTAAGCAGAGAAGCAACTGAGCCATGTTATGCCTGGACTTCTGACCTACAGAAACTGAGGTAATAAATTTGTTGTTTCAAGTTGCTATCTTTGTGGTAATTTGTTACAGTAACAATAGAAAACCAATGCACATTTGATGATTGTTATTTACCCATTTAGCTAACTCTATCTAGACAATGTCTTGTGATCATTTTCATTCATATTTTTCCCTACTCAATTCTAAGTTGGCCCAAAGTTGGCCCCAAAAAACACTCAAAATTTCATCGGCCAATTTGTAAACATAGGTCTAGAGATAAACAAATTAATCGATCATGAATCTGATTCTTTACATTGGCAAGTAGATGGACATTGGATACAAAAATGGCAAATAGCTACTTTTATTTTTAAAATATTAAAGAATTAATTATACTTCCAAAAAATTAAATTTAAATTCCACCTGTACTTAAACAATCTTGATTAACACCTCCAAATATTGCTCAACATATATGTACAGCTCTTGTGACTATCATGCTGATTCATGAGAATCACAGGAACTACATATTAAAGAAACAAAAAACATTTCCTAATGAATGCGGGGCAATACCAGAATACTAATGGATCGTTAGATAACGTGAATGTAATAGATTTTTGCATAAGAGGAAAGATTCAACAAGATAGTTATTTTGCCTTTTCTCTTTCTTTAAAGCTTCTGCTTCTCAAACTCTCCCTGCTTACGAAAGAAGTGTCCATCTCCGACATGAATTGAGGCAAACCCACAAAACTTCAAGTATTCAGATAAAACTCTCTTTTATTTCAAGACAAGATATGAAGAAGCGTTTCCCTGGGGCCTAAATGGTGATAATCACCTGGGCTGCTGTATGGGGTAATGGGTCACGATGTGCCGGTGCTCAGGGCTGGAGTCTAAGTGGGAGAGCTATCCAGGTGCTCTTACATATGTTTTATTTTGGTGTGTTTGTCATCTGCAGGGCCCAATAAAGCACAGGACCCTGTATAAGGACTCCTCTTGCTCCCTGTTAAGGGTGATATCCTTCTTAAAGATGTTAGTCTGAAACCAAAGATGCTGTTTCCTTTCCCAATGTGCCTGAGGAGCGCACTATCCTCAAGGTTAGATAAGCGTCTCTGCAATGATAGACATTAGGAATTGAGATTTGTGCTCCTTAAATCACATACATACATAGCCTCCCAAAAACATACACACACACACACATACTTCTATACACATGGTGAAACCAGTAAAAGGAACGTTCTTAAAATCAAAGGGTGTTCATTGGTTTTCTCCTAATTTAATCAAATTTTGCATTTGTGGGGTCAAGAGGTGGATGCTCTACTGATCAATGAAGGCCAATTGCAATACTATTTCTATGGCCACCATTAATTACATAATTAGAATCATCCTAATCACAAATAGAAGTTGGAAGCATTCTGCAGCTAAAAAAAAACTTAAGTTCACAACAGAAACATAAAAGATCCATTAGAAAAATGTGCCCTCAGATTGATGATAAACGCTTTTCACTCATCACTTTTACCGCCAGATTCAAATGATTACCAGATGGTTTTAGCAATTAATTTACATTCAGCACACAAGTATTGAACATTTAACATGCATTCAGTGGATTTTTCCCTGATACTTTCATAATAAAACAAATGTGGGTTTAAATAATCTATGCTCTTTTTTCATTCCCAAAGATCACAGCCTCCAAAGATGTCCTCTATAAAGTTAAGTTTTCTCTTCATTATACGTTCCTTTTCCTTCTTCATCTTCTCTTCCTCCTCCTTTTTTTGAAATGAATGTTTGAGAGGGAGACTTCCATTCAAAATCCCTTTGGCATGGCCTCTACCGCAGAGGGCTGAATCATACAAAACTATAGTACAGTTTTTTTATACATGACATGTCAGAGGCTACTTATACACATGTATAAGAAACAGTAATACTCCCTGGATACAGATATTCAAATTCACCCTCAAGTTCGAACAAGAAGAAACATGGCACTATGGATAGGGCATGAACTTTAGAAACCGCTTTGAGACTGAGTCTCAGTTCTTCCACTTGCTAGTTTGGTGACATTAAGGAGTTTAAATTCTCTGAAACATAGGGCTTCATCAGTAAGATGTGGATAATTAACACATGCATTTTAAGCTATTTTAAGGGTTAAACAAAATAAATCACAAAGCACAATGCCTTACCATTATAGGTACTTAAAAATTGTTGGTTCCTTCCCCAATAGTTACTAAATTGCTATCACATATCAGGCACTCTGCTATGCACTCTCATGTGTGTATTTCACTTTCATATATCCTGTGAGCAGAAGGTTCCAGGAGTCTTATGTGGGTATCTATTATGGTATCAGGAAGCTGATGGGGAGAGGAGGGTGGTCAGCTCTTACGCAGCACAGCAGGTATATACCAACTGCATATTGGTACATAATTGAACTCAGCCTTGGGCCTGAAATTCATAATCCAATAAAGGCAACAAATGCCTCCCCTACCTCTCAGAGAGAATCTCAGAAAACAGATTTGTTCTAAAACAGGAAATAATAAAGTAGTTAGAGTCAATACAGAATATTAGCTAAGTATAGATAAGAAGGGACAATTTAGAGTAGATGCCATATGGTGTCACTAACATTATTGTACCACCAATCCTAAAGAGAATTTGTTTTAAGTTCCTTATTGTTTTAGTCCATTTGGACTGCTGAAGCAAAAATACCACAGACTGGCAGCTTATAAACAGAAATGTATTTCTCACAGTTCTGGAGGCTGGGAAGTCCAAGATCAAGGTGCAGGCAGATTCAGTGTCTACTTCCTGACCCACAGATGGCCGTCTCCTCACTGTGTCCTCATGTGGTGGAGCTCTCTCGGGCCGCTTTTATAAGGGCACTAATCCCATTCGTGGGGCCACGCGGAGCCCTCATGACCCAATCGCCTCCCAAGGGCTCTACCTCCTAACGTCACCACACTGGGCACATAGGAATTCTGGGGGAACAAAATTCAGACCATAGCACTGATATACGGAACTCTTAAAAAAAATACAAAAACAATAAAAAATTATCAAACCAAAGTCTAAACAGTAGAGGCATTGTAGGAAACAATGAGCGAATCTTCTGTTTACAAATCAAAGAAAGGGCTGGCATGGGACAATTTCCTGGTCTCAGAGAGAGCAATTATTAGAGCAAGAAGGTGGGGCAGATCACACTGGCCCAGGAGGAATGAGGCAGGTTGGCGATTCCAGGAGTGGAGGACCCTCCCAGGCCTCACAGACACCGCAAGAGCTATGTCGTCTCAGCCACCGCTCAAACCACCCAGAAGCAGCAACGGGGACCCCAGCCAAGATCAGGTGGAGACCTGACCAGCAAGTGAGCATACAGGCCCCAAGGTGAGGGCACAAGTCCCTTGAGGGCACTGCTAGGACGAGGAAAGAACCCACATTAAGAGAAAGCTCACTGATAAACACTTCACCATACTCACCTCTCTCCCACTGATTATTTTCACCCAGCTGTTTGGCTAAAGGATAAAGGGATTAGTTTCAAAAGAATAGATGAATTAGATAATACACATATTACTACAGTAGGCAATTCCTATTTAACAAAATGAACATTCATTGGGCGTAATTATGTATCATGTACCCTGATGGGTGAAAAGGACACAAAACTAAGAGATACATACACAGGAAGTGATGACAATATAAAGCAATGACTAAAAATTAGCAAGTGGACAAGAGGCAATGGGGACTAGTGGGTTTCAAGTTGTCCATTAGAACTCTGTTGTTATTCACTGCACAAGAGAAAACAGAACTTTATATATATAAATAGTTTTATCACAGGAATTGACTCATGCTATTATGGAGGCCAAGAAGTCCTATGACCACCTGCCATCTGGAAGCTGCAACACCAGGGAAGCTGGTGGTATGATTCAGTCCAAGTCAAAGGCCTGAGAACCAGGACAACCAATGGTGTCTCTGACCAAGCCCGAAAGCCCGACCAGGGAACTAATGTCTGAGGGCAGAAGAAGACGGACACCCCAGCTCATGCACAGAGAGCAAATTCTCCCTTCCTTTAGCTTTTTGTCCTACTCAGACCCTCAGCAGATTGGATGGTGCCCACCCACATCAGTGGTGGCAGTCTTCTTTATTCAGTCTACCAACTCAAATGTTAATTTCTCCCAGAAACACTCTCACAGACATACCCAGAAGTAATTTAGTTAACAGCCATCTCAGCATCCCTTAGCCCAGTCAAGCACATACACAAATTAACCATCTCAAGGACTTAGGAATTTTTCCTCCAGGTGTCAGAAGTTCTGACAGCAGAAACCCTTCAGCTGTCAGCCCTATTCAGGAAATGTCTCATCTGAAGAATTCCCAAGATCATGGCTCCTGTCAGGGGCCACTGTGTCCAGTGACTGACCAACACGAGAGCAGACAGACCAAGGCCCCTCATACCAATGCAGAACAATTTACAAGGCCCATCCCAGCTTCAGAGTTCCTATGGGGTCAGCTGAAGCCTTCACTGAGCCCAAATTATCTTTGCCCAACCCTGCTTTTTTTTCTCTTCACTTCTGTAAGTGTTGATCCCAAGGGTGTTCTTCAATAAATTTCTTGCATGCTATTATCTGCTTCCCAGGAAACCTAAACTGCAACATCTTTCATGCACCAGGTGGGAAGATACTCTTCTGGGGAATCTAACCAGCCTAAAGAAAAGGACCTAAAGATAGTGATATCAAGGGCTCCCAGAGAAACTCTTCAGCCAGATCTCTCTACAGTTGACAAGAGCTCATAGTTGACAAGAAATCCCACCCAAAATGGAAAAGAAGCCCTACCCACATGCACACAGCTCATAATTAGTTTTTCAAGCCCCATTCTTAAATATGAATGTTCAATAACGATCACTGCCAGTTGAGAAAAACATCTAAAAATGAAAGACAGAGGCCAAAATAAAGAGAAATTAACAACTTAGTAAGAAAACAGGGAGATACAACCAGAAAAAAAAATTCAAATTTTTGGAGAGATAAGAGAAGGCAACACATCCGTAAGACAAAAATAAAATTTTATTAAATAAAATTCAGAGACATATGGTTAGAAATTTCAAAATATGATAACAGGGATAAAAAAATTCAATTCAGGACTGGAATGCAAAGTTGATAAACTACCCCAAAAAGCAGAATAAAAAGAAAAAGGATGGAGAAAAGGGAGAAAAAAAAAGATACAAAATTAAAACACTGGTTCCATTTGTTCAATATCCAAATACTAAGCATTCTGAAAAGAGAGCAAAGAAAATAAATCATCTTAGAAATAAATTGATCATTTTTTCCAGAAAAACAGGACTTTCTGTCATTTTAAGAGCCACTGAGTGCCCAGAATGATGGATAAAACAGACCTATACCAAAGCATGTCAACAAAAACATTTCAGAGCTACAGGAATAAAGAGAAGATCCTGAAAGTGCTATGCAAGCTTTATGCAGGAAGATTCTAAAGGGTCTATACAGGCTTCACACAAAGGAGAATCAGATTGGCTTTGGCCCTCTCAGCGGAAACTAAGACAGAGCAATGCCTTCAAAATTTAAGGGGAAATTTATTTTCAGTTGAGACTCTGTACCCAACCAAGATAGTGGGAGAGCAGAGTAAAGATACTGTTCGCCATGCAAGGTTTCAAAATATTTACTGCTGATGCACCTTTTCTTATGAAGCTTTTGGAGGACATGTAAGTTTTAAGCAATGAAAGAAAACTAGGACCACAAAAATAAGGAATCCCTCATCAGGGAGGGGCAAGGGGACACCCCTGATGATGGAGAAAGGCGGTATCAGCATGACAGCTCACAACACGCCCAGTCTTCATAACACAGGACTCTAATCTAAACTTCTATGAGAAGTTAAAACTTAATAAAATACTTGAGGTGTTTTAATGTGTTGAGAGGTTATTTACTCAACCTGGGGTGAGTTGAGAGAGAAATTAGTTATAAATACCTAGAAAGCTAAGCAGATAAAAATCAGGACCTTTATTAACTACACACAAAACAAACAGTTGAGCAGGAAAGGAAAAGCTTACCTTATTCTTCGGTTCTGAATAGAAATGATGTAGTCATATAATGTAAACCCTGAATAATTACCTAGCTACAACTATAATGTACATCAGGAAACTGGGGGATAGTAGGTGTGTACGTGTGTGATGGGGCCAGGAGAGAAATAAGAAGCGAAAAGCTAAATTGCCATCTTCTGTAGTGGGAAGTTGATAAGCACCTCAAAGTAAAAAATCAAGGTGTAGCAAAATAAGCATGCGATTTAGAAAGTTGGAAGTAAGTATCTAAAATCAACCAAAACCACTAAAAGTAGCTACTTCTCTAAAGGCAGGAAATGGGGTTAGGGTGCAGAGCTGGGGACTGCTCTTTTCTTTACAAAAGCATTGTAGAATAAATTGACCCTTTAAGTCTTGTCCATATTTGATAAAAATAAAAGCTATTTGAAAATCCTTTAATGACCCTCCATTTCTCTTAAATTACAGTCTAAACATGTGAAAATTATTTACAAAATCCTTTCTAAACTGGACTCTAATATGCTTCTTAGTCTCTTATCTCTCTTCACCTTCACATTCTGTTCACTAAATTCACATTCCCCAAACTAAGTGACTCAGTTCTTTTCAGTCGAAGTAATGGTTCTTACGCCATGAAAGGATACTTCAGTTTATTCTTTAGTCAAAGAATGGGAGATACTGAAAGGTTTTAGAATGGTGTACCAGTGTGAACAATAGATTAAAAGGAGAACAGTCTATAAACATAAAAATAACTCAGAAGGCTGTTGCCATGACAGTCAAGAGGAGGAAGAGAAATTGAACAATGAAGAGTCCAAAATCTAAATTGTGGTTACCACTTTGCTGTATAACCTAAAGCAATTTACTTAACTCCTCTAATTCTTAGCTTCCTTGGGGGCAGTATACAATGTAAGATCGTTTCACCCAAACCTGGTCCTTTTTCAGAACAACCATCTCTGGGGATTGTCACCATAAAACACCCAACAGTCAGAAATCTGTGACTCATCCTTGACACACCCTCTCTCTCTTGTCCCATATTCTATCAATCACCAAGTCCTTTTGATTTAACCCTAACATTTCTTGAGTCTATTTCTCTCCATCCCTAGTATGACCCTCGTTGAAGCCACTTTCATCTCAGACTTGAACTATTACAACTAGTTTCCCATATCCACTTTTGCCATCCTCCATTCTATTGTCAACAGTGTATCTGGGGGGATTTAAAAAGTAAATCTGATATCACCACCCCCTAACATCTGTCAATGGCTTCCTTTTGCTTTTAAGACAAAGAACAAAATCCCAAACATGGACTCCCATTCATGTATAATCTGACTCCTGGGATGCTCTCTGGCTGCACCTCATGCCATTCTCTGCTGCTCTCCAACCACAGTAGTCTTCAAAAGTGGCACGCTTCCCAAGGACTTTTGCACATGCTGTTCCCTCAGCTGTTCTCTCCCTCTCCCCGTTTCTCTTGCTTATTCATAATCATCATTCCTATCTCAGCTCATTTATCACACCTACAAGAAAGGATTCTTTAATCTATTCCAAGCTAGGTTAGCTCCCTCTGTATTCACTTTTAGAATACCATAGAATTTATTTGGCTATAGCATTTGCCACCATCATGAATAAATAATTCTTCCCTGTGTAATTAGCTATTTAATAACCAGCTCCTAAATGAAAACATAAGCCTCCCAAGGATGGAAATCATATATTTTATCTACCACTACAGATACACTGCCTAGCAAAATAGATATTTGTTATATGAATAAATGAACAAATGAATGAATGAATGACGTAGCAATTAGAATTCTCTGTTCTCTTCAGCCAGTTTGATACTTTCATCTCTATTTTGTAGGGAAAGGGTCTCATAGCATAATAATACAACAGAATTAGTTATGAAAGGCTGCCAACATTAGCAAGTTATAGGTCAGTTTGTTACAGAGACTCTAGACTCTGAAAAAAAAAAAAAGACTGAAGATTCAGGCCAGGCCAACCAATTGGCTCTTCTGGCATCGGACAAAGAAGTGAACAGTTTTAGTAATCTCAATAAAGACTATGTATAAAAAGACAACTTATAGGAAAGGGATTTCTAGAAAACCACTGCAGGTCTGAAAGGGACCCAAAGAGAAATAACAGGGAGTATTTGTCACCACACTCTGGACTGAGGGTAGATATGATGAGCTGCAGATAAGATTAGGTTTTATAAGGTGATGGGCTATGCCGAAGCCTTCCAAAATTTTGTGTGCATGATGACAGAATTACAAAATCTAAAAAATTTTTGGAAGTCTCCTCAACCTGGAACTTGAGAATTTTGTGGTCTGAGTCCACTTTTTCATTTCCAGCCCTCCCATCACATAATTCCAGAATTAAACAGCTCATTATTTTCCCCAAGTGTGTCACATACACTCTGATGCACCACATAAGCTCAACTCCACTCCCCCTTTGCCCACACTGCCCACCCCCAAAACATTCCTCAAAACCCAGCTCAAATGTCAGCCCTCCTATAAGTCTCCCTGGGTCCTCCAGTCAGAAGCCACCTCCCCTCATTTCCCTGAACTCCCATGGTCTTTAATTTGTTGTCCTTACCATTAGTTATAACATATGGAGGTGGCTTTTTTTTTAACCAATGATAAATAAACCTGTTAGCTACTTTGTTATTTACAAAGCACTTTTGCACCCAAAATCCCTTTTGCTCCCACTCATCAATGATGCTATAAAGCGGTGTGATTATCCTCACTTTATAGAAGGAATTTTATAGTGTAAGATGGACAGATGATTGTCCAAAGTCACACAGCTATACATGGCAGATCTGGGATTAAAATCCAGATACTTTACCCCCAAATAATTTGCTCCTTCCACTATTTAAGGTCAGCTATCTTCATTTCCTGTCTTGCCTTGCATATAAGTGTGAACATGTCTTAGCTTTCCTTCTAAATTATACAGTCTTTGAGAAAAGGACACAAATCTGATTTTTCTCTGTAGGTGCTTGATGAAATTTGATGAATTGGCTGATGATGCAATGGGGATTGGCTCAGGTATCTTCCTGATACTTTGACTTCATTGCCATATATAAACTGCCTCCAAAACCAGTGTGAACATCCAGAAAATGGGTGAAGCTGGAGAGCTTCATGCACATTAGGCCTCCAGACACATTTTTCAGGTTGTTCGCCAAAGCCAATGAAAAAAGCTAAACTATTACTGAATGAAGGAGGAAGCAGAAGAGAAGCTTTTGACAGGATAGGTCCTTATTAATAGACATAAATTATCTAATTGTTTCCATTTAAGATAAATCATTTAGCAACAAGCATGAATCAGGGCCTACGTTACTGCACTGTGTAACATCTGTTGTGGTACAAATTACCCTAAAGTTAGCAAATGAAAACTGTTTCAGTAGGTCAGGAATCTGGTCATGGCTTAGCTGGGTGCCTCTTACTTAGAGCCCCTTATAAGGCTGCAAACAAGTTCTTGGCCAATGCTGCAGTGCTTCCCTGCAGGTCTTACCTAATCTCTGTTGTGGTTACTCACCTCATATGGGAGGATTGGCTAACATAGCTGTCTCGATTACTCACTGCACATTAAGCTCCTAATAGCAAGGTCCATAATTTATGCCAGAACACAGGAAGTGTCCAAGATAGTTCTGTGTTGGACTGAACTAAGCAGAAGGCTAAACATTTATCACTATCATCATCAGCCAGTATTGAATGACTCCCAACTACACAGAGTGACTGACCTACAGCTTTCATCTTCCAAGTCAGTTCTGATTAGCTGGAAGTGGCTACTTGGAGCACTACATTGAGAAGGATTCCAGGGCTGAATCCAGATTCAGTGAGAAACAAAGTCATAGTTAATTAGCTATCTATGAGGAGGAGCACAGACAGGGAGTAAGGACACACCTGCCTGTATTTGCCATCCCCAATATAGTTATTTCTGTTACACAGCACTGAAGTATTCAAGTATTTCCACTAACACACACGCACTTACAGAGAGAGTGACAGGGAGAAAAGGAAGCTGCTTTCCCAAATCCTCAAATCAGAAATGTTATAAATTGCATCAAGAAGCCCTAACCACTTTGAGGGAAGGGATTTTTGTCAGTTTTATTCATTACTGTATCACCTTGCTGGTGTGCAGTTAGAACTGTACCAGATACTCAACAAACATTTGTTGAATGAAAGAATACAGTTGAAATTGTACTGTTAACTCAATATTTTAGATACATATTACTAATATAGACTCTATAAGCCTAAACATCACCTCTTACACTGCCTCCAGGAGAAAAAGCAGTCTTAGTGCTTAACAAAAAAGAGTATGTAGAGATTTGGGGAATGCTTTTGTGCATCTGCACATGCTTTTTCCCTTGTTTGGAAAGTCCTTTCTTCGGTTTAACCTAGAAAACTCCTATACACCCTTTAAGGGCCAGCTTCAATGTCTCCCTTGTATGAAACCTTCCCAGATTCTACCAAGCCAAGTTCATACTAACTCTTTTATGTTCCTATCACACAGTGTTGACTTGTACACTTCATAAGGAGCTCAAGTCTCCCACTCTAGTCAGATAAAATCTTTGTAAATGAAGGCAATTCTTCTTTAAAATGGTTCTCCTTTCTCCTTTCAAAACCATAAAATGCATTAGATGTGTTCCTGAACGTGATTAGGAGGGGAAAAAAAACAACTAAAAGCTTTTACAAGATGCCTTTTCATCATTGCATGGCAGAGCATAAAATCAGTTCTTGTTATTCCTTAGACAGATAGCCCTTTTTTTTGCCTCCAGTTCTATTACTTTTAGTTCTTCCCATTGTTATAAACCATGACACAGCATGTTACTCACAAAAGAAAATTACTTTTTCAAAGGAGGCAGTAAAGCTGCCCTTGTGAAGGTGATGCCTCCAGTTTGTGAAGGTCAGTTGGCTGAGGACAAAGTCATGAGACAATCTTCTCAAACATCTTGGGGACCACCTATATAACCTACGTGTTTAGACTATGCATAAAAACCTGTGTTAAGACTTATGGCCTGGAGAGGTGGGCACCTGACCAAATCACCTGTCAAAGACAAGGAAACAAAAAAGTAAATGGCAGCATTCTGATTAAACCCAGCCCACAGACTGAGTTCTCAAGAGTCCTAAACTTCCCCTAAGAAGGCAGGTCCTTGGAGCTGTCCAAAAGAAGAATGAGAATGGCTGACTTACTCAAAAATACTGTGTATCTCAATTTCTCAAATGGTTCCATTTCTTCTTTACTATTGTGTTGACATATCTATCTCCATAAAGTGCATAAGGCATTACACTTATGATCAGAATTTTTCTTTGTTTTGATTTCATCTAAATGGAGCTACCAGAACCTTGAAAACTTATAGAATGCCTCGACCACCATCCCCTTGGTCCTTTGCCATAACCCAAAAACCTTGGTTACAAGATATGTTAGACTTTAACATAGTCCAAAAAGAAGAATGAAGTGAGCTTTAAATAAAGTCCAAGGAATTCTGTTTAAAGAGCTTGGAAAAGTCAGGTTTAATCCAAGCTGACATCAGTAGGAGAAAGGTCCAATTTCACAGCATGGGTGTAACTCCACGGGGAAAATCCAGGGGCAAAATACCTCTAAAACTGAAATCACTCAAAGGAAGAAACAAAATTAAGAAACCCATTCATTTCTTACAAGCAGTCATCACGTCTCTCTCTTGACCAGGCTGCAGCATAAGAGAGCTCTGCCCAACCTCTCCCGGCCAGATAAACCCTCATATGCCCTTGTAATTACCTATTGATATGTAGATGGACTAATTATCTCCACCCCTTGGAAACACCTATTGATATGTAGATACACTAAAGCCAGGCGAGAGATTCTGGAAATATTACAATTTTACAATGGGACACAGCAGCCAGAGCCTATGGTAACTCATCATACTCATTGCCTCTATTTATCTGGTTATATATCTGTGTTGTAGCTGGGCAGCAGACTTATGAGTGGAAAATTTGGATCCAAGCCCCAGGCCATAGTTGTCCAGGGCTAGAGATCTAGGGATTTACTTTCTTGAGGTTTCAAGGTTTCACTAACTATCCTAAGGAGAGAAAATTTCATAGTATGGGCACTCATAAAGCCTGACATACAGGGTGTTAGGAAATAGCAAATGCCCAACAGACATGTCTGTCACCAAGTCTTATTCTACACATAACATATAAAACATGAGGACAAGACTAAGTCCAAATTCTTCTTCTGTTTAGTGAAGGAAATTCCAGCACCACACCAAACTTGGTGCTCACCCCCTCAGCCCCGAGGGATGCTGAGTCTAAAGGCTTCAGTACCTGCATCCTAGCTGTGCTAGAGCAGTAAGAGCCTGACCTCTTGAGTCTCTGCCCCCAGCTCAGTCCCATCTGGCAGGTAAACCTATTAATCCCATCAACTGAGTCTGTCCAACAGTATTTTAAATTGATAAAAGTGTATATGTCTCAGGTGTCTTCTGTGGTGGTTGATTTTATGTCATCCTGACTGAGCTAAGGGATGCCTAGATAGGTAATAAAATGTTATTTCTGAGTGTGTCTGTAAGGGTGTTTCTGGAAGGGATTCGCATTTGATTCAGTAGACAGAGTAAGAGACCCACCCTCACCTATGTGGGTGGGTATCATCCAATCATTTGAGGGCGTAAATGGAAAGTAAAGGAAGGATGAATACTCTTTGTTCTTGAGCTGGGACATCTGTCTTCCTGCCCTTCACCTTCAGAGTCCCTTGGTCTCAGGCCTTCAGACTTGAATTGAATTATTACACAGCCTTTCCTGGTTCTCCAGGTTGTAGGTGGCAGATTGTAGGACTTGTTGACCTCCAGCATCATGTGAACCAATTCCTATAATAAATCTCCTTTTATGTCTCTCTACATCTTATTCATCTTATTCATCTTATTGGTTCTGTATCTCTGGAGAATCCTAAATAACACATTTTCATTCAGCAGGTGTGTACTGAATACTACAAAGTGACAAACACTCCGTGTTCTCAAATTCAAAGACATAAGCCTCCCTTCAAAGAGTTCATAGTTTAGTTGGAACTAGCAAGCAAAGACATAATTATAATACAATGTGATGAATGCAATATTAGGGCATGCGGAATAATACAGTTGTATAAAAAAGAGGTCCCTAACCCACCTTGGAGAGTTCAAGGAAGTCTCCATGAATGAAATAGTTCAAGAATACTCTTTTTATTATTTGATGTGAATATTTTATTTGAATACTTGAGGAGTTCTGAACATCAAGTGGGAGTTAGTGAGAGGAAGGGGTATTCTAGACAGAGAGAATGACCTAAGTAAAAGCAAACGCAAGAGAAGAGTTGGGTGCACTAGGAACTACAAGCTTCTGGAGCACAATATACGCAGCAGGGAGGGAAGGAGAGGAAGGCAGAGGGGAAGGGAAGCCAGAGAGAAAGTCAGACCATGGAGGGCCGTGCATGCCAGGCCAGTGATCTTGGACTTCATGCGGTGGGAAATAGAGAGCCATTATGACTCCTAAGTATTAGTACAGTTAGTCAAACTGATACTCAAAACAAATTAGAATATGTATTCTTATATCTCTGGAACCAGTCTTTGATGCTAAATGACTTCACCATTTACTATGTGATTTCAGAAAAATCAGTTAACTTCCTCTAAGACTCATTTTCCCCATCTCTAAAATGGGAGTCACAATACCCCACAAAATTTTGGTAAGGACTAAATGAGAGAAAACATTTAAATGTGGTGGAGTTGAACTCAAATCCAGTACAAAATCAAGACTCTTGCCAATTGTGACTGCTGCCTGCTCTATGAGTTTTATAACATAATGAAAGTCTTCAATAGAAAAGATTATTAAAGGAGAGAACCTCTTCTTCACCATATTGTTATATTGAATAAAAAAATAAAGTGAGATGATCCTCCCGACAATTTCATCTGTAGGTCATTTTACTTCCTCAGCAGGGCATCGGAAACTTGCAGTATATGGGAACTGACTGATGACGAGTTATATTTAATTGGGAAATCAGTGAAAAGGAAGAGAGCACCAAGGTCACAGAGGCTGCATCACCCTGACCAGTCGTACTCCCTTGCCCTTTCTCTGGGTCTTCTATCATCATATCACACTTGCCAATTTCTCAGCAGTCTTAATTATGGACACAGCCATTTGTCTTCAAATATCACAGCTCTGTGAAATCTATGCATCGATAAATACAGCTCAAAAGCTGTTTTCCACACTGCTGGAGAGTTAATTGCTTCTGTGGTTAAAGCAAATGTGGCCATTCTTTACCTTTGAGGGGGACTTTCAAGGTCTCTAATCGGCTGCAGGCTTCCTACAAAGTCAGAATAAAGAACACCGTAGTTTTAAGACTTGAAGTTGTGCCTCAGAAAATCCACACTTTCAGGTTAGCTCTCCATGGCCAAAAAGTATCAAAGTAGGCTTCCAGGGTTAAACAAAGCCAGATGATCAATTCTCTATTTCAAAATAGACATCTTCTTTGTGCCCACCACCGTTCCTTTATCCATTCCCCTTTCAGAAGGCATTTACTGGGTGTGAAGGATGTGTTAAGTATTTGGAGGGGAAAAAGAGAAAAATAAGAAATGGCATCTAGCCTCTAGGAGACAAATAGGCTAAAAAAAAAAAACCAAAGCAAGCCTAAGGGTATTATGACAAAAATCTGATCAGTGCACAGGATGTCAAAGAACGGAAGATTAATTCTGCCACAAGATGGGGGGCAGAAGTACCATGGAGGACACGAAACTTGAACTGAATTTCAAAATGGATATGTACTTATCTGGCAGTCAGAAATGGGAATTAAGGAAGAAAAAGAATGTCCTACATACAAATATACCAGAATAAATAAAAGGATAGAAATATATTGAAAGCTTATGAGCCATCAAGGGACTGTAAGCCATTTGGTATGAGTGGCACAGGGGACAGGAATAGAGGCAGAGAAGGAAGGGAGGCTGGGGAGGTGGGAAGCAGCCAGGTTAAACAGTGTCTTGTAGGCAGAGAAAGACAAATACCAGATGATTTCACTTACTTGTGGAGTATAAAAACAAAGCAAAACAGAAGGAACAAAACAGCATTAGACTCATAGACTCTGAGAAGGGACTAGTGGTTACCATGGGGGAGGGAAGTGGGTAGGGCAAGGGGGACTGCTGAACCACTGTGATGTACACTTGATAATTTTTAAAAATTGAAAATCAAAAAAGAATGCTTTGTATAGTTTAAGAAAGCTACCGGGGTCATCGATGGACTGCAAACAAAAAAAATGACATACTCGACACAATTTTAGAAAAATCATCCTGACTGCCAGTGTGAATAAAGCATTAGAGGGGAGACAGACCAGAGGAAGGAAGACCAATTAGGGAAGAGTTGCAATAATTTAAGAAAGACACCACGAGGCCGATCCTGAGGTAGCAGCAGTAAGACTACAGATGAGTGACCAAGCAGGAAGCGAAGCTGCTAATCCCAAAGGGGTGGCTGTGGGCAGGCAGAAGGATGGTCTTAGTTACTTCTTTCCGAGAACAGACAAGGACAGCCTTCAAAATTAATAGGAAGGAGACCACCAGAGAAAAGAGATGGTGAGATAAATAGTGGAAAATTTAACTGCCTTATTCATCTGATTTTTACTGGGCACCCAGATCGTGTCAGGAGCCACGATACATCATGCCTGCTGCTGTGCGGGATAAGTCAGACGAGATCTCTGCCTCAGCACAGCAGAAACACAGAAGCTCAACGAGGGCAAAAGCTCTTATCTGTTTGGTTCGGCACCTATAACAGTATTTGGTATATAATAGGTGCTCATTAAGCATTTACCAAACTAATGAATTAATTTATCCTAATAAAGACCTGTGTGCGCTTTCCATCTGTGAAGTTCATGCATTTAAATCTGGAGATTATCAGCTATTATTTCCTACAGTTTTGTTTCTATCCTATTATCTTCATCTGTTACTTCTATTATGTTGGAATCTCTGGCTTCCACGTCCCAGTTGCTTTATATTTTCTCTCTCTTTGCCTCTCTCTGCTACTTTCTGGATAATTTTCTCAGATCTACTTCAAAATCATTATTTTTGTCTGTCAACTGAGGGTCTTATTTTAATGAATTCTTTTTCATTTCCAGAATTTCACTTTAGTTCTGTTTTGTATCTACCTGTGATTTTTCTCAAATTATCTGGTTTGTGCCTTAGTTTCTATTCCTTTTAGCTTTTTTATCTCTTTGATCATTTTAAATCTATTTATTTTAATATCGTTTTTAGAATGTTCTACTATTTCTATATCTTGAGGTGATACTTAGCTCATCTGCCAATATTTGTTTCACCTGCTCATTTCTCTCATGGCAATTTACTCCATTGCATGGTTTTTAACAGTTGATTATGTGCTCATGTCCAACAGTACTTTGGGAGTCTTGGTGCTCTGGAAGTACTTCTATATGATGTATTTAATCTGCCTCTGTTGGTCTCCATGGTTTTCAATGGCTTTAGACTAGTTTTATGTGAATTATTTGGTTTGGTTATTAATACTACATTGGTACTATTTTGAGTCATATCATGTGTGTTGCAGATCTGGGGTTCTGATTTCTCATTGGTGATTCGTTTACCAGACACAGCTCTAGGTAGATTACAAACTTCCCCGTGGCCCCCTGGGAGAGGCATGCCAGGTTTTCCTAGTTCTTTTCCAGAAATAGATCTTCATGACTCCTGCCTTTAGATAAGTAGTTCATCTACAGCATGAGCTTGAAATCTGAGGCCTTAAATATCCTCCTAGTCCCCTGACCTTAAATTCTTTTTTTTTTAATTAAAGTATCATTGATAGACAATCTTATGAAGGTTTCATATGAGCAACATTGTGGTTTCAGCATTCACCCATATCATCAAGTCCCCACCCCCCCATTGCAGTCACTGTCTATCAGCATAGTAAGATGCTACAGAGTCACTACTTGTCCAGACTTTAAATTCTGTATAATGTTACAGTAACCACATAGGCTTTTCCAGCCTTACTTTGAGCTTCCTCTTTGACAACTGGGTATTTTCTATACTTGGTTGATTCTTCAACTATGTATGCAAAATTTCTTTTGTATTATTTTGTCCAACGTTTTCATAAATTTTAAGTAGGAAAAGCAATCATTCCATTTCATCTCAATTTTCCATATTCATGACTCCATAATCCTGAAACCAACAATTGTAGCTAATTTTAGTTGTGCAAGTTGCAAGAACTTATACCCACTCACCTTAATTAAATCTTTTACTGATATAACCTGGCATGATGTATTCAATTCTATGTACTAAAGTTTGAGAGGGAAATTGACAATATGACAAACTTCTGGAAAAAAGCGAACATGGTACGGAGTCTGGAAACTCCACTGTGGTATCAGCATCTGACCAGCGAAAACCTGCTGAGCCTGAAGGAGGGGAGACCGGGGTGCAGGGGCACTGTCAGCACAGGCTTAAAGGGCTGTCATGGCCAAGGAGAATCGGCCTTCTCTCCTGTGGTGCCAGAGAACAGACCAAGCCTGTGCTGCAGAGAGCTAGGACCCTTAGGGAGCAGGCTGTGACACCGATGCATCATACTACAACCTCGGGCACATCATTTCCCCCTTATGGAGTTCAGGGTTCTCATCTGTAAAATGAGGAGGTCAAATCACACGAGTGCTAGGTTCCTTCATCTCTAACAGACTCTGGTTCATTTCTCACCAAAGGGAACGAGCAGGAATATTCCAGCAATGAATCCGGTGGGCACACCTGATGAATGATCCTGACCTCCCTTATTTCAT
>JAQQAC010006904.1:28110909-28167233 GCA_029783875.1 Phataginus tricuspis | reverse complement strand
ATCCGGTGGGCACACCTGATGAATGATCCTGACCTCCCTTATTTCATCCTTACTCAAAATAATGTATTGCTTTTTTTGCTTCACCAAGATTACAGACCTTAAACCAAGTCTCTCTAACCTCCTTTTGGGCCAGAAATTGTAGTTTAGGAATATCTGAGTGGCAGAGCAGTATGGGGGAAAGACTATGGACTTGGGTATCATACAGACCTGAGTACCAAGCCAAACTTTTACCTTACCAGCTTTGTGTCCTTGGCACCGCTAAACTTTCTGAATCTCAGTTTTCCCTTCCACAAAGTGAAATAATAAGATGTAACTTAATAATTTTATGGTCATTAAAAAATGTTTAACTAATATAAAGGTGTCTGACACATGGAAGGCACTCAATGTTAGTAAAATCAAAAATCAAAACCAAATGTTCTGCATTGACAAGGGATGGAATGGCGCCTATGACAACAGGATATATTTTAATCCTTGCAACACATTACACCACCAAGCTTTCACATTGCAAAATATCTTCTATCACCATCACAATCTGCATGCATTCCAAATTCTAGTGATTAATTACTTTCATACAAGGTACAGTTATCTGAATTACTCCAACACCTTGGGCATTTCTAGAAAATTATCTTTCCCTTGAATTGCATAACCATGGGCAATCAAATCCCAGTCTCATAAATATTTGATTTAGCAAGAAACAATTGATATCCCTCTTGGTAACCAGTGTTTCTTCCAACTTATCTCTGGCCTCCTTCATTATCTCTTAGCATGGAGGGATTCCAGCTTCTCGTATTTCTGCTATCACACTAGAGCTATACTTTATGAGCTGACATCTACGCATCTATCTATCTCCTGACATCTGAGAGGATCTTAACTTGGTAAACAATACAACTGGATTCATTAAAAGTTTCTGACTCATAGCAACTCCATGAAAACTTCCTCTATTTTTCTGATGAGATTTCTTTCCTGGGCTCCTTTGTCACGAGAGTTTCATTCTGGTAAGGTTGTTCTTGTCTCTTAAAGAAGGCAATTAAAATAATCTGCACTCCCTAGACATACAGGAGTGACTATAACTGAATAATGAAGAATGGAATGAAAATGTTGAAGAGATACCAACTGACCTAATACAGTACAGCAATTAAAAAAGGGCTTGAACCTGGGTTCTGAAATCAGACCCAGTGAAATTTCAGAGTCCACCACTCACTAGTTGTGTGACTTTCAACAAATTGAGAAAGCACCTCCACTTCCAATCTCATATCTGTACAATGGGCACAAAAGTCTTGTCTTCGAATACACAGCAGGGGGCAGAAAGGGAAGTGCTGGATCCCCTACAGTAACAGAGCACATGAAAGCTGTCCCTGGAAACACCAAGACCGAACCAGAGAAAATAAAGGAGTACAGCTGGAAGTTCCTCAGTCATAGGTGGAGTGGATCCAAAGACATCTGTTTTATTATGTTTTTTACCCTTACGCTGAAAGGGCCTGGAAAACAAAAATTGTATTACTATATTAAAATTCAGCCTGTACTTTCAGAAATAAAATGTGTACTACAGAGAGCAGGATTGATGGAAGCCCATGAACAGAAGTAGTAGCCACATCATAACATGAAATACTTCCACAGCACTTACTCGGGCTAGGGACCATGCCATGTGCTTTACATGCACATTTATATGCATACCTCATTTCATCTTTATTCTGTTGTGTGCATACATAGCTCATTTAACAATCCATGAGGAAGGTATATTATGGCCCCCATTTAACAGGTGATGTCTTAGCGTGGCTTCACCTGAAAGCAGAACCTGACACAAGGGCTTGTGTGCAAGTGGTCTGAGAAGTGATGCCAGACAGCAGAGGTGATGGATGGGGGTACAGAAGGAAACTCAACACAAGGAGACACTATCCACTCAGCCTCAGTTGTGGTGCTTATCTCTGTCTGCCTACTTTTCTGAAGAGCCCCTGCATTCCTTTCCCACTGTTTGAGAAATGTCCCGTGGGGTACTACTAACTCTCTCGTACATCCAGGCTATATGTGTACGAGGGTTGGGCAGGCTCTTGTACACATGCTGGGACAGAAAACAACACACATTTTATCGAGGTGCTGTCAACAGTGAAGCTGGCAGGAACTTGAACAGCACTGTTGATAGCAGCCACAGCTGGAACAGGGAAGGGCCAGGAGGATGTGAGACAATGAGTGCACAAGAGAGAGCCTGTAAAGGTGAAGTAACAAGACTTACAGAGATCGTCTTGCCCAAGGTGACATAAATTGAAAACACAAATCTGATCTTCCATTTTAGATCCCCTTCTCTTTCTATTCCCCAAATAGGAAAGGAGGTGAAGCTATGGAAGGATGATTAATATACACCGTTCATGAATAAAAACTACTCCATGATGTAGCTCCTGCTTGGCTTTTCAGTCTCAACTGTCAGCACTTGTGTCCTCACCCACCATGCTCCAATCTGCCATGACACTTGCACGTCCTCAGAGAGGCTAAGTGGCCTGCCCAAGGTCACAACTTGGGAACTCCAGACTGAGTGACTCCAAAGCCCAAGTTCTTACTGGAATTCCACACTGTATTTTTGCAGCTTCCATTAAGGCCATCTAAGACTGCATCAATCAACCACAGCTTTATATACTTGACGGCCAGCAGGAACATCAAAATAAGCATTGGCCAAGTTCCCAGTTACTGTAAATAAGAAGACTATATCCAGGAGCCCTGGGTTCGAGTCCAGACTGGCTCTAACTGGTTGTGAGGTCTTGGTCTTCTTGTACTCCCTCGATCTGATCTTCAGTTTCCTAGTATATTAAATTATTGAGTTAAAATAAATCCTTGCCAAGATCCCTTCCAAGTAACTGTACGTGCACCTGAGGCTATTATAAAAGCAGATCAGAATTATTCTTGCCCTTTTCTCTTCTCATTGGTCTTGAGAATGAGGGAAAAGTCTTCTGTGTCAAATAAGAAGCAAGATCAAGTCAAACTTCTGGTTTTCCCCAGGCAGGCTGTCTGGGGCACTGCAAGTCAAGATTGCTGGGATACAGCCTGCAGACTGAGGTCACCAGATCGTTCCAATGCTGAACCCATCGCATTATGAGTTTCTCTCATAAACTTCTCTCCAAATCTGGACAGCCGTCCAATGAAAGCACACCCTCAGATTCTTCCCCTGACAGGAGTGTGTCCCACAGGCATAGGGACTGTCAGGGCCAGAAGACACCAAAGAGGTCATCCATCATGTCTAAGCTCCTCACTTAATAAGTGAGGCACTTGAGGCCCAGAGAGGGGACACGACTCTCCCAAGTCCCAGCATGAGCCACTCACTGAGGTTAGAGCCCCAGCCCTCTGACTCAAGCTGGAACTCACATCATCAATTTTGGGAACAAAGTTGTTACCAAAACAAGCACTGGACTAGGAGCCCAAGACCTGGGTGTGCGTCCTGGCTGCTCCGCTTTCCAATCACCTGTCCTTCATCAGTGCTAAAAGTGAAAATTACATGAGAAAGTCATGTGGAAGTGCCTAGTAACCAAGGCTAACATATAATAGGTGTTTAATAAAAAAAAAAATGCCTTTCAAATCTGAATCCCTCAAAGGAGTATAGTGAGATATGGTTGAGGTGATTCATGTGAGCATGTTCTATAAAATGTAGAGTGGCATAGAAATGGAAAGAATTGTTATATTTTTCAATAGTAAAACAAAGACCTTTTTAGATAGGATTGCAATGGATGAGGGAAGTTATCACTTTCCATCTCATGGACAAGTTTCAGCAATATTTATGCTCTTAAGCTACCAGTGCTTGCAACTCTGCATCCAAATTCTGAGTCTTGGACATAAGCATTCATCTTGACTTGAAAATAAATCCATTCTATCTGGACCAACAGGAAAGACAGTGCATAGCAAATATACGGAAATAAATAGCTTAAGTATTAGCTATCACTTGCTGAATATAGCCAACTGAGTCAGCCTGTCTTCCAGAAATAATTCAAGACACCCTTGAAATAAGAAAATGCTCCTAAAAATACTCCTAATTATTTCATGGATACCAAAATAAAATACACTGATGTTATTGTAAAGAACTAACACTACAGATGTCTGAATGCCAAGCATCTGCTAGACAGTGACTTACACTGTCTCATTTAATTCTTCCTCTAGCCTTATTATTTTCCCCATTTCAGAGAGGTTGTCAAATCTCCCTGGAGTCAAATCCACATCTGTCTTTCTACCACATACAATCAACCCACTAGAAAACACACAATCTCACATGCACCACAGGATACATCTTTCTAATGACTCAGGTCTAAAAACCAAAGGATAAATATAAGCCCCAGAACACTCTTTGGGAGTTTAGAAGGCCATTTGGCTAATTGGGCTTTTTCTTTCTCTATAATGAAAAGATAATTCACCTTGCCATGTAAAAAGATTTACAAAGTAATTTTTTTTATCAGTGGCAGAGCTAAGATTTAAACTCAAATTTTCAGTCTTCTAGTCAGGCTCCTCTTCCCACTAAAGCCTGTATTGAGAGAATCTAAACAAGAATTCTGATGTCTGAAGGATGACAACATAGTCCTCCAAAAGAGAAGACTCTCCATTTACTGAGTGAATTTCCAGAGAAAAAAAAACTCCAACAGTATTATCTCCAGGATGGGGCATCACTGAAGCTCTTGCCTTGATGCAAAAATTAACGAACAGGGAATAATGATGTATAATTTCCTAATTTCTCACCTATAAAATACGTATTAACTATTTGATGAAACCATCCCAAACCATAAACAGGAGCAAGAAAAGGAACCTTATTTATTGAGTCATACAAGATTTTTTTTAATCCAGCAGAAACACTCTTGAGAACTGATATCAAGATGGGTAAATCGCTAAAGGAGGGGCTGCATATGAAAAGACATTCATTGCAATGCCATGTAAAAAGTAAAACATCGAAAATAAACCACAAATCCAACAATAGGGGAATTGTTAAATGAGCTGCGGTACACCAACCAAATGGTATTTTATGTGCATGTTAAATACAAATTTCCAAAACCTAAATAGGTAAAGCTAAAATGTGTAGGATATATTAAAGAAGAAAAAAAACTGCCATGCAAGAATAACATACGCAGGCAAGTAAAGAACATTAAAATGACAGCTATTGATTTGTAAGGGTGACGGGATTACAGATATTTTTTCTCTTCATTTTCTGATTTCCAGTGCATATATTATAACTTATTTCAAGTAGATCTTAGCATTATTCCAAACTGATTTTCTTTTAGCCAAAGAACAGAAAAAGACATCTGCAATCTCTTTGGGGAATCAGTGATTTTTTTAATCCATTGTGTGAAAGTTCTTATAATTGATCTTTGTCATTCAATTCAATGTCACTGAAATTTACAGATCTTTGTTTCAAGGTAATGTAGATAAATGAGGCTCATGTTAGACTACTGACATTATCTTGGCACCTGTTCACCTCAGCACTTCGGGTGTTTGGTTAACATGTAAGCCAGGCTTGGGGAGGCTAAGAACTCGGTGTAGGAAGTTATCTTTCTTTCTGATTTTCATAGCTGGCAGAATAGAAAGAGCACAGGCTCAGAACTGAGAGACTTGGAATCTACTCAGCTCTGGCTCTGTTAACACTCTAGTTATATGAATCACTTAGCCCCTCTGTGCTACAGAACAAGAGTGGGAATCCCAGGCCACTCACCTTGTAGGGCTGTGGTGAGGCATATATTCTCTGAGGGGAGAACAAATGCTATATGGCAGGGCCACACAAGACAGGACAGGTCTTCAGGTATTTCACAGATAATAAAAAATACCATTTACTCTATGATATCTACATGCCAGTTACTGTAATCAGCAATTCACATGCATCATTCATTAATTTTAAAAATATGCATTGACCATCCACTATATGAGAGATACTGGTACATCCTAGGCACACAGAATACATCAGAGAAGAAAACATTCTCTGTCATCGTGAAGCTGACATTCCTGGGGGACAAGACAGACAACAGACAGCAAACATTAAAAAAGTAAATTCTGTGGTGTGTTAGAAGATGATGGGAAAAAATTAGAAGCAGAATTGAGGAATTTAGCCAAAGAAAAAAAGTTCTCAGATTCAAAAAGACAGATGCACCCCTATGTTTATTGCAGCACTATTACAATAGCCAAGAAATGGAATCAACCTAAGTGTCCATCAGTAGATGAACGGATAAAGAAGAGGTGGTATATATACACAATGGAATACTATTCAGCCATAAGAAAAAAACAAATCCTACCATTTGCAACAACATGGATGGAACTAGAGGGCATTATGCTCAGTGAAATAAGCCAGATGGAGAAAGACAAGTACCAAATGATTTTACTCATCTGTGGAGTGTAACAACAAAGCAAAACTGAAGGAACAAAACAGCAACAGCCTCACAGACTCCAGTTACCAAAGAAGGGACTGGCAGTTACCAAAGGGGTGGGTGGGGAAGGGCAAGTGGGGAGGGGAGGAGAAGGGGATTGAGGGGTATTATGATTAGTACACATGATGTGGGGGGGGTCACAGGGAAGACAGTGTAGCACAGAGAAGACAAGTACTGACTCTGTGGCATCTTACTACACTGATGGACAGGGACGTCAGTGGGGTATGGGGCAACTTGATAATATGGGTGAATGTAGTGACAACGTTTTTCATGTGAAACCTTCACAAGAGTGTATATCAATGATACCTTAATAAAAAAAAAGTAGAATTGAGTAAGAGTTCCTGAATATGGGAACTGGGGGCAGAGAAGACTTTAAATGGTTGGTCTGGGACAGGAATCACTGTGACGTTTGAACAAAGACTTGACACAGAATCAGTTGATCATGCAGACATCAGAGAGAAGAGCACCTCAGGCAGAAAGTATTCCAGGGCAAAGAAACAAATGTTGGAGCTTGTCTGATATATGGCTTCCATGGCTGCAGTGCAGAGGAAAAAGTAATGGGGATGAGGTCAGAGAGGTCACAGAGAGACTGATCACACAGGACCTTGAAAAAGACCCTTGTAGAGACTTGGGCTTTTATTCTTAGAAAAATGGGCAGCTATTGAAGGGTTTGACCAGAAGAGTAACATGATGTACTTGCATGGTAACACAATCAGTCGGGCTGATGTAACTGAGACTGTATCACGGTGGGGCAGGAGCAGAACAAGAGAAACCAGTGAGGAAGCTATTACTAATGTGATGGTGGTGGCCTGAACTAGGACAGCAGTAGAGGAGTAGGAAGCAGTGATTGGCTTCTGTGTCTTTTTTGAAAGCGAAGCAAACAGAAATTGCCAGCATGTGGAATAAATATATACTAGAGCAAGAGAGGACCAAGGATGACTGTATGGCTTCTGGCCAGAGACGCTGGAAGGATCTAGTTGCCATTATCTGATGCAAGAAAGAATGAGAATGCAAGTGTCTGTCTTGATTAGCCACCAGAAACTTACAACACAGGTAACATAATCTGGGTTTTACAGGCAGGAAAACCGTGGCTCATACAGTTAAGTGACTTACCCAAAGTCACAAAATTTTCAGCTGCAGAGCCAGGATTTAAGCCTTGGTTTGACTCCAAAATCTAAGCCCTCAAACATAGCATATTGCTGCTTTGTAAAGCAAAAGCCGAGAACATCCAATTTTCCCATTAGTGACCACATGATCAGAATCCTATAAATGGATAGACATATGAATATTTTATTAATAATAGTGGAAATGGAGAGTAGTTTCAAATACTGGTCATGATGTGAATCAAATGTCCAAAGAGACGTGACTCACCCCTGTTTATCTTTTTGTCTGTGAGCTGCCATGGTGCCCAGGTGCATGATGCAGCACTCAGGATTACATATGAGTCAAGTTCAGCTTCAATTATAATAGCATATGGATCTTGACATGCTGGCCCAACACCTGGCAGCAGTTGTTACGTGGTTGGTTCCTTTTAGGATCATCTAGGAAGCCTTTTAAAAATACATATTCCACACGTCTCCCTTTACCTACAGAAATCTCCTCGAGTGAATTCAGGAATCTTCATTTTTACAACTAACTCTTCTGCAGTCTGCAGGCACCAGTTGGTTAAATAGTGCTTGAGAACTTGTGAGTTAAGCAAGTGCTGCCGAGGACACATTGCTGGGCCCTATTGGCTTTCTAGGTTGGATGTACTAGCTGAGGTTAAAGTGTCCCTACTCAAAAGATGACCCCTGAGTAGTAGTGGCAGAATCAGCTGGGAGCTTGTTCAAAATGCAAACTCTCAAGAACCACTCTACACTTACTGAATCTGAACCTGAATTTCAGCAAGGTTACCTACTGCTTTGCAGGCACAATGAAACTTGAAAAGCACAGAAACATATTCCACAAATCCAAAGTGGACCCTACTCTGGAGTCAGGTGGGCTGCAGGTGACTCACTGGCCATTTGTTGGACACTTGACATTTATGTGTACCTCGGTTGGTGCTAAACTAGGTACTGTATATACACTATCTCACTTATTCCTCAAAACCACCCTTTGAGGTAGATGTTATTATCCCTGCTTTATAGGTAAGAAAACCAAAGCTTAGAGAGTTATAGTAACTCACCAAAATCCATTCCATTTTTAAGAAGCAGAACTGGGATTTGAACCCAAGTCTGCCTATATCTAAAGCAGGTGTTTCTTGCACTGTACCATATTGCTTAAAATGAAGAGCAAATAAAAGCCTCAGCCAAATTTAAGAAAACTCATAAGGGCAATCAGGTGAAAAACAGAGTTTGCTGTCCAAGAATGTCTGTAATGGGATTCAGAGCAACATGTCATTGAATCAGGCTTGTTCACCCAAGCCTTGATCATATTAGATACCTGCCATTACATTTTTATAAAACAGCAGGTCTGGCTACTCTCTATTGCACACATAGTGTGGCATCTGGCATCTGGCTGGCTCTTGGGATGCCGGAGGCTATGTTCTACATTAGGTGGGAGGCACCCTGGGCTATCTGCAGCAGGCACAAGTCTGTAATGAGCAAACTATTCCCTTGGAGTAAACTGTTCACCCATGTGCAGTAAACAGAACCACAACAGCTGCTTCAGGGTGAGCCAAACAGTGCCATTCATGTACCGTCAGGTTCCCTGGAATTTCGCAGGTAGCAATAATAATAATAGCAAACTCTTCTAGAGTGCCTTGGAGTCTGAAAAGAGCACCGACATTTGTTGTTTTATTTAACTATTATAGAAGCCCCAAGAGTTAGTATTTTACTGATGAGAAACCAGATTCAGAAAGATGGATGACTTCTCCGAGACCACACAGCCGACCAATAGCCAGGCATATATACTCAAACCCATGTCTTCTGATTTTAAATCCTTTGTTGTTAGCCCAAGATAGTGAGCGTGAAAGAGTTTAAGAGTTGAGCCCCAGAGCTACAGATATCAGGGAGGATTTTCTTGCATATATTGGAAGTTTTAGTCCAGTGGGAGAAATGCATTACAGCTGAACCAGAATCTAGACACGATTTTTAAGGAAACACAAACCTTTGGTTTCCCATGGCCAGAGGACATCCACTGCCTCCCTAGTCCTGGGGTTTTCACAGGGAGCTAGTTCAACTGAACAGAAGTGAGGTTTCCTGATAGCAAGGCTGACTCACAAACTCCCTAGCTTAACTCAGAGGCTTCTCAGTCACTTCTTTTGTCACATTGAAGATGAAGTGCCCACACGCCCACCCCCAAACGCCCAACTCCTTCCTGGTCTTCCCTGGAAATGTGTGAAGCAATGTAACCAGACCAAGGCAACTGGAAAACCTCGTGACTGGGGGCAGTGGCGACTGGGATGGCCCCTGACTAAATAGTTGGGGAAGTTACACCCTCAAACCCATGTCTGAGGTGAGTTTGAGCAGTAGAGCAGTGGGTCTGCAGTTAAAGACCAACTAAAGTAGATAATGCTCAAAATATGAACATTTTTACTAACTTGGAAGTCTTTCCGAGCTATAGTGAGAACAATAATAATAGATTATCCCCAAGACAGAGACAGGGCATTACCTGCCTACAGGACTTTGACACAGCCCGCGAGGCAGCTGACGGCCTGGGAAATGGAAAGCACACCCAGAAGGGAAAATGGGACAGGCCCCCTTTACGACTCAGTCACAGCCAGAGTAGTTCACCCTTCTAGATGTGAAACAGTTGTGTGGCATATCTAATAGGGACCTGGGGAAAACAGCACAGGCACGTGTGTTAGTGCACAAAACCAGAACTAGACTTTCAGAGGGGCCGTCCTAAGTCGCCAACCCAGAGAAATCTTTGTGGGTTTGAAAGCTTAGTTTGTAGGATGAAGTAGGCCATCAGCCCGCTGTGGGGAAACTCATATGACTCCCACCGAAGAGTAAGTTCTCCGGGTTGACTAAGAATAACGGGGAAAGCATTCCTGTCTTGAACTGGGTATTTGGTGAAACTGTGTGTGCATACCCCATCGAGGGAATTTCCCAGAAGAGGATGTAACAGGGATGCCTAAGACCGGAGCCGCTCTAGGATAGCTTGCTCCACTGCGTGGTTATCCAGGACCTGGGAGAGCTCCCGGCACTACGGCTTTGATCAGGGGAAGCTGGATCATTCAATGACATGGTGCTCTGAATCCATTACAGACGTTCTTGGACAGCACACTCTGTTTTTCACCTGATTGCCCTTATGAGTTTTCCTAACTTCGGCTGAGGCTTAGATGTGCTCTTCATTTTAAGCAATATGGTACAGCGCAATAAACACATGCTTTAGAGAGAGAGAGATCTGATATGGGCAACCCCCTACCCTGACTGAACAAATGGGACAAGGGCCTTGAGTTTGATCCTGTACTCTGGAATAAAAGGGTAAAGAGTCTGTTTCATCATCAAAGAGCAATTAATGAACCTACCTGTACTGATGATCCAAAGGGTAAATAACTTTCTACATTCTAATTATGGATATGGTCAAAGAGCCCCAAGAGCTCTCCCTGAGAATCCGACGCTGGACTGGAATGCACACTCATCACTATGGTGAATATATCACTCCTTATCAAACCCAGCGGCAAGAAGCTTTACTGCATCCTACTCCGAAGCCCTGCCCCAGAATCAGCTAGAGTCAGTACAGAGCATTTCTCAAGCCTCCAAAGGCAGGGGACAGAATAAGGAAAGAAAAATCCCAATGACGCGGAGGTTGACTTTCCGCTTTGGTGATTTTATAGAGTGCTGGCTTAGCACGTGTGGGTTGTTAGCTCAACAAACATTCTGTGATCCAGTTTCTTAGCTTTTCTGAAGGCTTCTTCTTTCTAACAAGACCACTTGTTCACAACCATTCTAGTTTGCGTGAGACTGAGGCGTTTCCCAGTATGCAGGACTTTGTGTACTAGAACCTGAACAGCAGTCTCGGACAAATCAGGACGGCTGGCAACCCTACTGACCAGGGGCCCTCTACTCTAACAGTAGTAGAGATGTTTCCTGGCTCCACAGTCCCTAAACATACAGAACATTTTGGAGGTAGGACCTCTCCCTTCCAGAGCTCTAGGCATGGAAGCCATGCCAGACATACCTCCCTGGGCGGTAAGGAGTGTATGGGACACGTACTCTTCAACACCCCTGCTTGTAAATTTTTCCCTAACCAAATCTTCCTTACATCTGCCCAAAATGGCATTAGAGTGTGCACATCCCTTTGCATATCATTGTTCCTGCCAAAGGCGTGGGCTTAAAATTCTTCCTTTAATTACTGCACGGGCAGTAGGCAAGACACTGAGTCAACAGGCAGCAGCATGCAAGGAAGAGAAAGAAACAGAGAAAAGCCATGTGCTACACAAGCATGGATCTGAAAAACGGAGCAAGGATACAGGCAGCCAGCTCACAGGCATCTCGTTTGGCCCACCCAAAGTTTGCTTTTTCTCTAAGTGACTTTGAATGTGTGAAAGGCCTAGCCAGAGCTCTGCAGGTCGTCACGACTCTCAAAGCCCCCAGTGCTTCACTGCTGGCCACTGCACTCAGGCTGTTCCTTGCAGAGGCAGAAGGGCAGGCTTAACCTGTAGAGCCAACGGCACTTTCAAGGAGCAAATGAAATCTTTAGCTTAGGTGATAGTTATCACAGGGAAGTTTAGTGCAAAGCAAATGCAGAAGCCCAGGTGCGGAGAAAGGGCTAAAATGCTGTCCAAGAGTGACTGTCCCAGGTGTGATCACTTCATGTCAGGATGACTAAAACCTACAACCTGTCTGCATGCTGCAGCTTTCCTCCCCCATGCCCTGCTCCTGGAGTGCCACCCCGCACACTCTGCCTTACTCATCTGCACACCCCCACTGCCCAGCACGTGGTAGGGCAAGAGCCAGTAATGATTTATGAACTTTAATTAAACAATTCATCCATTAATTTCAAACTTTCATGGCTCCCCTACCACTACTGTCTCGATTTTCAGTCTTTTTTTCAGCCCATAGAAACCTTTGTTAAAATGAATTTTCATTTGGAAACCCAAACGCAAAGGAAATAGGGCTGCACTGAAGTGGAGGAACCCCGGAATCTTCTCCACTATCCCTTCTCCTCTAGCCATTGTCTTGAGGAGTAGGAAACTTCATGAAAAATGCTTTTAAAACCACTTATGCACAGGATTAAAGTGGAATTCTAAAGTCCTTCTTTACCTATACCCACACACCCCTTCATTCTCTCACTCCTCTCCAACACGAGCCTTCTCCTTCAGTGTTCGCTGTCGTCGGAGCTTGCCCCACTCATTCTCTTCCTGGAGTAACTTCTCCAAACGGAATTCTCTTTGTTCTCCATTCTGCCCCTCTAAATCCTATGTTATCCTCCAAAGTCAAGTTCAAGCCCGTCTCCTTAATCTCATCCTACCAATGAGGCCCACGATGATTCTTCCTTTAAGGAAAAACACTGTTGTTTGTGTCTGTGTCACCATGTTGGAAGTACTCAGTCAGGCATAGTGAACTGTCACTTACATCTGCACCATGAATTTCTAAACTAATCTATCAGCTCCTGGAGGGCAGGAATCATATCTCACATTTTCACACAATATGTGGAATGTGGCTTGTGGTCCACACATATGACCAGAGTTGTCCATCTATTGGGGTTATGGATCCTTTTGGATCAAAAGAGAGGAATCCTATGATCCAGTCTCTCCCTTTTGCAGGAGAGTCAGGCCTCTAGATGGGACCAGGTGTTGGTATTGTGGGGCATCTGATTTGTGGAGTGCGAACACAGTGAGAGGCAAGAGATTCATAGAGGAATCTCTGTGGAGTTTGGAATAAATCAGGAATTCTATAAATAAGTCCCCAAGACTATATTCTCTGCCCTGAATTTATTTATCCATCTTCTTCCCATCTAAAGGGTTAAGGATTGGAACTAGGAGGAATCTAACTACTGAAAAGCTTCAATGACATCTGATAGAATCATCACGAATATGATAGTACAATGTGTATTATAATATCAAGCTAAGGCTGCAAGCATAGGAGACACCATCAGTGCTCCATCTGCACCCCTTCAAATCCCCTCACTTTTACATTCCTGTCAGCACCTGCCTTCTCAGAGAGCTACCTCGGGCTAACAGAACCCATTTGGTATGCCCACACGGAGGCTGGAAATGCCTGGCATTTAATGCACCCCAGAGAGTGGAGGGGTAGGCAGCCTTTAACCAATGACTATAGAAATACCCCCAGTTCATACTCCCAGTGACGGGGAGAACTCTGAAACATGTGTTCTGCAATGTTTTCTAGAGTTTCTCCATGGAATTAAGCAATAATTGCCCAATGTGATGACTCGCTTAATAAGTCACCCTTTAGTATCTGATTTCTCTTCCCCATCACAATCCCCCCTCACCTTCCATGTTCCTTCCACCTTCCAGTGCACTGATTGCATTCAAATCCATTTGAGATCTGAGTCTGGGGAAAAACCAAAGCCATCAACCTAGAAACAGGAGTCAGCAGAGGTAGGCCTTGCGTCAACATGAATGCTCTGAGATAATGTGGCCAAATAAACATGTGTTGATCTCTTTTCCTATAAAAGGAAACACATTTCCATACTTCACCTCCGAGGCTGCTTGCTCCTTGCAGGTAAGAAGAGCATCGCATGCCCAGGAGACGAACCACCTGCCCCACCCCACTGTTATAGAGACTCTTTTCCTGACCAGCTCTCACTCATATTTAAGTTCTCAACCTACCACACTGCACGTGTGCCAGGCAGCCTTCTCCGGCCCCCTCCCTTCTCTCCCTCATGTCCTCCCAGCACCCTCTGCCTGCCTGCCCCAGCACGCACACCCTGCTTGTGGCTGCTGCTTTCTGCTCTCTCCACTCACTGCACATTCCGTGGAGGCAGGAGCTGTGTTTCATCTTCGTATTTACCCTCAAAATATAACACACGGTCTAGTCAAGGGCAAGTGCTCAAAGAATAATCGTTGCGGGGGTGAATGGATGAAGGTACTTCCCAAATATCCATCCTGATCCTGGTCATCGTTTACGGCCTTAGATCATGCTCTCCCCCACTCCCCAGAGTGACTGACCAAAACTCATAGGATATTTGGTTTATAAAAGACCACAGAGATCCCTTAAGAGGTCATTTTCACAGACAAGAAAACTCAGACCCAATATATTTTAAGGCCAGGATTCAGAAAACCCGGCTTCTACCACTTTTAGATGAGTAACCTTGTACAAATCTCAAATTAATTCTCTCATTCAACAAACCCACTGGATCTCTTTCCCTGTCTGTAATTGCATTTGCCTTACCCAACTCTGAAGAACAGTACTCCTTCTTTCAACATTTACTGAGCACTAAATAACAGGGCCTGCCAGGGGCTGAAAATATAACACTCAGTACCCTGACTGTGTCCTCAAGGAGCTATTATTGATGATCCAATGAGATGAAGAATGCACCCTACAAAGAAGGAAGTTGCTATTCGGAAAGATGTGTTACTTGCCCAAGGGCACACAGCTAGTTAACAGAACTACCAAATTTGAAATACAGCTCTGTTCTAAACAAAATGCCACTTTTCCACAGCCTAGAGTGTCAGGTTCCCCTCCCCCACCTGCCTCCAGTAATGAGGCTCACATGTTCCTGCCCTTGCTTTAAATTTTAGTATAGTTTTATAGTTCAGTGTGCAATCTAATTTTGGCAACAGGCTACTGGTATGGCCAAAATGAGCTAAACTTAGTAAAGGAATAAAATGTTGGGCACTCAACAAGGGCTGTCCACATTGAATCGAATTGAATAGTTTCAGTAGTTTGGTTTCATGAGACTTGGAAAGTTCAAAGGGTCCGGACCACTTCAAGTGCTCCAGCTGTATCTAATCAGTTCAATTCAACTCCATTCGGTTCCATTCAGTAGGCCTTTATCGACCAGTTATGACGGCAGGACACTGCCCTAGGATGGCTGATACAGGATGAACCTGGAGGAAGATAGAATATTTAGTTAAGACTAATCTTAAGGGAAAGCAGCCGCTCCCGTGCCTGGTGCTTAGCTACTGCCTGGTCAGTGTTTGTTGAGTGAACCGGAGTTCTCCTATCCCAATTATATTTGCCTTTTTAAAAGAACACATGCTCTGAGTCACAGAGATCTTTATTTGAACCCTATTTGTGCCACTTACTATTGGCTGTAACCTGGAGCAAGTGTGTAGACCCTCCAAGTCTCAGTTTCCTCCAACGTGGTGAAAATACCGCATGCCCTCCCAACCTTTTGTTTGTTTGTTTGTTTTTCCCAGACAATCTCTTGAACACTTACAGGAACCAAAGTTTTGAGAAACTAAGAGGGAGTACAGTGCTGGCTGCACTACCAAACGACAGATTTTAAAGCTCCCTTCTGTATCTCTTCTTCCCAGGTCTTTGGCATCTGGCCCTTGGAGCATGGACTGGGACAGAATCCTGGCTGTAAAGCTGACCTGCTTAGTGACTTTGGGCAGTCTCTTCATCTCTTTCATCTCTCCAAGGCTTGTTTCTTCCCCTATAAAATGGGGACAATAATAGTAGCTAACTCACAGGAATATTGTGAAGACCAAACAAGATGAATGAGAAAAGCACCCCTCTCAATGCCTGGCACAGAGCCTATTCAAATGCGAGTTCCCGTCCCTTATGCTGCTTCCTCCCTGCTGCTTTAACCCTAGCACACCAATTTTTCATGGTTTCACTTCTCCCCTTTCCATCAAGACCTTCCAATGTACATTTACTAAATGCTCCTGTGTGCAGCAGCAGAAAGATCTCCCCCACCTGAAATCTACCACCTGTTATAAACGGGGGTGTAATCACCCGACAGCACAGGAGCCCCACCCTGGGCCACCTAATTGCTAAGGAGACAGATCCTGTACCAGGTCCAGGTCATGAGAGGGATCACCCAGGCCCACCTTAATTCAAAAGAGAATCAACAGCAGAGCTGTGCCCACCTGGCAACATTCAGAGTAAACTTAAAAGGAAATCCCATCTGTTGAATTGGTGCGCAGGGCCCCAGAGGCATGCAGGCACTCAAGGTGGACATTGAGGGAAGGATGACTTCATTGTTGAGCTTGCAGTGCCACCTGCTGGGAATTCTGTGCATACACAGCTACTTTACTCCCAGGGTCAAAGCCCAGCAGTTCCACCAGGACCAACTTTCTCAGGTTTCTACCATGATTGTCCACAACGAGAAAAGACCCAGTATCCCTTTCTTAACTAATCAAAAACATGTAACTACCAATAAGACCTTCCCCACTGGGGAACTGCAATGTGGGAAGCACAGAGCAAAAGTTTTGTTATTATGGATCTGAGTTCAAATCCTCAAGCTCAAAACCTACTGACTTAGGACAGGTTACTACTTAGCTTCCACATCTTCAGAGTGGAGATAATTGTACTGATCTGGCAAGGTTTGGAAAGAAATCAATTACTATATATACAACACCTGGAACTCAGTAAATATTTGTTCACTTACTGCCAACCAGCACAAACTAATATAAGCACATTGCATAGATAGACTTCTTACCCAAAGCAAGGAGGATTAATGTCGAAATTAATCTGTGGGTCCCAATTTTCATAAGGCTTTTCAAATGCTTCAATAACACCTTCCTATCACTTTATTCAAAATCCTTTGTTCTCCATTGGTCCCAGAGACACAAGTTAAGAATCACTGACAAAGACACTTTCATTTCTTTTCATCTCTCTATGAAAGAACACAAGAATTCATTTAAGCTTTCAAAGACTCAAACAGCGATTTCATGAAGGAAAAGGTAACAATAAAAATAATACAGGGACATCCCTGGCAACAGACCCTGGGCACTGGGTGCTAGGTGAGCTGTCCCCGCATGGGGTTGAAAAAGACCTAAGAGGGAGGAGAATCGGGTATCACGGAAGAATTGTGGCATAAACTGGCAGTGTTAAAGCTAGAAGGGGATTTAAACATCTCTCCCAACCCTTCATTTCACACAGGAGTACACTAAGGCCCTTGAGAAGAGAGAGTTGCAAAGATCACATGCAAATTAGTGACAGATAAGTAGAGAGAGCAATACTGTTTGACATATGAAAGAGGAGGCATTTCAAACCAGCAAGAAAAAGAAGGATTAGCTAATAAGTAGCAATGGCATAACTGGGTGGCCATTCTAGAAAAGAAAATAAAGCTAGATTGTTACCTCACTTTCTATACCAAAGTAAATTCAAGGGAGATTCTTTTTAATTTACATAAAAAATTAATAAAATCATAGAAGTAACAAAAGAATGGGTTAACAGTTTCATAATCTTGGAGTGACATATGCACGACATAAATCCCAGAAGCCCTAAAAGAAAAGACTGCTAAGTCTGACTACATAAAATGTTTATACTTTGGCACAAGAAAACAAAGTTAAAAGAACACAAAATCTGGGGAGAATATTGGCCATTCATGTGTTAGACAAAGAGCCAATTGCCTTACTGTAAAATAAGCTTTCACAAATCAGTAAGAAAAAGCCACATAACCCCAACAGAAATGTTAATGTCCAATAAGTATATTTTAATATGCTCAATTACACTCATAATCAAGAAAATATAAAATAAATCAATATTGGGATACCACTTTGTATCCTTAGTAGTTTTGCAAAATGATTAAAGTTTAAAATACTGCTGTAAAAAATGAGGGGAAATGGGCACTTTCATACAGTGTGGAAGCATAAATTGGTCCAGGCTTTCAGAACAATATGGGAAAGTCTCCTCTCCCAACTCAAGGTACAAATACCAGCATATATTTTGTTTTTACACAGATATGCTCTCATGTGGAGGCCCAGAATCTCATTCCTGAGGGCCTACCCCAATTTTCTAAAAGCCCAAGGGCTGGTTTCTCAGCTGGAAGGAGAGGGTGGCTGTCACCCCTGCTCACAACTTCCAGCAAGAAGAGATCTGGAAAATTACATATGTCTGCTCCTAGTTTCTTTTCATTCACCACAGCTCAAAAGCACTGTGGAAAGTTAGTTCTGGAATGTTCCTCAGATATTCTTGCCCATCGCTCCTATTGCCCTTGTGGTTCCTGCGTCATCATTACTTTTTTCGAGGGTGGAAGAGGCCCACCTCCAAGCATCAGCTCAGTGACATCACACTTATCTGTGGGGAATATATTCCAAGATCCCCAGTGGATGCCTGAAACCTCAGATAGCACCAAATCCTGTATGTACAATGTTTTTCCTCTACATATGTACCTATGATTAAGTTGAATTTATAAATTAGGTACTGTACGAGATATAACAATAACTTAATAAAATAGGGTACTTACAGTATACTGTACTAAGTTACGTGACTGTTGTCTTGCTCTCTCAAACTATCTTATGTGCTGTACTCACCCTTCTTCATGTGATGACGTGAGATAATAAAACGCCTGCATGGTAAGAGGTGAAGTGAATGCCGTAGGCACTGTGATGCGCTTGACGCCGCTGCGCACTGACCCTCTGCGACTGACGTCAGAGGGAGAATCTGCTTCTGGGCCGCCCCCATGGGCCGGGGCTGTAACTGAAACTGCAGGCGAAAGAGAACGGGCGGGGGGTGGGGGACAAGGAGGGACCGCTGTGTCGCTCCCACAGGGCTGGAGGCTGCCCCCTAGTGGCAGATGTACGGGTCCAGCGTCTGTCCTTCACAGGCTGGGAGCTCCTAGCTCCAGTGGAAATGCTCCGGAGGGCTTGGGGTGGGGACGCAGTGTCCAGCCTGGTGGCAGATCTGGCCCCTACCAGAGTAGGGGTATTGGAACCCCTACTCTGGCTGGTATTGGAACCTCTTCTGGATACCAGCGGTTCTTTGAAAATCTGTGCGCTCCTGTTTACAGTCAGGCCTGAGGGCTCCACCTCAGTGCTAGAGATTCTGCTCTTTTCTCAAAGCCACTTCCCTGGAGAGCAAGGGAGCCACAGGAGGGCTGGCTTCTGCACACTCACTACTTTCTCATTATGGGCCCAAAGTTAGAGCCACCTACATCCACCCCAAAGCTCTCCCTTACTCTGAATCTCAGCGAGAAGACAAATGCAGGAAGGAAAGGGGAAGGAGTGGAACCCCCAGCCTCCCTTCTTACATCCTCCCCAGAGCTTCCGATTGCTCCATCCTACCTTGTACTCAGGGCAGGAACCCAGCCTGGTGCACATCTGCAGATTTAAGCTGGGTCCCTTGGCATGAGCTTCAGGGGGAGAGCAGCTGGCAGCTGCTTTCAAAGAAAAAAAAAACAGTTAATCCATGGTAGGGCTCTCCTTTATAATGTGATTTGTAGGAATTTGCATTGCAGAAATACTTGAACAAGTACACAGAGGTAGCCTTTGTGGCATGTTTGTAAGAGTGAAAACCTAGAAATAACCTAAATGTCCATGAATATGAAAATGGTTAAGTAAATTATAGTAAACACAGCATACAGTACCATAGACTATTAAAAACAATGAGGTAGATTTATGTTCATTAATGTGGAAAGATGTACAAGATTCTTTAGTAAGTGAGAAAAAGCCCTCTGCAAAACAGTATTATAATCTCGTCCTCCATCACTTTTTTTTTTTTGGTATCACTAATCTACAATTACATGAGCAGCATTATGTTAACTAGACTCCCCCCATCATCAAGTCCCCACCACATACCCCATTACAGTCACTGTCCATCAGCATAGCAAGATGCTATAGAATCACTACTTGTCTTCTCTGAGTTGTACCGCTCTCCCCATGCCCCCGCCTCCGGCAGATTATGTGTGCTAATCGTAATGCCCCTTTTTTTCCCCTTATCCCTCCCTTCCCACCCATCCTCCCCAGTCCTTCCCTTTGGTAACTGTTAGTCCTTTCTTGGGTTCTGTGAGTCTGCTGCTGTTTTGTTCCTTCAGTTTTTTTCTTTGTTCTTATACTCCACAGATGAGGGAGATCATTTGATACTTGTCTTTCTCTGCCTGGCTTATTTCACTCAGCATAATACCCTCTAGTTCCATCCATGTTGTTGCAAATGGTAGGATTTGTTTTCTTCTTGTGGCTGAATAATATTCCATTCTGTGTCTGTCCCACATCTTCTTTATCCATTCATCTACTGATGGACACTTAGGTTGCTTCCATTTCTTGGTTATTGTAAATAGTGCTGCAATAAACATAGGGGTGCATATGTCTTTTTCAAACTGCCCTGCTGCATTCTTAGGGTAAATACCTAGGAGTGGGATTCCTGGGTCAAATGGTATTTCTATTTTAAGTTTTTTGAGGAACTTCCATACTGTTTTCCACAATGGTTGAACTAATTTACATTCCCACCAGCAGTGTAGGAGGGTTTCCTTTCTCCATATCCTCGCCAACATTTGTTGTTGTTTGTCTTTTGGATGGCGGCCATCCTCACTGGTGTGAGGTGATATCTCATTATGGTTTTAATTTGCATTTCTCTGATGATTAGCGATGTGGAGCATCTTTTCATGTGTCTGTTGGCCATCTGAATTTCTTCTTTGGAGAAGTGTCTGTTCAGCTCCTCTGCCCATTTTTTATTTGAATTGTTTGTTTTTTGTTTGTTGAGGTGTGTAAGCTCTTTATATATTTTGGATGTCAACCCTTTATCAGATATGTCATTTATGAATATGTTCTCCCATACTGTAGGATGCCTTTTTGTTCTACTCATGGTGTCCTTTGCTGGACAGCTTTTCAGCTTGATATAGTCCCACTTGTTCATTTTTGCTTTTGTTTCCCTTGCCCGGGTAGATATGTTCATGAAGAAGTCGCTCATATTTATGTCCAAGAGATTTTTCCCTATTTTTTGTTTCTAAGAGCTTTATAGTTTGTCTTACATTCAGGTCTTTGATCCACCTTGAGTTTACCTTTGTGTATGGGGCTAGACAGTAGTCCAGTTTCATTCTCTTACATGTAGCTGTCCAGTTTTGCCAACATCAGCTGCTGAAGAGGCTGTCATTTCCCCATTGTATATCCATGGCTCCTTTATCATATATTAATTGACCATATATGTTTGGGTTAATATCTGGACTTTCAATTCTGTTCCACTGGTCTGTGGGTCTGTTTTTGTGCCAGTACCAAATTGTCTTGATTACTGTGGCTTTGTAGTGGAGTTTGAAGTTGGAAAGCAAGATCCCCCCTGCTTTATTCTTCCTTCTCAGGATTGCTTTGGCTATTTGGGGTCTTTTGTGGTTCCATATGAATTTTAGAACTATTGGTTCCAGTTCATTGAAGAATGCTGTTGGTATTTTGATAGGGATTGCATTGAATCTGTATTTTGCTTTAGGCAGGATGGCCATTTTGACAATATTAATTCTTCCTAGCCAAGAGCAGGGAATGAGTTTCCATTTGTTAGTGTCCTCTTTAATTTCTCTTAGGAGTGCCTTGTAGTTTTCAGGGTATAGGTCTTTCACTTCCTTGGTTAGGTTTATTCCTAGTTATTTTATTCTTTTTGATGCAATTGTGAATGGAATTGTTTTCCTGATTTCTCTTTCTGCTAGTTCATTGTTAGTGTATAGGAAAGCAACAGATTTCTATGTGTTAATTTTGTATCCTGCAACTTTGCTGAATGCAGATATTAGATCTATATCTGAATGCAGATATTAGTTTTGGAGTGGAGTCTTTAGGGTTTTTTATGTACAATTCATGTCACCTGCAAATATTGACACTTTGACTTCTTCTTTACCAATCTGGATGCCTTGTATTTCTTTGTTTTGTCTGATTGCCATGGCTAGGACCTCCAGTACTATGTTGAATAAAAGTGGGAAGAGTGGGCATCCCTGTCTTGTTCCCGATCTTAGGTAAAAAGCCTTCAGCTTCTTGCTGTTAAGTATGATGTTGGCTGTGGGTTTGTCATATATGGCCTTTACTATGTTGAGGTTCTTGCCATCTATACCCATTTAGTTGAAAGTTTTTATCATGAATGGATGTTGAATTTTGTCGAATGTTTTTTTCAGCATCTATGAAGATGATCATGTGGTTTTTGTCCTTCTTTTCATTGATGTGGTAGATGATGTTGATGGATTTTCAAATGTTGTACCATCCTTGCATCCCTGAAATGAATCCCACTTGATCATGGTGTATGATCCTCTTGATGTATTTTTGAATTCGGTTTGTTAATATTTTGTTGAGTATTTTTGCATCTATGTTCATCAGGGATATTGGTCTGTAATTTTTGTTTTTTGTCAGGCTTTGCCTGGTTTTGGTATTAGAGTGATGCTGACTTCATAGAATGAGTTCGGGAGTATTCCCTCCTCTTCTATTTTTTAGAAAACTTTAAGGAGAATGGGTATTATGTCTTCTCCATATGTCTGATAAAATGCAGCGGTGAATCCATCTGGCTCAGGGATTTTGTTCTTGGGTAGTTTTTTGATTACCAATTCAATTTTGTTGCTCGTAATTGGTCGGTTTAGATTTTCTGTTCCTTCCTTGGTCAGTGTTGGAAGATTGTATTTTTCTAGGAAGTTGTCCATTTCTTCTAGGTTATCCAGTTTGTTAGCATATAGATTTTCATAGTATTCTCTAATAATTCTTTGTATTTCTGTGGGATCAATCATGATTTTTCCTTTCTCATTTCTGATTCCATTTATGTGTGTAGATTTTCTTTTTCTCTTAATAAGTCTGGCTAGGGATTCATCTATTTTGTTTATTTTCTCAAAGAACCAGCTCTTGGGTTCATTGATTTTTTTCTATTGTTTTATTCTTCTCAATTTTATTTATTTCTTCTCTGATCTTTATTATGTCCCTCCTTCTGCTGACTTTGGGCCTCCTTTGTTCTTCTTTTTCCAGTTTCAATAATTGTGACTTTGGACTATTCATTTGGGATTGTTCTTCCTTCTTTAAATAGGCCTGGATTGCAATATACTTTCCTCTTAGAACTGCCTTTGCTGCATTCCACAGAAGTTGGGGCTTTGTGCTGTTGTTGTCATTTGTTTCCGTATATTGCTTGATCTCTGTTTTAATTTGGTCATTGATCCATTGATTATTTAGGAGTATGTGGTGAAGCCTCCATGTATTTGTGAGCCTTTTTGCTTTCTTTGTACAATTTATTTCTAGTTTTATACCTTTGTGATCTGAGAAGTTGGTTGGTAGGATTTCAATATTTTTGAATTTACTGAGGTACTTTTTGTGGCCTAGTATGTGGTCTATTCTGGAAAATCTTCCATATGTACTTGAGAAGAATATGTATCCTGCTGCTTTTGGGTGTAGAGTTCTGTAGATGTCTGTTAGGTCCATGTGTTCTAGTGTGTTGTTCAGTGCCTCTGTGTCCTTACTTATTTTCTGTCTGGTTGACCTGTCCTTTGGAGTGAGTGGTGTGTTGAAGTCTCCTAAAATGAATGCATTGCATTCTATTTCCTCCTTTAATTCTGTTAGTATTTGTTTCACATATGTTGGTACTCCTGTGTTGGGTGCATATATATTTATGATGGTTATATCCTCTTGTTGGACTGACCCCATTATCATTATGTAATGTCCTTCTTTATCTCTTGCTACTTTCTTCATTTTGAAGTCTATTTTATCTGATACAACTACTGCAACACCTGCTTTTTTCTCTTTGTTGTTTCCATGAAATATCTTTTCCATCCCTTCACTTTTAGTCTGTGTATATCTTTGGGTTTGAGGTGAGTCTCTTGTAAGCAGCATACAGATGGGTCTTGCTTTTTTATCCACTCTGTTACTCTGTGTCTTTTGATTGGTGCATTCAGTCCATTTACATTTAGGGTGATTATTGATAGATATGTACTTATTGCCATTGCTGGCTTTAGATTCGTGGTTACCAAAGGTTCAAGGGTTGCTTCTTTACTATCTAAGAATCTAACTTAACTTTCTTGTTAAGTTATTGTGAATGCCATCTGATGTTTCTTTATTTCTCCCTTCCTATTCTTCCTCCTCCATTCTTTATATATTGGGTGTTTTATTCTTTACCTTTAGCTAGTATTTGGATGGTCTGCTTTCTTTGCTATGATTTTATTTTCTCTGGTGACATCTTTTTAGCCTTAGGGGTGCTTCCCTCTAGAGCAGTCCGTTTAATATATCCTGTAGTGGTGGTTTATGAGAAGCAAACTCTTTCAACTTTCCTTTGTCTGGAAATTGTTTAATCCCTCCATCATATTTAAATGATAATCGTGCTGGATACAATATTCTTGGTTCAAGGTCCTTCTGTTTCATTACGTTAAATATATCATGCCATTCTCTTCTGGCCTGTAAGGTTTCTGTTGAGAAGTCTGATGGGTTTTCCTTTATAGGTGATCTTTTTTCTCTCTCTAGCTTCCTTTAATACTCTGTCTTTATCTTTGACCTTTGCCATCTTAATTATTATGTGTCTTGGTGTTGTCTTCCTTGGGTCCCTTGTGTTGGGAGCTCTGTGGGCTTCCGTGGACTGCGAGACTATTTCCTTCCCCAGTGTGGGAAAGTTTTCAGCAATTATTTCTTCAAAGACACTTTCTATCCCTTTTTCTCTCTCTTCTTCCTCTGGTACTCCTATAATGCGAATATTGTTCCGTTTGGATTGGTCACACAGTTCTCTCAATATTCTTTCATTCTTAGAGATCCTTTTTTCTCTCAGTACCTCAGCTTCTTTGTATTCCTCTTCTCTAGTTTCTATTTCATTTATCTTCTCCTCCACCGTATCAAATCTGCTTTTAATACCATCCATTGTGTTCTTCAAGGATTGGATCTCTGACCGGAATTCATTCCTGAGTTCTTGAATATCTTTCCGTACCTCCATGAGCATGTTAATGATTTTTATTTTGAACTCCCTTTCAGGGAAAGTCATAAGGTCCATATCATTTAAATCTTTCTCAGGAGTTGTATTCATAATTTTACTCTGGACCAGGTTCCTTTGGCATTTCATATTTGTGTATGGAGCCCTCTAGCGCCCAGAAGCTCTACTCTCTGGAGCTGCTCAGCCCCTGAAGCAATGTCAGGGATTGTAGGGGAGTGGTATTGGTCCTCGGGGGAGGAAAGGGCTATTTCCTGGTTCTTGGCTGCTATGCCTGTCTCCACTGTCTGAACCAGTGGGCTGAGCACACAGGTATAAGCCTCTGTGCTTTGCCTTTTTAGTTGCTGTAGACAGATCTTCCCTCTGGCTGGCCTAACACCAGGGAAGGGTTTCCAGGTTTGCAAACCCAGTGGGGCTGGCCAGGCGAAAGGTGCACTAGTCTGCCTGTCACAGAAGGGGTTCTTGGAGCTGTGTAGGCAGCCAGGCAGCTGGCACACCTGAAGATCAGAAAACTCCTGATCTGCTGGGCAGAGTACACCCGGACAATTTTGTCTACCTGTCCTTTCTCCTGAGCAGTAAGCTCTGTGCAGTCCTTGCCCCCTTAGCAGGCCTCTTGCTAAGGTCTTCTTTGTTAGGAAGTCTCTCAGACTGCCTGCCTTTCTTTTGTCCCAGAGCAGCTGGGTATGGATCCCTGATTTCACAAGCAGCTGGAATCTTAGTCTCTCCAGGAATTCTGCCTGTCTTAGCTTTCCAAGCTCCTAATTACAAGAGTATTATGCAAGCACCATGAAATGTAGGTTTGTGCTCCCAGAGTAGATCCCCATAGTTAGGTATTCAGCAGTCCCAGTTCTCCACTCCCTCTCTGCTCTGTTCCTGTTCCTCCTGCCAGTGAGCTGGGGTGGGGGAAGGGTTTGGATCCTGCAGGACCACAGCTTTAGTACATTACCGTTTTCTGTATGGCTGCTCTTGTCTCCAGGTGTATGCAGTTTGTTGTAGTCCTCTTTCCCGTTGCTCTTTCAAGAGTAGTTGTAGTAGCTTTATTTTCATATTATATGCGGTTTTAGGAGGAAGCCTCTGTCTCACCTCTCATGCCACCATCTTTAATCCTCGGATCTTGCATTTCTATTCATTCTATTACTCTGTCTCTGTTGATTGGTGCATTCAGTCCATTTACATTTAGGGTGATTATAGAAAGATATGTACTTATTGCCATTGCAGGCATTGGATTCGTGGTTACCAAAGGTTCAAGGGTAGGTTCTTTACTATCTAATTGTCTAACTTAACTCTCTTATTAAGCTATTATAAACACAGTCTGATGATTGTTTATTTCTCTCCCTTCTTATTCTTCCTCCTCCATTCTTTATATGTTAGGTGTTTTATTCTGTACTCTTTTGTGTTTCCTTTGATTGCTTTCGTGGATAGTTGGTTTTATTTTTTGCCTTTAGTTAGTATTTGGATGGTCTGCTTTCTTTGCTGTGATTTTATTTTCTCTGGTGACATCTGTTTAGCCTTTAGAGTGCTTCCATCTTGAGCAGTCCCTTTAAAATATCCTGTAGAGGTGGTTTGTGGGAGGCAAATTCCCTCAACTTTTGCTTGTCTGGGAATTGTTTAATCCCTCCTTCAAATTTAAATGATAATCATGCTGGATACAGTATTCTTGGTTCAAGGCCCTTCTGGATCGGTCACACAGTTCTCTTAATATTCTTTCATTCCTAGAGATCCTTTTATCTCTCTCTGCCTCAGCTTCTCTGTTTTCCTGTTCTCTGATTTTTTTTCCATTAACAGTCTCTTGCATCTCATCCAGTCTGCTCTTAATCCCATCTATCAATTGTTTCATTTCTGTTATCTCCCTCTGGACTTCATCCCTTAGCTCTCATTTATTTCTCTGCAGGTCCATCAGGGTGGTTATGACTTTTATTTTGAATTCTGTTTCAGGAATATTGGTTATATCTATCCCACCAGGCCCTCTCTCTGGGGTTGTCTGAGTGATTTTTGACTGGACCAGATTTTTCTGCCTTTTCATGGCGATAGAAGTGGTCACAGGCAGGTGGTGCGTGTGTCAGCTGGGAGAACATCCCTTCCTGCTTGCTGGTCACCTTGCCCTTCTCCGCTGCCTGTGTCAGTTACCCGCACAGCGAGAGCAGTCTCTGGGATAATCCCCTGAGCTCCCATGGGCGGGCGGCCCTTGGGATAGACTGGAGCTCTGCAGGGGGTCGCAGCCACGCCGGGTGTGTTCTCCTGCAAGAACGGCATCCCTTCATGCCTTCTGGACCTTGCTCTGGGTTCCTCTGTCTGTGCTGGGCAGCTGCACGCCAGCAGCAGCCTCTGGGTCTGTCCGGGTTAGCTGCGCGCTGGGAGAAGCCTCTGTGTGGTTGCTGTGGGCTAGCCTGTTCCCCGACTGTTCTGCAGCTGTTGCGGGTCAGCTGGTTTGCTTGCAGCGCCAGCCGGGGGGAGTGAATGGCAGGCTGCTTATCACCATGAGGGGTTTCATGGCTGGGTTACCCCTTAGGGGGTTAGGGCACCTTGAAGTTCCTTAAGATTCCCAGCCTGCTGGGCTGAGTGTGCCAGGATAACTTTGTCCAGCTGTTAAGCCCTTGTCCCTTTAAGACTTTTAAAAAGTGCCCACTTTTCTTTTGTCCAAGGAGAGCCAGCTGTGGGGACCCACTCGCAGTATCCATCTCAGATTTTACTTTTACTTTTCTCTTATATCCAGTACACCATGCAATGTGTGTCTGTGCTTCCAGTGCAGATTACTAGGGCTGGTTATTAGGAGTCCTGTGCTTCCACTCCCTCCCCACTCTGATTCTTTTCCTCCTGCCAGTGAGCTGGGGTGGGGGGGAGTGCTCGGGTCCTGCCCAGTCACAGCTTTGTATCTTACCCTTTTCGTGAGATGCTGAGTTCTTGCAAATATAGATGTAGCCTGGCTGTTGTACTGTATCTTCTGGTCGCTCTTTTAGGAGTCATTGTATTTGTTGTATTTTCAAAAACATATTTGGTTTTGGGAGATTTCTGCTGCCCTACTCATGCTGCCGTCTTGAGCCCCTCCCCCTCCTCCATCATTTTTAAGAGATTCTCTATGAAAATAACAAACACTATATGCCAGGCACTCTGAGCACTTCATGTATATTAACTCATTTAATCTTCAAAACAACCCTATGGAGTAGGTGTCCATCTTACACGTAGGAAAACTGACGTTATGTAACTCAGGTAAATTCTTTAAGCCACCAGGGACTAGTTGTCTTTATTGGAACGCAGGTAGGCTGGCTCCAGAGTCCGGCATTTTAGCACCACCCTGCATTTTTCTCTGTAGGTGGCTATGCTGTAACTCTGGGGAGAAATCCCCAGCAAATACCTTCAAAACTGAAATCAGTCAAAGAGAGAAACAAAGTTTATTTCTTACGAGCATTCATCCACTTCTGCTCCTGTGTCCCTCGCAACCAGGCTGCAGAAGAAGAGCCGCCCACCCAACCTCTCCCGTCCAGCTAAACCCTTGCTCACCCTCGTAATTACCCATTCACATGGAGATGGACTATTCCTCCCCACCCCCTGGAAACACCTATTGTAGGGAGATGCACTAAAGCCAGGCAAGAGATTCTGGAAATACTGCAATTTTATCCACACATGCCTACACTTATTTAGAAAGAAACCCAAGAAAACTCTCAACACTAGTTATACCTCCAAGAATCAGGATTAGGAAACTGAAGGTATGGAAAGAGAATTTTTACCTTTTAACTGCATGGTTTTCTGTGTTAGTTAACTATTTTTATGAGCATGCATTGCCTTTACAATTACATACAAGTACATATACACATGTATTTGTTTAGAATGAGTATCTAGACTCGCACTGACACCAATCATCCACCTCAGGCCCAATCCCACTGATAGTGTCTACCCTGATTTACTGAAGTCCTACTCAGCTTTTATTCATTCACCCATTCACATTGAATCCCCTCGGGCGCCAGGCCAGATCGCCAGAGGCACCACCCTGATGAAAAGCTCCAACGACTTTCAGCAGCCATGACGAAGCCTGTGATCCAGGCCCTCCACACCCTCAACCCTCGGCACTTCACACTCAGACTTTATAGTTCGGTAACACTAAGCTGTTAGTCATTCCCTGGGCACAGATTTCTGTCACTGCTTCCCCACATGTCCCCTCTTCCCAGATTGCTCTTATCCAGCCACCCACTGTCACCCTTACTTGGTGAACTCTTACTCATCTTTTAATGTCAGTTCAAGAAGCACCCCACGCTCCTCACTGAACACCCCTCCCCACCAGGAATGAGTTTAGTGCCCCTCCACCTGCTCCCTTAAACCCTGCACAAATCTTAATCCTAGGACTTCACACCTTGATTTTAATTGCCGGATAATGTGCATCTGTCTCCTGTGAACTCCATGAGGGTTCTGTGCTCATTTTGCTTCCCAGGCAACTAGCATAGGACCTAGCAAAGTAGAAATGCTCAAGAATATTTGGGAACTAATAGAAAATATTAATAATAATAGCCAGCCCTGCCATAGGCCAGGCATTATTCTTAACCCTTCATACTTAGGAATCTTCACAGAAGCTCTTTGATGGAGGAACTTTTATATACACACACACACACACACACACACACACACATCTTAGATCTCATCTCTTCTGAGTACTTCAGCTGTCAGGGGGAAAGCAACTTGAAAACAGCATCTCAGCATCTTTCGTAAGGTTTTTCTTTATAAAGAAAATAGGGTGGTTGTACTTTCCGCCTTGAATTCCTAGCTGCATCAAAGCATTTCAAAACTGACCCTGCAGTACCACCTAGTGTTCAAATGCCATTATGTCAACCAGTTGGACCATATAAACAAGGTGGAAGTCTTCTTTTCCTAGTCAGATGAATGTAAATGATCACACACACATACACATGCTGTCATATACACCCCCACCCCTTTATAAAATACCAGAGACACGGTTTGCTCTGCCTGTATTCCCCTTCAGTAAGAGACGTGTCACCCAGCTGCTGGGAAAGCTGTGGGTGGCCTTCTGGAGTCAGCTCCAGGAATTGCCTCTGCTGCACAGAGCTGACTTGCCCAAGGTGACACCCTTCCCAGGGTGACCCACATACAATGACCAATCGATGCAGCAGTGTAAAGGCCTAGTGTTCTTGGCCCAGCTCGAAACACCTCTGAAGGGCTATTCTCACACCAGAGCTCCCTGGGAGTCGGCTGAGGCTGTCACTGGGCCTGCACAGCAGCCCAGCTGCCCCACTGCCCAATCCTGCCTCCTGTCCTTCTCTGCGGGTGTCAATCCAAGGGGCACACCTTAACCATCCTGCCCACTGAACTCCATGGCAGAATTTATTTCTGCAACACTTGCCTCTGAGATGTAGAAGTATCCCTGTTTATTCATCTATTCGAGAAGCAGTTACTGAGCCTGCATGCATTACGGAATGAATCAGACAGAAGATCGAATTCCCTATTTCTGTGATCTGGAGCTCAATTAGACTAAGCGCAGCTTCTGATTCTGTCAGCTGGTTTCTAGGCATGTGAGATGACAAATAAAGCAAGTGAATCAGTTAATAACTCCAAAACCTCCTTTGAGGTCCTGCAGTAACTAAAAAAAATAAAACATCAGAGCCAGATAACCTTACATGTTATCAGTGTCCTATGGCCTGCCATTCATGGAAAGGAGAGAGGGCTATTTCCCATATGGATTCAAAGCACAAATTTTGAATTTGTTTATTCAAGTTAAAGGAGAAAAAAGACCTTTCCCATGGCAGCATTCCATAACCCCTAGCTTTAGCCCCTTTCCCTGACCATAGCAATTAAGAGCATTCTCGGGGTGGTAATCAGCTGCCACCAGTACGCTGACCCTTAATTCAGAGACGCAGGTCCTGGGAGTGCCCCACCTAGCTCCTGGATGTGAGGTCCTTGCATCTTGCATCATGTATTTCAACATCAGGACACCAAAGCACTTTCACTCACAGCCAGCCTCACAAATACCAATCTTGCATAAGCCCTAATCTCACCCAGGGGGAGGAGAAAGAGAGGCATTCTAAGGGCATGTATGTTCTCACTGTGCATAGCTAACAAAATGCAGAACTACAAGAGCTCAACATCAGAGAGGACACCCTTTGTTCCGTCTACCCAGCACATACACACCTTCCACATCTGAGGTATATCAACTTCTTCTGGGACAAACCCTCCCCCTGCTCTAACCACAGGGTTCTCACAGGAGTTGCTATGTCCATACGTGATTCCTTCACCTCCATCAGCACCACCATTGAGGAGGCACCTTCACCTCACAAGAAGTGTAATTTTACCAGCCTCTGCAGGAGAGCAATAGTAGAATGTCCCTCCTCCCCAGGAAGAAATAAACAGGCGAAGTAGCAAGGGCTAGTTTTGTTACACTCTTAACAAGTCACTCACCTCTCTGGGCCTTCTTCATTTGCAACAAGTGATAAAATAGTAGCCATTTGATGGTCTCCTATGTCAGTCTCTGTGCTTGGGCTTTACTTACACTGCCTTACTTCTCTCAACTACGCAGAGAGGCAATGGTTGTTTAGTCCCATTTAACAGATGAGGAAGTGGAGACTAGACTCAGAGGTTAATTAACATGGCCAAGGTCATGCAGCTGGGAACTGGCAGAGCTCATATTTGAACGTAGGTTTGTGTAACAACAAAGTTCAGCTTCTATTCTCCACATATTGCTGTCTCTTGATAGCACCTAACAAGTTCTTAAAAGAGCATGTATGGAATCCCCTTCCAGCACAGTGTCCACACATCCTGGGCACTCAATAAAGGCTGGAAGAGAATGAAGCTGGAGAAGAATAGTAGCTGATCAATGAAAACTTGCACAATGGACTGCATAGTACGGCCCACCACCATCATGTATTCAAATCTATCAGTAAAGATGCTTACAGTGCATATGGAAGGGGCAGTGCATGATCCCTTCCCCAGATCACGTCTCAAGGAAAGATTTTCTCCAGGAGGCAGTTTCAGCTGCTACCTAGACCCAAACTCGTCGGAGGACTCTTCCCCTGTCACTCCAGCTCCTCAATTCAAAGAACACCCTTGTTTCCTTTGCTTCAGGCCAGAGGTTTATAGGCGTTAGTGTATTTTCATCACACCTTCTGCTCCCCTGATTGATGCTTTTAGAATAAATTATCTGACCCAGAGTCACTAATTGCCTGAGTTTCAGGAATTTCTTCTGTGGCCACAGGAAAGTCAATGAGTCATGGTTCATCTCCACCTCCAGCTCCTTCCAGGGTGAAACTGAAGCAGTGCAGCTGAAGCAGTAGTATTTTATCGACAGGTTTATGCACTCAAGGCAATGCAGCTTCTCTCACCTCACCTAAGAAACAAGCATAGTGAAGAGAATATTCATGGTCCATACCCAGCATATTTGACACCTGGAGGGGATCTTTTTTTAACACTCCCTTCTTCATAAAATAAATTTCTTTTCAGTGATACATGAAACAAATAATTGGGAAGATCAAACAAGGAAGGCAAGCAGTGAAAATGCCTTCTCTCTTTTTTTTGCACTATGTCTATTCATGACAATAAAAATTAAAACTGAAATAAGTGTTTTTAAAGTAGAAAAGGGGGGAAGTATAGGTTCACACTTCATATTTACATTAGCTACTTTTTCTTGAAAGGAGAGGAACAGTAATATGTGAAGAAATGCTTCCAAGAAAGCAAATTCTGCAATGTTCTCAGAATGACTTACAGAGAGGACAGAACTGAAGCACCTCAAGCTCTGTTGGAGTTGTCTGTCAATCACTGAGTCATCCGTTTTTATTCTGAGTCTACTGGTTAAATGCAGAAATACATAGGACCACAGGAAACTATGCCCAAAATGGAACACCTCGACATCATTATAAATTTACTTTCTAAACATGCACATGTGGCAGAATCTACCTGTGCTGGGGGCTGGGTGAATTGGAAGGTCTCTGAATTGACTTCCGTGTAAATTATAACCTTAATAAAGGATAAGTGACCAAAATGTGCCAGATGAGGCCTAGATATATGTGCATATTGAAATTATTCAAACTCCACAGTACCCACAGCAGAAGTCTTTTTTTTTTTTCCGGGACAAGTATTTTGTAACTGACATTGTTTAGAATTCCTACTTTATGGTGATAATAAAAAACAAACCAATTTCCCAACAGCTTTATTACTGTTCATAAATTCTCCACAGACAATATAGCCCCTCACCGTTTACTCATGGGGCAGACAGTCCAACAGCTCTACCACTGTTACTGGCTAGTTATTAGATTCCTGCTTTGGGCCACAACCCCTGCTACACACTGTGACTATATTAGTTCGGTTCATCCTCACAAGTCTTGGTGAAGGAGCTAATGTACTCAGGATGTCGCCAAGCACACAATAAGGCCTCGGTGAATATTAGTTATCATCATCATCGTCATCATCAGTCCTACTCAATCATTTGAAACTGAGGCACAGAGAGGCTAAGGAACTTGCCCAGTGTGATCCAGCTAGGAAAGAGGAGAACCAGAATTTGAATTCCAATCTCCTTGACTCCAAAAGCGAGTTCCTTTCACAGCATCCTTTGGCTGACTATTTGAAGGCCAGATATTGTGGAGCAGAAAGAGAAGCTGCCTGCCTGGGAGGGATTCAATAGGTCCCCCAAATTTCTGTCTGCAGTTAATTCCCTCTCACACTAGCCTTTCATAATACCTGGTACTCAACCATTCACCTCTCTTTTCCTTTTTAAATAGCATACAAAGCATTATTAGAGTTTGCAGTTAAATATTTCTGCGATCATTGGGTAAATGCGTGTGTCCCCCATAGGCTGCCAGCTGCAAGAGGCAGGGTGGGACCACACCTGCTTTGCCCTCAGAGCATCTCCAGCACCTGGCATAGCTTCAAACTGTGTAAGTTGCATTAATAAAGAATGAGTGACAATAAGAAGGTTTCTTCAGGTATATTTTCAGGTTAAATTGGATTGTCACAACAAGACTATCGACATGATTTTGCGAATTTTTGGATGAAAAAAATTAAGGTTGAAAAAAATGAAAGCTTATCTCCCAAGGTTCTTCATTTAAGTCACTTTCTTTTTGTTGCCCCCAGTTCCAGGCCACTTTGACTTTCCTTCAGGCCTGCCTGGCAACCTGCATTAATCCAGTATCTGCTTCCTTCATCCCTAGGTGTGTAGCTGCTGTTTTCCTTGTGTATTCCCAGATAAACTGTGAGTGTTATAAGGACAGGGACAGTGTCTCACTCAGTCATAATCCCAGCACTTTGTGCACAATATTTTATTTATGTATTATGTAATACACAGTATATCTAAAATAAATATATGTATAATACATGGATGGTACAACTATTTGCATAATAAATAATAAAACAGTCTGACTTTGCATCTCAAGCCTGCCTCTTCTTTGCCGTATGCCCTTGGACAAGACTCTTAAACTCCCTGAGCCCAGGTTACTCATAAATAAAATGGATAATAATACCTCACTGTAAAGTTTCTGTAAGGAATAATGCTCTAGAATGCCCAGAACATATCGCGACACCTAGTGAGAGCCCAACAAGTGATGACTGCTTATTTTCCCTGCCCTGTCCAACCACAGGCACAGAGGACCTTCTAACAGATCCAGAGGCTACCAGCTGCTGAGCCCCAGCCCGGACGCTCCGCAATGGCGAGGACCCCCTCCTCCTGCAGGGGGCGCTCTGGAGTTGCCCTTGCTTTCCTAAGTCTGGCGCTTGGCGTGCTGAGGTGTCCTGGACCTTGGTCACTGTTGTGTCCACTCTATGTCACACCCTCTGGTGACCATTTTGTCCTGTTTCATTCATCCCTGCTGCTTCCCTGTTTCTGATTCTGACTCGGGTTCCGGCTGCACTCTGCTGTCCCTGTGGGTCTCCTGACACACCCACCGAAACGGGAAGCCATTCGACAAATCTCGTTGCGGACCTACCATGTGCCAGTTGCCAGGGAGGGATAGAGAGATGAGAAAAGCGTCGGCCTGTCTTTGAGGAGCTCACAACCTAGGGGTGGAGGCAACCAAGTACACGGAGAAGCTGCTGTCCGGAGGAAGATGCTATGATGCGGTATGCAAAGCCACCGTGGACAGAGCACCACGGCCTTCTTGCCCTCTTACCATGAGAGCTCTGTGTAGTAAGCACCCTGAAGCCTTGGGAGGGGCAGTGAACTTGTTCCTTTTAATGAAAAATAAATTTTCTGACGGGGGTCTAAGCTGAAACATGGCACCATTAACATGTTGACACAATGGCTTGAGCCTGTCTCTCTGTCCACAACCCGGAAGAGAAAGAAGAGTTTCCAAATGGGGACAAGAGCAGAATGGAGACTTCAGGACATAACTAGGCCACCAGGAGAGGAAACAGTTTCTGGTGGGACTGGACAATTCCTTTCATGGCCTCTTCCCTTTCTCTGTTTTCAGTTCTCTGTCTCTTGATTGCTGTCTGCCTCTACCTCCATCTCTACCAATTTCCCAGGTAGCTTCTGAGGCGAGGGGCCTGCTGCCTGACACAGCCTGTATCCTTCAAAGGTGGCAACATGGGAAGAGCCAGAAGGAAGGCAGCCCGGGGCAGGCTGCTCAGACCTGCCTCCAGTCTGGGAGAAAGGAGGCCTTACCCTCACATATAGGTTGGCCCAGCTACAGTAGGATCCACAGGGGAATTCAGGGACCTCAGTTCATGTCATAACTAAGACTGTCCCTTCACCTTCTGGGGCAGAAGGACCGAGTACAGTCCTGCAAGCATCTGATCAGAGACCTTCTCCTCAGAGGACGAGACACCAGCCCTCAGAGACCTAGGTACAGTGAGCTCAGTGCCCTTACTGTGAGAGCACAGAGTCCCCGGGACTGGAGAGAGACGTGAGGCTTTTATCTCTCTACCTTCGCCTTCCATGCACCCGCTTTCACACATTTCTCTTGGTTTACACCACTTTTCCCAGGTGGGATCCTTGCCTCTTTGAGTTCACAAGGATGCCCCAGCCACCCACCTCTGCCACTCACCACCTGTGCATATGTCAGAGGCTTGCCTTGACTTTGGGTCCAAGAATATAAGAATAATTTTCATTGAGTCTTTCCTGAAATTATTAAACTATATCAATATTATAGATTTCAATTCCGCCTCCCAATATTGCAAAACTGTGGAGTCACTGGGGACCTGGATCCTCCAAAAACATCCATGTCCCAGGTCAGCTCAACCACAGTAGAGGTTTATTTCCTGCTCATATATAGTCCAAAAGAGGTTTTCTTCATTGACTGGTAGCTCTCCTCTAAACGATGACTTGGAGACCCAGATTCTTTCCATCTGTGGCTCTACCTTCAACCCATGAATTCCAACACTGCCATACTCATTGCAGCAGGCCACAAAAGGAGAAAAAGTGTGGAGGATCACACGTGGGAAGTTCTACGGGCCCAACCTACAAGGGAAGCGTATCATTCCCACTCTGTTCCATTACCTAAAAATCAGTCACATGGACACATCTAACTGCAAGCCAGAAGCTAAAGTGGAAATCCTGACTTTGCAGCAGTTCGGGCCTGCAGAGGTTCCCAGTTTTCATCCAGCATCACTCCGCAGTCCGGTTTCCAAGCAGAGAAAGTGGACAGTTACATCACTCTCTGCTGGTTGCCAGAGTAGGCACATGTTTAAGACAGGACGACAACAAATCCTTTCCATATTCCGGTTACCTCTATGCCAATGAAACTACCGAAGAAAGATGGAGTCATTTGCATGTATCACCACTAGGTGGCTCTTTAGGCCTTTGGATGCCCCACCCTGTGATCTGAAATGCTCCTCAGTGAAGCAGGATAAAAGGATTTTCCAGTCATCCGAGCAGAGATATAAATGGCCCTATTCTTCCCTGCCTCACCCAAAGAATGAGTCTGGGCCTGCCTCCACCTCAGAAAGATTAGCAACAGAGAGAAAAGAGAAGTCAGTGCTGTTAAGCAGGACATGGGGGACGTCCACTAGAGGCAGAGCCCAGCCCAGCTCCAAGTGCTCAATGGGATGTCACTGCACACTAACTCCGTTTCATCACCTGTACAGTGGAGACTCTACTGCTATTGTAATTTAATGCAGGTTTCTGGATTTTTCAAATGCTTTCACAAACACCCTCTACTTTGTCCCTGTGACATCCCAGTGAGGTTGCTACTAGACCACTAGGAGGTCCCATTTTGCAGGCAGGGAAACCAAGGGATTAAAATGCAAATAAGACAAGTTAGGGGCAGATGCAAAATTTGTGAATCTTTACCCTGTTCTGTGCTTTGCGCCCATATGATCCTGCCCATGTTTTGACCTCCTTGCCCTTCCCTACGGCAGAATGAAGTAAGCAGGACTAGTTATGTCATCACTATATTCACTTCATCGAGGAAAAACTGAGGTTCAGACAGGTTTAAGCAACCTTCCCATTTTGGCAGGGCTAAAGCACATTTCCAGATATCCTCTTAAAATAGACTGTTTAATCTTAACACCAAACACCTTTATGGGCCAAAAGGGCCATTTTTCTCCACTTGCTGCCACATAGAACATAAATAATTAAATTCTTTTTAGATGTTTAGAAAAGACCATTTTCCTCTCTCCCATCAAACATGATCCTGTAATTATGGCCAGTGTCAAGATTAGCCCTACCTTTTACATTTTGTCAGCTGAACATTCTGCCAACTATGTGAAAAGAAAACAGAAAAACAAGAAAGGTATCAACAGAACCTGAGGAGCAAGCAGCTCCCAGACTATGCAGCCAGTCCTCCGGTGCCGCTGGAGGATGCATGTGGCTCAGAGCAGTGACTTTCCAACCGGGCTCCCACACTGGCCAAGCACACTAGCCCCTCAGCTAGTGCTCGTGCAGCAGGGCTGTTTGCAAGCCCTCCCTGACCCCAGGTGGTTCTGCAGATCCGCCAGGGCTGAGGGCTGTGCTGCTCTCTGATGTAAGTTTCTCAGGTGTTTGAAATTTTGACCCTGGCCAAAAGAAAATGAAAATCTCGCTCGGAAGACCTGATACCACCCAAAGGTCAATGACAAGTATTAGCTTAGAGTTGGAAACCATTCAATAGCCAACAGGACTTTGATCTTCCTCAGACTCCAGATGATGTGGAAATAAATTCACAGCTAAAGAGGGGATTGTACTTTCTACCATGTGATTTTCAGATTCACCTAATATGTACTAATACCTCACATGTGGCAGATACTGCTGGAGGCTGTTTCTATTTCAGTTCATTTCATGCCCACCACAGGAGTCATTAGCAACCTTACCTCATAGATGAGAACAGCTGATTGTCAAAAATGGGCAAGTGATTGACCTACCCAGTGCTTTGTAAGTAGCAGAGTTTGTTACACCCACGTGTTAGAAATAACGATCTCCACACTGCCTGGGCCCGGCTCTGGGCCCGGCCCTTTGCCACTAGCTATCTCCATACCAACCACGAAAAGCAGGGAATATTTGTATTCCCACTGTCTGGATGAGAAAACCAACACTAAGAAAGGCTCAGTAACTACCAGTGGTATTGTTAGGAAAGGGCAGAAGCAGAATTCAGCGCCTGCCAACCTGGGTCTGCGATCAGGGCAGCGTGGCACCCCCAGGTCTGTGTGTGTGCCCCATTTTCCACTGTTTCCTGGTTTGCTCGCGGCAGGTGGGATGTGGCAGCATGCGCGAGCAAAGACCCCCCACCACCACCGAACCATGGCCCTGCTCAGAGAGGGGACAGTAAAGTTATGCCACCGCGCTTCCTGTTTCCTCATGCCATTGTGTGGACAAGAATGGCTTTTCTTACGATGTTCTGGCAGCAACCCATGACCCGGGCCTGTGCCAGGATGATTCAGATTCTGTCCGAGCTGTGGACTACTGTTCAAATGTGTCCCGAATTTCTCTGGCTGCTTCATCCCCTGCCATGCATTGAAATGCTGTTGTCACGGGCAGAACTGATTAAGAGATTGGATTCTGAGCAGCACAGTGCACCCGACACTCAGGTGTCCTGGAGGCCGTGGGTACAAAGCTGACCACCCACTGTCGGGCCCTCGGGGGAGGCCGCTCCCTACCAGGAGGAGGACCAGACACACGGAGCTGGGAAGATGCCCCACTCCTGCCCCGCCGCTGTGGCGAGTCCTTTGTGGTGGGGGGAGGGGGTGGCAGGGTTCGTTTTGTCTTCTGGGTCAGCCGTTGGTCCTTTAGGAACCAGCTCGTGTGAAGGGACTGGTTAGTCACGGATTCCGAGTCATTGTGGAGGGACAGGGCTTTCTCAGTACCAGAGCTTCCAGTGACCTTTTAAATCCTGAGATGAAAATCCCAAGGCATCTAGAGCCCTCCCTCACTGGATGCAGGGAAGGGAGGGGAGGGGACCGGGACATCTGAGGCTTCTCCCCAGCTGAGGCCTCTTTGGGCAATAATGGTAGCAATAATAGTTACCATTTCAAAAGGGTCCTTATATAATCCTGGGGCCTCTAGATATGTCCTCTAATGCAGCCACAACCTCACCTGATGCCATTATTGCCATTTGACAGAAGCAAAAACCGAGGCTTGGGTTTAGTGGTCTGCCCAGGGACCCACAGCTCAGAGGGGAACGAGGAATGAACACTCAGCTCTGTCTGACTCGGGGCTCCAGCGATGCCCCTGAACGTCCACACCGCCTAACTAAGTAGCCAGGACCCACCCACAGGGGTCCCTCAGAAGGTAGGAGTTGCCAGCTAGGCTAGGGGTGGCAGGAATAGGAAATGAACTGGGAACATGGAGAAAGCCTCCCTTAAAAAAAGTAAGGAGCCTCATGGTCTGTGTGTCTTAGCAGGCAGACGCTGCTATAGTACCACAGACCGTGTTTAAACAGCAGGCAATTTTTTCTTACAGTTTGGACCCTGAAAGTTCGAGATTAGGGTGACAGCATGGTCAAGTTCTCCGGGAGGGTCCTCTGCTTGGTTCAGGGAGAGCTGGCTTCTTCCCGTGACCTCCCCACGCAGAAGAGTGGGAGCAAGCTGTCTGGCCTCTTCCGATAAGGGCACTCATTCCATTCCCAAGAGCTCCACCCTCGTGACTTAATCCTGCCCCAAAGGCCCCACCTCCAAGTACTGCCACCCTGGGATTAGGGCTTCAGCTCGAGTTCAGGGCAAACACAAACATTCGGTCCGTAACACTCATGGTTTGGGGAAGGGGTTTAAAAGGAAAAGCTGAGAACCCAAGCAGATGCCGGAAGGAGAGGAAGGAGCGCACCGGTCCCTGAGCTGACAGGTGTCAGACCCAGTCCCGACCCAGGGCTTCTGGCTGGTCCCCGGGGAGGACGTGGTCTTCCCACAGTGCACGTGAGACTTCCGCACATGGGAGCAGCTGCACCAGCTGGTCCGTTCTGAGGAGGACCCGTTTCTGTGGTGACCCACAGGCCGTGGCTGCCGGTACACTGCCTTTGTGCAAATTTTAAAAAGAAGGAGGTATCCCCTTCCTTTGGTGCACATCTTGGGATCACCAGAGTAAGGATGGGTCGGATTTTAGTTTCCACTCATCTCCTTGGCCGTGCCAGCTCCACAGTGTATGTGATCTGTTCAATTCTGTGATGCTGAGTTGTATGACAAACAATGACAGTAGCAGCTTTATCAGACCCCAGTTCTAGGTTCACTTGGCAAAGCCAGCCTGAGTCCCCTTTGTGGACTATATATCTTTTGGACTGTATAAGCCTCCAGGGTTCTGACGTGCTCTGGGGTGAAGAGAAGACCATAGAGGGAGAGATACTAAGACTTCATGCAAATAAGGTAGTGGTCATCTTGCCAATGGGTTTCAGCCCCTGGCAGGTTCACTCTTGATTTGGTGAGACTGAAAAATGACAATGGAACATTCTTGGGGTAAAAGGGCTTATACTCAACCTTATTCCCACGGTGACAGGTGAAGCGCTAGAACCCCGTCTGCCTCAGAGCAAGTCTGCATGCAGCAAGCAGGTCTCTGCCTCCAGGTCTCTGTTCTTGGCGCTACCACTCCAGCCTCTACTCTCCTGCAGCCGTGCAGCCCAGAGCAATGGGTGGAGCTCTTTATATAGAGTCAATAGTAATGTATTGGCCACACGTGTGCAGTGAGCAAGCTGACCAGGGTCAGGTGAGAATCCTGGCCATAGGTACTGTCATTTTCTCTACAATGTATTTGAGCAATTAATTGAACATAAAAGAAATCTAGCCATAGTTGTCCTGGAATTGTGGAGCTATTCATATGTTATACCACTTCTCCTGCTCTGAGTTCCCTGCTCACTGCCATTCTGGTGTTCATGTCTTCTGTATAGGTAGACACGAGGGAGTCTCCTGGTTAGGTCTGAACTGATTTGTGTTTATGTTTCTCTCTGTATACTAGCAGGAGGACTTACGGTTTATACGCTGGAATTTCTTGTGAACTTGGAAACTGTGAGTCAGTCTTCCAGCACTGAATCAGTTCTAGGGCACCAACTAAATGCCAGATGGAAAACAGCTGTTAAACTGGGCAGTTGGTGGTAAACAGAAGTTAATTGAGGCTCAGAGAGCAAGAGTACCTTGTTCATTTGCAACGTCTGTCATGACTGCCAGAGTGAGAAGTGGTTCCTGCCACGTTTGCCAACCCTGGCCCACATCAAATTCCACAAATGCCTGTTGTGCCCTTCCCTGACTTCCAGGGCATATGGTCATCTCTTGCACCTTCCTCACACACTAATGCTGTTGCTTGAAGCTAACCAGATGCTCTGAGGGGGCAGGGAGCCTGCATAGGTCCGTGTCCATCTTTCCCATCATGGTACCCCACCACCGGCACAGTACCTGCCCTCAGTAGGGACATCACAGAATGTGAGCTTTAAGAAAGATGGTTCGGCTCATTGGCACCACCTGTAGCACACCTCAGCACAGGTGTGACCTTCTCTTTGCTCCCCTAGGGCCCCACCTATGCCCTGGCTCCAGCACCTGTCACACAGTGCTCTCATTACATGTTGGTTGTCTGTCTGTCCCGCTAGGCTTTGGGCTACTTGAAGTTAAAATCTGTGCTATGTTTATTTCTGCATCTTCATGCTGGGTGCATAATGGGCACAAAGGAGAAGGCCTGTAAGTGCTGTGTGAGTAAACGACTCAATTAATCATGTGAATGCATATCCCTTCACTCAGGCAGTCACCCCCACCAGAAATGCTCTCTTTTCAAGTCATAGTCCCACTTGTCAGTTTTTGCTTTTGTAGCTTGTAGAAATTTTCCCTATGTTTTCCTCCTAGGAGTTTTATGATTTCAGGTCTTATATTTAAGTCTTTAGTCATTTCAAGTTAATTTTTGTGAACGGTGTAAGCTGAGGTCCAAGAGGCAAATGTGACTTGCACTTGGATGTGTGCCGGGAGAAGAGAGGATGAGAGAGGCAGAGGAGCCGGTCAGAGAGTTAGATTCTGTGATCGGCAGTCACACGAGAGACAGCATTCTAGGTCCAGGGCATCTTCGATTCCATGCTTGAAGGAGTAACTGGAACCTGCAGGGGATTTGGTAGCAAGGAGGGACAAGGAGGACTGGCGATTTGCTCACATGATAAATATTTGAGTCCCTGTATGTCAGACACCGACAGTCCCTGGAGGCACAGGGATGAACAGAACGCACACGGTGCCTGCACTCACGAGCCTGAAGTCTAGCAAAAGGGAAGGGTGCCAGCCCCAGCTGAGTGGATGGGGCGTCTCACTAGAACTCCAGACCCACCGGGCTTGAGCAGGACACAGGGCAACAGCCAAGCTGTACTGAACAAGCACAACCAAGGTGGGCAGGGGAAAGGTTGTGCTATCTCAGGCACAGATGCTTGTCCGCCTTCCCACCACCACCACGGGCTACCAGAGTGGCCATTAGACTCACCACTTAGTGAGGAGTGGACTCCCCCTGCACTGCCAGGACAGGCTCTCACTGGCTCAGACGCTGCGTGTTTGCAGCCGAGTGGAGCTGGACGCAGTGAGGATCAACAAGAACAAGGAGTTGGCACCAACACTGTGGCAGATGCACCTCATTCTGAACAAGCCTGGGCATGAACCCAGCAGCTCAGTCCGCTCTCCAGCGTTCTCAGTTGCTGAGAGCCCCTCCTGAAAACTGTAGACAGCTTCTAGAGGTTTTGGTGCATCTGTACAGCATCCCTTTCTAGTATTCCCTGAATGAAATAATATAAATGTGGTATGGTTACATAGGTCTTGTTTAAGCACACATAAAAACACCTTTGTGTGGCACAATACAGGATTAATTTGTAGTTGTCATGCGTTCACTGTTTTACCAGTTTCCTAGGGCTGTTGAACAAACTACCACAGACTGGGTAGCTGGAAAAAACAGAAATGCCCTGTCCTGATGGTCTGAGGCTAGAAGTCTGAAATCAAGGCTTTGGCTGGAACACACTCTCTGTGAAGGTGCTGACGGTAGATCCCCCTCTGCCTCTCCCGGCTCTGGGGCCATGGACGGTGCTTGGCACTCCTCAGCTTGTAGAAGCATCACTCTAGTCACAGGGCCCAGTTCTCTCCTCACGTCTTCAGTATCTTTCCTCTGTGTGTGTTTCTCTGTGGCCAAATTTCCCCCTTTCAAAACACCACCTGTCATACTGGATTAGCTCCCACCTTAGTGACCTCATTTTAATTTGATTGCCTCTGTAAAGACCCTGTTTGCAAATAATGATACATTCTGGATCTGGAAGTTAAGTCTTCACCGTATCTTTTTGAGGGGACACAGTTCAACTCGTAACATTTATTACAAGTAGTAAGTGGGTCTTGAGCCACTTGCCACCTATTCATACTAGCCACATATTTGTTTCTCTCTCTCCCTCTCTCTCTCCTTCCCTCCCTCCCTGCCATCGCATTCTAGGGGAAAATAAATACGATTTTTCTCAACTTGGTTTTCTAGGGATATCACCTTTTGGAAGAAAAAAGAATTGCCTATACCATTCATTTGGCAATTAAACTATCTAGATCTTGTGTTGTTTCTTCACTCTCATATTGACACTGAACATTTCATGTATCTATTGTCTCAACTGTCTAACTCAATTTTAGATTCATTGAAAATAGTGTTTCTAGTTTTGCTGACCTCACAAAGGAAAGTTCTGGTCACACTCTATGGGTGTAACAAAAGCTTAAAATCACAATATCCTCAATGCCAAGCACCAATACACTGCTCCAGGCAAAATGACTCTGCCCTTTGGTTTGATAAAATTACTAGAATGGTTGTTATTGCCACATACACACACATGAGGGTTCCCATGGGAAGGGGGCTTTTTACACGTGTCCTTAGCAAATGGTGAAATAGGATTATATGGGCGATTCACAAATTTGGGGTGAAGTTCAAATGTGTAGATGAATGGTAGGTTTCTTTTTCATCTCTAAAGCCCCATAAAATTCATCCAATAATCATTTATTACACATCACTATTGCCAGAGTCCAGAAAGTGATAAGAATCAGAGGTGAGCACCTGCCCCCCAGTAGAGGAGGTCCAGAAATAACAACTATTATACGAAGGTAATGAACTGCTATAAGATAAGCCTGGCGTGTTGGAGTATCACAGATGGTTCCAGAGTAGAGGTGCTTAATTGATCCAGGATGGTGAAAAAAGAAGATGATATGTAAGTTGAGAATGACAGGCTTCGTGGAAATCAGCAAGCAGAGACAATGGGGAGTACATTACAGGTATATAGGCAGAGCAGGAATAAATCATGAAAGGGACATGGCTATGAGCATTCCAGCACCTACCTAACAATCAGGACTGAATTCCTGACACAGAGGTACTAGGGAAGTAGTACAGAGATTGGCAGGAGACACATTCTAATTAAGCTAAGGACTTTGAAGTAACAGGAAGCTGTTGAAGGATTTTAAGAAAAGAAGTGATGAAACCAAAATTGCTTTTTAGAATATCACCTCAGCAAGCAGTGGGAAGGAGGGATTCAAGGACTGAGAACTCAGAGACAAGGAAGTCATCAGGAGAACATTGAGGGCCCAAACCCAGAAAGTGACATTGGCAAAAAAGTGGAGGAGACACACAAGAGTCGCTTAGAACTGTGGCTTTCAGACTGCAGGCCCAACCCATGAATGTGTTGTATAAGCAATTTAATGAATAATAGCCAGGTTTTATTAAGAAATAGAAAAGAAAATATCAGTGTATCACACGGCTTCTAGCAAGAATCTGGGCTTTGTAAGAAAATTTTCAATTATTTATTGAAATAGATCACTGAGCATTAACATAAATAATAACCTAACAATATTTAAATTATTAAATATGGGTATATTTGAATGAATATGGATTTATATGACTATGGATATGGATATGTGGGGACATGATTTAAAATTAAAATTTTCTGAATATCATGAATAAAAATATTCAAAACATACTGACTTGGAAGATAGCCTGGAATAGGCGTTAAGGAACTATTTGGACAGGATGAGAAAGGCCACAAGAAAGAATGTGGCTGCACTGACTGGTCTACTTGGGTGATGTGTGTGTTTCATTTGGACATAAAGTTTGAGGAGCTTGGGGGCCCTCCAGCAGAAATTGCATAGGAAATAGGTGGGGAAATGGGTCTAGGATGGAGGAAAGAAGCCAAAGCTGCAGGCATAGATTTGGGGGTTACCAGGGCATTAGTGAAAGAATGTGAGGACTGTGAAGAGCAAAGGGCAGAAGTCAGGGAACCCAGGGCACCCCAGTGTATGAGAGTTCCAGCAAGGAGAAGGTGGCCTGGCCAGAAAGTGAGGGAGAAAACCAAGAGTCCAAAAGACCAAGGAGGAGACTTTTAGGAAGAGGGAGGCCAGTGGTTCAGCTGCAGCCCTGAGGCCAAGAAACCTGGAGGTGGAAGCGCCCAGGGTTGCTGACTGGGGTTTCAGCATGAGCAGTTTTGGGGAAATGGTGGGTAGACCTAGAGTGACAAACTGTCCCAGTTCACCCAGGACCAAGGGTTTTCTTGGTATGTGGATTTTCCCTGCTAAAACTGGGACAATCTCAGGCAAACTGAGATGATTAGGGCTCCAAATAGTTACTTTAAACAGCAGATGAGGTGGAGGCAGAAAGTGTGGATTGTTTTTCTGAGAGACTCACTCTAAAGAGAAGATACAGGGTAATATCCAGAGAAGGAACTAGGGTTGAAACAGTTTTCTACTTGTTTGTTGCCCCTTTCTTATTTTAAAAACCATGCTAAAGGTTTATTCCTAGAATGAGAGGAAAAAGTGAGGGTGAAGCTGAAGACACAGGAGACTAAGGATAATTTCTGGAGTAGCATCTGGTCCTCTGGAAGTAGGAGGTGTGGGATGAAGAGCCTGAAGGGCAGGGAAAGTTCCTGTCTTCTGGAAAGAAAGACTCAGGTGTGAAACAGTGGGCATGGGAAATGGAGGGGATCCTAACCGGGGCTCTCCACCTCATCAGCATGGGGGAGTGAAGACAGGGGTAGGGCGGAGGCTTGAAAGGAGATGAGCAAAGGCTTGGGATGTCCATTTAGAAGATGCAGGACGACACTAAAACACATTCAGACACCAAGGCTGAGGTGGGGAATCATGAAAATGCAGCATACAGTATAATTATTATTATCAACTAGGCTAGGATCCCCAGCCTGTCCAAAGTCATACAGTTAACATTATATTTCTGTTCTTGAAAAATATCTGCCATTGCACTTAAAAAGAAATCGCTAGAGGCAATTCTGTGGCTAAAGAAGAGACAAAAGTACTAACAGGCTGCAGTAGAAAGTGCCATAGAAGAAGCAACAATAGGCTTCAGGAGGACTGTTATCAATGCGCACTACTTACGGCACTATGCAGGCGGTTTGCTCAGACACACAGGTGCTCAGGCTGGAAGGCACTGTGGGCAGGAGAGAAAGCAGAGACGGGGCAATTTGGAGGGCACATCGTGGCCAAGCACACATTCTTGGCATCCTAGATAACAAGGTTTGGAACCTTGACAGAAGTACCTAGGCTGCCTTGTAGTAAGAACTACTCTCTCTCTCTTAGAGGAGGGCATTTATGCCAAAACCCTGCAATAACTCTTTGTGATGGATTGTTATCCAACTTTGCCAGAGGGAAGACTGTGTCTCAATACACTTAAATAACTGGCCCTTGGCTGGCAAATTAGCATAGATAAGATGAAGTTAAATTCAGCAGTTTGGCCCCTCCCCTTGCTTTCTTTTCACCTATCACAATGAGGATAATAACAACACCTAAGCACAGGGCTTTGCAAGAATTAAATGAGATCAGTTGTCTGTGAAAGTGCCAGGCACCCACAGACACTGCTTATACATTTGTCTAGCATGGTGGTTCTCAACTGGCAGCGATTTTGCCCCCCAGGGGATATGTGGTAACGGAGACATTTTTAATTGTCAAACTTAACGATAGTGGGTAGAGTCCAGGGATGCTGCTAAGCATTCTACTATGTACAGAATGGCCCCCACAGCAGAGAACTAGCCTGCCCCAAATGTCAAAAGTGGTACGGTTCAGAAACTCTGCTGGCAGCATAGTGCAGGGGACTGGGAACCATACACACCAAGAAGGACAGCAGAACCTGAGTAGCAGGCAGTTCTTGGTGTTAGGACACTTGTAGATCTAGATCTTAGATTCATTACTTGCATTCAACAAGTTATTTAACATGCCTGAGCCTCACTTTTCAAATGAGGATACTAATAGCACTTACCTCCTGGGGCTGAGGCTCAGTGCTGGCACAGGGAAACATGCAGGGTGGGTATTATCATTACGAATGAAAGGCAAGGCGAGCAAAATACTGAGAGATACCTTGTTTTACTAAACTGGGTAAGCAAAAAGAAGAAATTAAGAAAAATCACAGTGACACTTGGCAATTGTCCCCGGGTTTTAATGTTTTCCTACTGTGCAATTTCATCCTGGATTGTACTCATCACAAAGTAGTTTAGATAGATTAAATGATTGTTGACTAATATTTTGCCAACAATGGAATTAATCAATCTTTACCACTTTGAAAAAAATTCAGTAGACACTAAGTTGCTGGAGTTGTGAAAGGTCTTTTCATTGTTAGCAAGACTCATTGCTATATTTCCTGCGGGGCTCTCTTAATAAAGGCTGTATTCAGAAGAGAGTAATTTAGTGACAGCATTTAAAGTTGTCTGTCATGGCTCGATACCCACTTGTTTCTTTCAGTACATATCAGAGCACTTTTGATTTGTACAAACATTAACCTGGATTTTAACACCTTTTGCAGTAACACCAGGATTTCAACTTCCTCAAATATAGATATTCTTATCATCTCTTGGCTGTCATGAACAGACACAGTTTTCCTTTGCAATGTAGTTAATCAGTAGGCAACATCTCTATATTCCCTGGGTACATTTTTCCTCTTTTTTTTTTCTTCACCATTTTTCCTCTATTTTCCCTGGATGCATATATTCCCTCTTCATGCATTTTTACCCACAGGTCTGCAGAACAGAAGGGCTCCCTTTTCTTTCCAACTGCTCATGTCCCACCCAGTCTTTCTTCCTCTGCCCTTCAACCATCCTGATGATACCATGCATGTATCCTGTCACTTCATGGCTGGCTAAAACATTTCCTGACTTTTTCCTAAACGTCCTCCAGATCAGGCTCCTCTCCCCAGGGCCCCTTCAGGTTCCATTCATCATATCTGCTCTTCAGGGAAGAGAAGCTCCTTGGACACTTCACACCCTTCACCATTCCCTCTGGTGGAGAGAGTGTGGGTATAGGGAGAGTGGAAGTACAGGGGAGGCAGAAACCAAGGGAACAGGGAGTGGAACAGAAGAGAGGGTAGAGAGGGTGTACGGCTTGTAAGGAAAAGGAAATCAATCACCAAGCAAACAGATGAGCCAAAAGAAGAGCATGGGATTCACAATCCTAATGGCGTCCATGTGGAGAAACCATTTATATATGAATGTAAAACATGTATACCTGCAGAACCAACCAAGCACTGCAGCACTCAAGGCATTTTAGGTACTTACCCTCTGAGCTGCTCAACAAGCTATGAAGAAGTGACAAGCGGAGGAATATTATCCCCATCCTCTTAGATAAGGACACTTAGGTGCCAAGAGGTTGTAACTTGCCCAGTGTCCCCCCCCCCCGTAGCAAAATGGAAGAAGAATGGAAAAGGGAAAGGGAAAGAAATGGACCCCAGGTTTGCCAGACTTAAGCCTTCTACATCACAGATTTGCAAGAAAAGGCGAGAGGTGGAGGAGCAGGGGGTGGGGTGGGGTGGGGGGGGGGGGGGAGGGGGGCGTGGGGGGAGATTATGAGGAGCAATGAGAAGCCAGAGAAAGAGCAGGAAAGTAAGCAAGGGAATTGATAGGAGGGGAAAGAGATGGAAAGGAAGGGAGCAGAAAAAACCTAAGAGGAAGTGTGACAGGGAAGAGACCCCCACACAAGGATAAGCACAAGGGAGGTCAGCGGGGGACACCAGCCTAGTGATGTCAACCACACATACACCTGACAAGGCAGAGCCCACACGGAGAACCGTCCGTCCTCTTGAAAAAGACCGAAATCAATAACATATCTCCGCTCCATTATTTTCAATACAGGCTTTAATTCACAATGCACTCAAAGGGCAGGGAAGGGAGGGGAAGGACCAGAGCACTGTTTGGAAGGGGTAATTACGCTAAACACACTGACCTTTCGCTGAAAAGTTGGAGAAGGGACAGGTGGCAAAGAAGCCACCACTTTCCCGTCGCGCCATCCCCACCCCAACTCTCCAAAGCCCGTCTCGGTTTCTTGGCTCATTTGGTCTGATAGGAACATGTCAGGGGTTTGCATGCTGTCTGTTTTTGACACTTGAGGCTGTGAGTAAAACGACCCCCAGCTCTTCCTTGTCTCTTTTAAGTTTCTTTTATTAATTGATTTTTTTTTAAACTCCGTTTCAGCTCCACGCGCACTTTCCCATCGTTCTTGGGCTTAGTTAGGAGAGAGCCGGTGCGGGCGCTGCCCTCAGCACCACTGGGAGGGAAGGGGAGCTCGCGGTCAGTCCCGGGGCGCGCCCTCCTCCCCGGGCCCCCCTTCCCAAAGCCCGTCGGGTCTCCACAGGCCGGAGAAAGCCGTGCGGCTGTAGCCCGCGCTGTAATCGTAGGACACCTGGTGCGGCGGCGGCGGGGGCAGGGCGCAGTCCGAGAAGAAGGGGGCGAAGGAGGCCAAAAGGCCAGGCCCGTCCTCGCCGCCTGGAGAGTCCGCGGCGGCGGGGTACAGGGGGCGCAAGGGCTCGTTCAAGGTCAAGCCGCCGCGGGGCGCAGCCAGGGACGGTTTCTTGGTCGGGGGGCAGCCCGGGGCGCTCCAGGGCTCGGGATACAGTAGGCTCCCCACCATCGCGGGCGGCGGCTCAAAGAGACCGGGCTCCAGCTCCGGGGGTCCCCGCAGGACGGCGGCTCCGGTGGGGAACACATCGAGAGGTTCCGCGGCGAGCAAGACACCCGCCTCGGTGCCGGCGCCGTAGTCGGGCCCCAGCAGCTCGAAGAACTCCACGGCCTCCGCGCCCTTTTCCAGGTCGCCCAAGCTCAGGCCGGGCCCCGACGGGCTGCACCCGCCGCCGCCCGCCCGGGAAGGCTCGGTGAAGAAGGACGGGGGCAGGTTGCGGGCCCGCAACGGGACTTTCCTGGCGCCGGGGACCGCCGTACCCGCCGCGGGGGCGGCCGCGTCCCCCCCCGCCCCAGCGCCCGCCCCGCTGAGCCCGGCCGCAGCTGCCGCCATCGAACCCCCGGCCGGCTCGGCGCCCCCGGGGACGTGTCGCAGCGAGTCGAAGAGCGCGGCCAGGCTCCGGCTCTGCAGGCTGGCGGCCGCCGCGGCCTGGGACGCCTCCCGCCGGGGGGCGGCCTTGCCGTGAGCCGGGACCGCGACCGTCTGGGCGCTGGCGGCGGCGGCGAGCGGCCGCTTGGCGGGCGCGTCGGCGGCGCCCGGGGAGGGCGGGCCCGGGGGCGCGGCGCCCATGAGGCCGCTGCAGCGCTTGATCTGCTTCTGCAGGTACTTGCGGTGGTTCACCTTCCGCTTCGACTTGCCCGGCTTGTCCAGTGCCAGCTTGATGTTGCTGGACGCCGAGTCGATGAAGCTCAGCAGGTCGCGGGTGGCCTCGCGCACGTCCCCGCCCTCGGCGCCCGCCAGCAGCGCGCCCGTCGGCGTCCCGGTCTCATCGTCCTCGAAACAGCAGCCCTTGTCCAGGGCTCCGAAGGCGCCCCCCAGCCCGTCCGGGGAGCCCCCGAAGCCGAAGGGGACGAAGGGGTGCGTGCTGAGGAGCGCCGCCTGCACTGCCATCGCCGCGACTCCCCGGCGGCCTGCAGCGCGGCCACTATGCGGCCGGCCGGTTCCCGCCCGCGACCCAGCCCAGGAGGGGTGCGCGCGGCGCAGCCTCCTCACGCCGGCCGGGCCCGCGGCTCCGCCTCGCGGGGGAGCTCATTAGGTCTTGTAAGCGAGGGGCGGAGGGAGGGAGCGCGCGGCTACCGCCCCGGGGGCGGAGGGGAGGGACTTGCTTAGCCCGGCCGCTCGCGGTGGGGTGGTCGCTTTTCTGGCTTCTGGGCTTTCCCAAGCTCGTCGCCTTAACCCCTTCGTTTCCCTTCGCCCCGCAGCGTTTCTCTTGGCCAGCTCCTCCAGCTAGAGACAGAACAGGATGGCCTGTCCTCAAACTCCAGCTCCGGAACAACCACGTCCTGGCCCGGGAGGCTTTCTGAGGCTGAGAAGACAAGAGTCCAGAGACGTGGGTTTCAGTCCCAGCTCTAGTTATAGACATGGCCACCGGTACTGGGCGCTTGCTTATGCTGGACACTGTCCATACATTGTCACTTAATCCGTGAACAATGGCCCTGTGAAGTACATATTATTAGCGCCATCTAACAAATGAAGAAAGCCCCAGAGAGGTTCAGTGAGTTGAACTAGGGCATTTCCGGTCCAGGTGACTCCAAAACCATTCCTAAACCCTTGACAGAACTTGTGTTCTCCCCTGTCCTCAGTTTCCTCATCTGTAAGATGGGAGGAGGAAACTAGTGTCTCTTCAAAGCCCTTACCCTGGTCCTAAGATTCTAACTAGAGTTTCTGCAGGACTCAAGTCTGGCGCTCTTTCTTCTACCCCTTGATTGTTACAAGTAACAATTAGCTGATAATAAATTGAGGCCAGCACTTGGCCCATTTTTTATAATTATAGATAGACAACAAGAGACAAGGGAGAAAGGAGTCGTTCCCAGTAAGCCAGGTTGCGCTTGAGAGAGAAAACTCTCAGCATCTTAGGACAAACTGTGGATTGGAATCTCTCCCTTACCTGTCATGCCGTTTAGATTGTCCTGGAACTTCTGCTGCATTTCAAGAATCACCCAAAAGTTCACTTAGACCCAATTTCACCTGGCAGGCCTCCTGGGAGAAAAAAAATGAGCAATATGGTTGAGCATGGAAGATGATTCAGAATAGACTTGGGTTCTGATCCTAGCTCCACCACTCAATAGCTCTGTGACTTGAGTTGAAATCTTTGCTCTGATGAGTATGTGGCTTTGGGCAAATCAGTGACCTCTATCTGCCTTAATTTATTTATTCACCTTAAATGCAGGTGAGGTTACCCACCTCACAGGGCACCTGTGGTATTTAAAGGGAACATTCTGTGAAAAATCCCTATCTGTTACCTCTCCCACAGGCTGTGTCCTTACTTCTCTAAAAGGTGGCTATGTTCCCTATGTGTCTTCTCTGTCACACGGTGGTCAGGAAGACTAAATGAGGTCACATATATGAGGACAGCATGTGTGTGACAGTGTCCCCTAAAGTCATTGTAGTTCAGGCCAAGAGTCTGCAATGGGAAGATACCGATCATCTCTTTCAAGACTCTTTTCTTTAAGCCACATATTTTAGAATAAAATAATTTTTGAGCACCGTGAAGGCACAGCCTTACCAAAGAAAACCTAGATGAACACTTAGTTTAGGAAGTCCGAAGTACGCACTTCCCAAAACAACGCAGCTGAGTCCAACTTCTTATTTTTTAAATTCAAGTTTGGGTCAGTTATGACATCCTTTCATTTGAGTCACACATGGGATTTTATCCTCCATGATTGGACTGCTTTATTCTTGGTGATCTTTGCACTCAGAAGATTGTGAGGCTGTCACTGAGTTGTTTCTCAACCCTCAGATGCGGACATCAGCACCTACCCTCCCTTTCTGACAGGACCATTCCATAGGCCCCCAGGCCTGGCCAGGCAAGAGGACTCTTTTTTTTCACTGTCTTTCAACTGAGCAGCTCTTACAAATCCCCAGACACAGATTGCATAGGACTCTATGTCTGAAACATCTTTAGTCTGAAAAAATGTCTCTTAATTCCCAGAGTTAGCTAAGCTCTAATATAATCATATTCAAAATAAATGGAACATAAGACGTTCCTATGTAAAAGTCTTTTCATGTCAAGGTCATTGGAGCTTAAAGATTAAAGTTGATTTGGACTTAGATTAGGCCAGGCTCAAATTCTGGCCTGCCACTTGCTAGATGGGAGTCCTTGGGCAGGTCAGTTCATCTTTCTGAGATTCAGTTTCCTCATCTGAAAAAAATGGAAACTGGCATAACTGCTCTCAGACTCTGTGAGAATTACATGACATAACATGCAAATAATACCTCTGAGTTGTACTTTTTTCATCTGTCCAGTGGAGACCTCAACTCCTCAAGATTGTTGTGAGTTAGTATATATGAATGTTCCTGGCACAAAATAGTGGCTCAACAAATATCCATGTTCTTGATTAATTAGGTCCCACCAGTTCCTTACTGACAGACACATCACCCTATAAAATCAGGATCACTGTTCTTTCCCCCAACAGAGAAAAGGAGTATTTTCAGATACAAGAGAGCAACTATATGTGTGGGTTGTGGAAACTTAGGAAAAGGCAGTGAGAGGTCCTAAACTAGAGCCAGAGATTAAGACTGGAGCCTTTTATTATTCAACTGATATAGAAAAGTCACATAACCCGCTGTACCTCAATGTTCCCATCTATAAAACTGGATTAATAAGGTGAGCCTATTCGATGAAGCAATTGTGAAAATCAGTGAGATTAATGGAAGAGGAAATTCTTTGTCAACCATAAAGTTCTATCTACAAATATAAGATATTCATGGCTTAGAAGTGCTATAGTCTGATTCATAAAATTGATCCTTACATAAAATATCCATTCAGTCACTTGTTCATTCAACCAAAAGATATTGACACCAACAGTGTACTCAGCACTGTGCCAGTACAGGGGATACAGACATAAGAAGCCATGATTCCTACCATTTCTGGTGGAGACGGACATGCAAGCAAGTCATTGTAAAATAATGCAATACATGTTCAGTGGAAGTAAATTAAAGGTACAATAGTTGATAGAATCAAGTCTGCCCAGGGGAGTCAGAGAAGGCTGTGTAGACAGGTAACATTTGAGCTAAGATTTAAATGATGCATTTCAGTGTGCCAAGCAAACAATGTCTCTGGGAACAGCCAGGCAGAGGCACAGTCATATGAAAGCAATGGCATTTATGGAAACTAGATAATAAGGCAACAAAGAATAATGTTGGCTTGAAATATCTGTATACCAGAGACCAAAATAAATCCTTAGAACTTCTAAAATCCTACGAAATTGTTCATGTAGACCTCACCTTTGGTCTCAGTTGCTTTCCTCCTTGACCTCCTTTCCTTTGAGGAAAAGCTCTATCTGCAATGAAATTAGTTACAGCAAAGTGAGTGGCCAGCACCTGCCAGGCCCAATGGCCCCCACTCCTCCCCACTGAGTGAGCAGGCTCACTGGAATGGCTTGACATCAATATATTTTATTTCCAATGGGGCAGGAGGACCCAGCTCCAGCCTGCACTAGGGCCTCCCTGCAGAGCTCCAATCTAGAGCCTTTTTGCCCAGTGAGTGATACCTAATGCTGAACAAGTGGGATTAGTCTCTTTGGGAACCAAGCCCCCCAGGGGCTCAAGGGCTGAACTCGCCCCAAACGTTTTGGGAGAACTGAGATTTCATATTGCTCTTTTACACTTGGATCTCAGGACATTACTTAGACAAAAGCCCACCTGAGAGCTGCCTCCTTTCCTGTGGGTAAATATAGCAGCAGGATCAAGAGCTAACTTACTTACTTATTTTGTTTTCCCCTTTGTAGCTTTAATCATATTCCCTGTAGGACAAACGTAGTCCTCACAGATGTCAGAAATCCACATTCATAAAAGGAGAAATAATTTTGCATGTTTTTTTCTCTCTCCCATACCAATTTCCTGTCACTCAACTATTTTTGAAACTTCAAATAAAACAAATCAATTCCTCAGTTTCACCACACAATTTATAAAGTATCAATCTCATCATAAAATATTGTTACATTATAAATTGTGCACTCTAAAAAGGTATCTCATTTTCTTTCTCATCCTTTACTGCTGCAAATCACATTGTACTATGACTACATCTTAATTTCCATCTTAAATTTTAGATGTTGTTCTGGTTATCTATAGTTGCATAACAACTACTCCAAATTGAGTGGCTTAACACAGCAACCATTTTATTATTTCTCACAATATTATGGGTCAACAATTTGAGGAACACCTGGTTGGGTCCTTCTGGTCCACCCGATGTTGACTTTGGCTGGTCTGGACAATCGAACATGAGGTCATTCCCATAACTGCACCTTTGCCTACACATGCTGGCCTCTCCAAAATGCTTGTCTAAAAGTATTTAGACTTCTTACATGGAGGCTCAGGAATCCCAAACACAATGCTGGAAGAGGTCCGAGGCACATCCGAGGCTCCTTAGGACCTAGTCCCAGAATTCCCAGAACAGCACTTTCACTATATTCTGTTGGTCAAGCAGGTCATTAAGTCCAGCTAAGACTCAAGGGCAGAGAAACTAGAATCCAACCCTCAATGGAAGAACTAACAAAGAATTTTTCTGGTGTGTCTCTTAAATGTCTTTTAATCTATATTGCCCCCATTTTCGGTTTTTTTTTCTTTGCAATTGGTTTATTGAAGAAACCAGTCATTGCCTTGTCATTTTCCCCACATTCTGAACTTGGTTAGTGGCATTATCTCCCTGGTGTCATTTAACATGTTTCTCTGGCCCATGCTCTTCTTGTAAATGGGAAACAGATACAGAGGCTTGAGCAGATTCATGTTCTTTTTTTATGCTATAGCAGATACACACACATGCTGTGTAATACGTCCTACAATCTGTATAATAGTTTCAGAATAACAATGCCAATATTCTTACTGATAATGTAATTACTAGAAATAACATTTTTTGCCATACTTTTCTCCTCAAAAGATATCCCAGTAGTGATGAACAGTCCAATAACTATGTTTTAAATTCACTTAAAAATATTTTTAAGGTATTATTGATATACATTCTTATGGAGGTTTCACATGAAAAAACAATGTGATGACTACTTTTACCCATATTATCAAGTCCACACCTATACCCCAATGTCACTGTTCATCAGTGTAGTAAGATGACACAGATTCACTGTTTGCC